>JARYHS010012519.1:164694121-165031148 GCA_031002005.1 Vandiemenella viatica
TAGGTAATAGTAACAATACAATGCAAGAAAATATATGAACTAAAAGAGATACTGAAAAAAATTGTTTTTAATTCTTCTTAATATTAGGTGCTGTATAAATAGAGACAAGCAAAGAGTTAATATAATGCAGTAAAATACATCACAGAGGTAGCAGAAAAAAGTTAGAAGTGGCAAAGTTGCGGCGAAAATGAAATGAATCTCCTATACTGTAGTATTACGTTGGCTCTATGAAATCATGGGATTAACATTGAGAATGAAAAAGAAGATTGGAAGAAGAGTATTATTGTGTCATTCGGCAACAATGAGGACAAATGAAACATCAAAATACGGAGGAATCACCTTGTATCATTTCTATGATCTTTAAGAAGATAATAAAGTGAAAGACAAAGGTCAGTGGAAAATGCGCTTTAAGCTGTGCGACAAAGGTAGTCTAAATTTGACAGTACAGAAATTAATTTGTAAGAGATGCGTTATTAATACGGAAAAAAACTTAACCATGAGCAAAACATGATCGATATGTTTTTTCCTGAAATAATCGTAGAGAAAACGACGAGACAGAAATGCAGAAAGAAGTGCATGGCATGAAGTAGTTACATGTTACAAAATGAAAATTTATACAAGAAGCAAGTAGTCATTACAAGTCTCAGGAAGACTGCGACAAATGTTGTTGCTATACAGTGGACATTAGAATCTTTTTTTCTTCTTATTAAATACACCGGGCGTGCTGGAATAGCGGTAATGCTCTGGCCTCACATTCGGTACTACGTGGGTTTGAATTCTCGTTCGGCCATCCACAATTAGGTTTCCATGGTTTCCCCAAAACACTCCAAGCGGATCATATAAAATGCAGCTTAATTACTTTTTAAGTTGTATCGGTTTAATACATTTTATTTTGGATTTCAGTTTCTTAAGATGGATACAATTCGCTAATATTCTCTATTTGTGATTTTGTGCACGACGCGAACATTCTTGTCTAATATAGCTTTCCAGTCTACATTTTTTGACTATTCTGTGGCAATATCTGATATGATTATACGTTTCAAATTTGTTTTTATATAATTCACCTTGTCTTTATGTTTTTCAGTAATAAATTGATAGAATTTTTTTATATTCATACATAACGTTTGCACTATATGAGATACCACTTCATCAGACATTTAAATAATAATAATAATTTTACGATTTAATCAATATATTAATGTATTTATTTTAATAAAAGACCGTACAGTATAGTAGTATGTGAAAATGGGTAAATTTAAGTTTTTATAATATTTTTTGTTATGTTGAAGTTGGCAGGCTGTAATGGTGTTGTTTTGTTTTTAAGCTAAGGAGAAGCAGATGTTTGTTATATGTGTGAGATTTTATGTTGTATCAATGAGAACTGTAAATATTTGAATTAATTAAGTTGTGTTAATAAATAGTAGTTGTTATAAAACAACAAATACTTTGATTTTATAGAGAAGAGTAGGTATAACTAAATTTAATCTGTGAGGTGATAGCAGAAAAACGTGTGAGACGATGTCCTGGGGCCACACATATCGTCCGGAACGTGCTATCGATTATAGATCAGATTGCAAAAGAACCAGGAAGGATTGGTAAGGCCAAACATTATTTCTTAAATTATCGACGTACAAAGAGGATAACTCGCAACTTTCAGTCTTGGCGTATATAAAACAGTTTTCTTATTGAAAACATAAACTGTGGTAACTAGATATTTCTGACCATTTTTAGTTGAATCTTCTTCTCTCTCGTTGTATTTATGGCTTTTGTGGTTATGCTGGTAACTTCCTGGAAGCACTAGCCTTCTGAGGAAAGACTTGAGTTGTATGGCATCAACAAGAACGACCGAAGCACGAATTTGTCTGAACACGTTAAGACGCTACAGTACTGAAGTTCGATCCTACCTCAACGTGCGTGGTTATAAAGAACATGATACTACGTTCTCAAGCGGAATGATATGTTAATATAAATTTCACACATTCGCAGACGATTTCGACGCTCTCCTCCTATAAATAGAATGTTCTTAGTGACGTCAGCCAAGGATACGACATCAAGCCAAAGAAAAAAGCTGAAGATATAGCCCGTGAAGCAGGTTTAGCTGTTCAATAAATCCTTTTAAGCATTTGCAGGTACAATTAAGCGCACCTGAGGCCACTTGTACGCGACGTCAGACCCTCTTGGCACAGTGCCATTTCTCCAGGCAACATCTGTTTACAACATCATATTTTATTCTATAACGTAGTGGAACATACAATTATACTTCATCTACATGTAAGTTAACTCACAGAAGACAGACCAACTTCTCTTACCAATTAAGAGGTTGGTAACGTTATAAATAAGGAAAAACAAAAAAAAGAAAGAAACCGGCCAAGGGGTACAGAAGCCTATCACCAAGATTATACAGTTATTGCGAGAGTGAACGTCGTACCCTCGGGAGCCAGTGCAGTGTCTAACTAGGTTTTGTTACTTCAAAAGTTCAACGATTTACGAGATAATGAAACCGTAAAAACAGAAATATATGTCTGAAGGAAATGCAAGTCCAGTGTTGTGAAAGAAACTGTAAAAAAAATTTAAAAAATGAACACACTGGAGAGAGAATTTTATAGAGCTCATTAAAAAAAACATATAGCATTGTACTATGGCATAAACTGGTGGAGCTAATGAGGAATTAAAAACAAATATTTTATGATGAAAAATACATACAAAGTTAGCAATAAATTTAGTGGTGACTCAAGAAGTAAACGAAATATAGGAAAAAATCGCTGCAAGAATAATGTGTGAAACTAGATAAGTGGGTAAACTGTAGCTAAAAAAACAAAAATGCGACATTTGAGAAACGCAAACAAAACTTTGGCGAAATTAAGATGTATCCAAACCGTTACTGCTGATGGGAAAAGTCTTTTATGCATGGAACAAAGAGGATATGACTGGGAGAAGTGCATAGAGAGACAGTAAAACAGAGTCACTTTCACGGTAAAATGCTGGAAACATAGACAGCAGTTGACACAACTGATGCAGGCGATAAAATTTGTCGGATTTGAAAGCTTTAAATTCAGAAAAGAATAACAAGAATATCCCTTGGAATGTCTACTATCTGTCAATAAAAAAGAAATTGCATTAGAAATCAAACTTCCGTAGCAGCTAGGAACATAGTGACAGATTTCTACAAAGACACGGACTTCGAACTCTTTTTGACACCATTTTCAGAAGTGCGGAAAATGATATAAAACAATTACTTTGTTATAAATGAATGCAATTTTTCTCGGCGTTGTTTATTTACAAACGTTTCTTGGGAAACAAACCGAGTAATATTATTACTTATGCACAATATTTCGGCGACATAAAACTCCGTCGCCACCTTCAGGTGCAGTTGTAAGCTTTGAAGATGGCGACGGAGTTTTATGTCGCCGAAATATTGTATTGTGCATCAATAATAATATTACTCGGTTTGTTTCCCAAGAAATTTGATTTTAATTACCATTTGAAGTTGAACTGAGAAAACAGGCACAGAGGAATTAGTTTTCCTGTTTTGTTTCGAATGAAAGTGAAGTAACCGGAATAATAACTATAATCCACGGCGATTGTAGAATTCTAAAATATCTTGTCAGTTTAATGTGGATAGCATAGCAAATATGCTGTATTCTCAGAGTTGCTAATAAATTCCAAAGAATTCAGATAGCAGTTATGAGCCTATAACTGCAACCAGAAAATCTTCAGTTAAAATGGTAACTGGCAACGATATGGTATATTGCCAAACGTTCAGCTTATGTTTATCGGGAAAACAGTGTGAAATGTTCAAAGTGCCTTTTGAAATAATTATTACAAATAATGTCATCAGAGACAGGCAGAAGTAGGTAACTGCCGATGTGTCATCAGAAGAGATCTTTCGTCAGGTATACTGGTTGAGCGACGTCAGGTCAGGGAACAGCATTAAAGACGCTTTTAGCACACTGACCAGCCCACCATAAAACTGTCGACGGGGAACGACGTTGTGGAGTGAGAGGCCATAAGTAAAGTTGGCACCAAGGACGTATGAACATTTGATATGGAAATGTTGAGTCTAGAAACAAAGTATCAATCACGTTTTAAAGGAACAGAGTGTTTTCTCTGACGCTTCAGAGTAAAGCGAAAAGGCGAAAAAACTTAAGCAGGAACAATCATTTTTTTTTTCTCAAGGACTTATCGAAAATGAATGTTGGCTATGGAGAAAACAAATTGGAGACAGATTATTCCTGTGAAAAGAAGGCGATGAGGCGGGGCTGAGCTGTGCAGCGCGGCGCGGTGGTGACGCGATTCAACGGCGAGTCGATTGAAGATCCGTTGACGACTCTCAGTGGGGAAGCTTAGAGTCTCATCGGTTAGCTCTATCATCTGTGCTTAAAAGTGGTTTCCCATCGGCAGCTTTATTGTTCACACCTCTATTCTTCATTTCTCCAAAGTTCTGTTTGATCTTTCTATATGCAACATCTACTGTACCAACGATTATTTCCTTTTCTACTTAATCACACTTTTCTTCTAGCCATTTTTTTCTGCTTGTTTGCATTTCCTATTTATTTGATTTCTAAATTGCCTGTATTGCTCTCTTCCTGCTTCATCCTGAGCATTTGTGTACCTTCTCCTCTGATCCATCAGCTCCAAAATTTCTTCTGTGATCCAAGGTTTTCGGGCAGCTTGTTCCCTAAAGCCTAATGTTTCTTTACCAGGATTCATTATTTCGGTCTTCCATTCGTCCTCATTTGAGCTCCTTTCAGAGTTTCTTCTTAGACCTAAGTCTACCATTTCTGCAAATTTATCTCTTGTGCTAGATTGTTTCAGTTTATTCACTTCCAGTCTGTTCTGCTTATGCTGCTTCCTTATTGGCTTGAATGTCAGCCTGCACTTCATTACTATCAAATTATGGTCGGAGTCTATGTCTGCTCCTGGGTACGCTTTACAGTCTAGAACTTGATTCCTGAATCTCTGTTTGACCATGATATAATCTAGCTGATGTCTGCCTGTATCCCCAGGACTTTTCCGGGTGTATATCCTTCTTGCATGGTTCTTGAACAGTGTGTTTGTCACAACTAGCTTATATCTTTCACAAAATTCTAACAAGCTGCTTCCTCGCCAATTTATTTCTCCTAGATCAAAACTTCCTACAGTATTTCCCTCTTTTCCTTCTCCCACTATCGCATTCCAATCACCCAAGATTATTAGATTTTCCTCCCCCTTCACATAATACATTAATTCTTCAGTTTCAGCGTATATTTTTTCTATTTTTTCGTCATCTTGCTGTGAAGTTGGCATATACACTTGTACTAATGTGGTTGGGACGGGCTTAGTTTCTAACCTCATCTAAATAACCCTGTTACTAATCTGTTCATAATAACACACACGTTTCCCTACTCTCTTATTCATTACAACATTACAGATCCTACACCGGTGACTCCATTGACAGCTTGTGTGGTAATTATCCTGTGTTCCCAAACCAGAAATCCTGTGCGTCCTTCAATTTAATCTCATTAATCCCAACAACATCTAACTTAAATTGTTCCATCTCTCTTTTTAAGTTTTCTAACCTACCTGCCCTATTCAGACTTCTAACATTCCACGCTCCGACTCGTAGAATGTTTCTATCCATTCTGATGACTCCTCCCTGAGCAGTCCCCACCCGGAGATCCGATTTGGGGACAATTTTACCTCCGGAATATTTTACCCAGGAAGAAGCCATCATGATATATGTAATTTGAGAGGATTACATGTCCTCGGGATACCCTTTGGGTCTTTAATGCAGTGGTTTCCCGTTGCCTTCTGCATCTCCATGCCGTTGATCATTTCTGATTCATCCGCCTTTAGAGGCCGTTTCCAACCCCAAGGGCTAGAGGGTGCCCTGAACCGCTCCCCGCTCTTCGGCCCTCTTTTCAGAGGCCGTTGGCAAGCAGTTGGTGATTCCTTATACCGGGAATCTTGCAGTCGCCAAAGTCTCGTCCGTGCAAACAAGGTGCACCACGTGAAGGAGAGGTTGACATTTGGTTGGAAAACCCTTCCCTCCCTTTTTCACCTATCACATCAAAAATAATAATAAATTATTTGCACAAATAAATCCAATAAACGTACTCACAAGTTGTGGCCTAACATCTTATAACTCCCCAAAACGTCCTATTAGTAAGTGCCACCCAACAGTGGAACTTATTAAGCGCACTATTAAAAGTTAAAGGAGAAAGACAGGGGCGTAGAATAAATACTCGGTAACAAAGAAGTATTATAGTGTACATTTCTAGGGATGTCACCGGCTGATCAGGGTGCAGGTGAAGAGAAATTACTGAATTAGGCGAAAAAAATTAAGAAAATTTAAGAAAAGTCAGTAGGACCACCAAAAATTATACTAAACTACATTAACGCTTCAAGGGAAGTACTGAAAGTAGTAAAAACATTTTTATTTATCTGTGAAACAATGTTAACACAATGCAAAAGGGACTCTACTTCACAACACGATACCACTAGTACTGAGACAAAGATTCCTAAGTTCACGCGACTGCAGTCTCGTAGATGAAAACACTACAAATATTGCATTATTGGTTTCGCTAGTATTAGTTCACAATGTTGCAGCAGCCCTTCTTAAGACTTATTACACCTTTCTTGGCTTAACGTTGGAGGCAGTGTGTACAGATTGAAATGCAGCCTAAACCGACAAAAAGTGAAGTTTGCTTCTTGTACTGTATTACAATGCTTCATGAATTTATTTCTTTAAAAAAAAGATCTTACTATAACATGCGGTATTTGATACAAAATATGTGAGATTTCATGCTTTCCGCAGCCGTCATAGTATGAAGATTTATTTACTTTGCGGGTTTTTCGTCTGCGTCACTAAACATTTGAATAGGACGTTATATGGGGAGTCTTTGAGATGATTGATGGAGTGCTGACCAAAGATAATAATCAACCAGTCTTCAGCAGCAGTAGTAATACGATCAGCAGCAATTTAAGATCAGTGAAGGATCGCAGAGCGCCCTTACAAGCAATAGGGGTATAATGAATCATATAGGGATCCCTACAAATGTGACAAAGTGTGCATCAGAGTCACATCCCGTCCTGTCGCCGTTGCATTAATAGCACCTTCACATCATTCGAGACTCGACCAGATTACCAAATCAATGGTGGTGGAGCATGATTTAGAAGAACGAGGTCATCGCACATAGTTTTAGAAAACCTATCTCCTAGTACAATCAAGCGGCTTTTTGGAACGCTAAGTTGTGGAATCTGTTGAAATTTTTAATCATCCAATACAATTGCATAAAGATGAAGACTACGTCAAACTATGCATTTAAGTGTAAACACGATGCATAAACAAAACAAGATCGATTACCACAGACGGCAAAATTCAGTCGTTCCGTCTCTGGAGCAGAATACACTCTTTGCAGAAAAATAAGTGATCCACGTTTGCCTACAAACTGCAAATCGTGTATTTGTTAGAAAAATGTCTTGATGTCTTCAAAATTTACGAACCATTGGAATTACAAATATCTGGTGCAATTTAATTGTGTCATTAGCTGTTACATCCGAATGTAGTTCCACCGGTAGAGTGTTCCGAAACATTACCAAGAAAAGCAACCAATAGAAAAGTAAGATGAAGGTTACCGGACATTTCGTTCTTGGATTAGAGTAAATTCTAATATAAAACATCAACCTTTCTTCTTTTTTTCTCCAAAGGGATTTATGGCTGATCGGCCAAGATATTATTTCAGACGAGAGAAAATTTGGCGAGGAACTCCTTTCGAATGAGCCATTTGCTTGAAGTGATTTCGTAAAATCATCGGAAACCAAAATCTTTCATTCAGTTTAGCTCATAATTGTCGTTATCTCTCCTTGCTTACAAATAATGTTTGCTTTCTGCCATTATCACCTTAGCCTGAAGGGCCTGATTATTTCATCATTCAAAAATTCAACTACATCCTAAGAATTAAATGCTTTGCTGTAATGGTCAAAGATCAATGTTCTGGTTAAAATAAAATTAAAATAAACAATATTTCGTTCAGTCAATAAACAGTCCTTAAAAGCAAATGGCACTTCTGTTCGTTTACGTTAACGCAATTCATTTCTACGAAATCAGACAAACTTCAAGGATTCCACAGAGCTTCGACTCTGATGGAATAAATATGTGCTCCGTGATCTGATATAGAGTAGTCTAAGTGATTTATTATCAAACTAACTTTCACCGGTGACTAAGTTCGCACGGACTACTAACATGCTAACCAATGGTTTAAATCTTCAATCTTCCAACGAACCACAAAACTGCAAAAATTAAACAAAACAGTGGTCCTATTTTGAGTATTCCTTTCCGGATTCATCATAACGTTCTGGCCTCGCATTCGGGAGGACGCGGGTTCCAATCCTCGTCCGAGCATCCAGATTTGGGTTTTCCATGGTTTCCCCAAATCACTTCAGGCGAATGTCGGGATGCTTCCTTCAAAACGGCCATGGCAGAATTCCATCCCGTTCCTTGTCCCCAGTCCCATCCCGCCTGTAATGACCTTAGCCGTCGATGGGGCTTAAAGCTGTAAGTAATAAAAAAAAAAGGGTTTCATCAGGCTCTCAGTTTAAGCGATCACATGCTATGCGAAAGCAACGTCACCAGTTTTATTGGAACTGTAATTCCTGTTTTTTTTTTTTTTTTGTCAGTTGTTGGCCAAATTTCCTTTTGTAAAAACTTTGCATGTCTCATAGTACCGACACGGGAAGATTCTCTTAATGCATATAATTTGATTTACAGCTGAGAAACAAGCCCTCATCTAACTATGGGAACTACTGATATTTCTTGTTTTTTAACTTGTTTTTCCATAAATCGATTGTGTAATTTGGTTTAAATTTTAAGTTCTCTTACCTTGCCTGCGAGAATGGGTGCTTTTATGAATGCAAACTTTGTTTCTTCCCTGTTTTCACAATGTCTAATCAAGAACGTTCTTTTAGTAGCAGTGGTATTTTACGTTGTTTTCTCAACACATTAACAACTATCCAAAACCATTTTTGAGCAGGTGTTTTGTTTCACGCCAAATAAAAAAAAAAGTGTGACTTTATTTCCGAATTCGTTTCGTTTCTTTCATGTACAGTGTTACTCCATTTCATTGAGAGGGTGACGTTCCTACTTAGCAGATGCGACTTGCTATTTACATGAGGAGAACATCTCTTTCCTTACAGTTTGCCCTCCCTCCAGTCAAGTACATTTTTTAGCCCCATTAGTATTTTTAAAAAAAATGAAAATAAATCTAATTATTTATACTACTCTTCAATATAAATTCAACAAATAATACAAATATTGCTAATGAATATAAATGCATCAGCTATTTAAACTGGTTAAGTATTCTTCTTCTTCCATTTGGAGGGTAAGATAAATCAACTTTGGCTATGTTTCTTTGTATTTAATTTTCTTTGCTTACAAACGTCTTTGAGAGTGCTGTTCCTTTTCTTCTTGGGTCCATTTTCTTCCCTTTATATATTTCTGTCTTTCCTGAAAACCTGCCTTTTGAATACTTCTTTAAAGAGTGTTCTGTTATCTATTATATCTGTTTTCAGTCCAGCGTTTTTCATGTCCTTTTCAGTTTCAGTGAACCATGTGGGTTTGGATTTGTAGGTGAAGATCTGTTTCGTTAGTATATTACTATTCATTCTGTGCCCGTAAAATTGCAGCCTTAATTTCCTCATTATAACTGTTAATTTTTTTATTTCCAAATATAGTTCTCGGATGGTCTTAATTTGTGTTCAGCACTACTATTACGTTTAGGTCTCAGTATTTTTCTCAAGATTCTTCTTTCTACTTTTTCCAGTGTTTCTGCCGAATGTCGAATACAACGTTTCCGGTCTAGCCACTGCTTGATAGTGCCTTAGTTTTGTGTTCTAGGATAAAGATTTTTTTGTTATATACGTTCTTTATCTTATGGAATGCTCTTTCCAAATTATGTATTCTAGTTTCTATCGCCATCTTCTCATTTGTGTCGCTCGTTATCCATTCCCCTAAATATTTAAAACAATTTGTTTTAGCAATTGTGCCATGGCGAAATTTAAGATTTTGAGGAGTATAATTGATGTTTGTCATGAACTGTGTTTTTTCAAAAGATATATGTAATCCTACTTTTACTGCCTGTTTCTCTAGTTCTTCAATTTGTTCTTTTGCACTACCCAGTGAATCAGTAATTAACGCCATGTCATCTGCAAAATAATTTACTTACTTACTTCCCGTTTCGATCTCAGTATTACCAAACCAAAGCTCCAAAATTTCAATGATATTTAAAACTTATCAAAGGCATTTTATCAAAAGTCGTAGTGAAAAGATAATGAAGAAGAAGAAGACTTGAGAACTAGATTCTCAAAGCAACTTACCAACACATTTGTTCTATTAATACGACAAGCAATATTGAAGCAAACAGAAGATTTAACCAATGAGATTGGATCTATACGAAATCTACGTAAGTGATTCATTACTGTTGATACAAACGAACCTTAACGGTGAGCCGGTGGTACAAATGCAAGGTGCCACTAGGTATAATAAGGAAGACAGGGTAAGAAGAACGGGAACTCAACAAGGATTACACTTAAAAATCTTGGGCAAAGCCAAGCAATGCCAAGCATTTTCAAACATGGCAGCGACTACATAAAAAACACTACGAAAAATCGGCTTTCTCCTTTTGTTTTAGTGTCCTGAATATAGACTGATTTGTGAACTGAGTGATCTCTTGCGATTTAGAGTATATTTTATTACGAAAGCTGTGGTAGGCTGTGGTCAGAGTTTGATTCACTGACACTTTCTGCGGTTTCCCGTTGGTAAGCTTATAAGTCAAGAACCACTTATGCAATTTGTATGTAGTTTTCTTCTTTTTATTTTGTTAATTTATCATTCGGACATTTTAAGTGTATATTTTATTACGCTAGATGAAAGCGTTGTTTATATAGGATCTGTTTAAACAGATTTTTATTTTACGCCTCCCATTACTACGTTTATACATCGAGAATTACTTATAAAATTTGCATTCACTTTTTTAAAAAAATTACAAGCTAATTATACGGTCAGATTTTAGTGCTTTTTTGTTACTAGGGGTACTGACGTACACCGCAGCATAGAGAACTAATTACATGGAATCTGCTTAATACCCAACATATATAGATAGCTACATAAAATATACGCAAAACCTGACAGATTAAAGAATCTGAAATTAGCACGCTATGTGCTGCCGAGTAGTTCTTTAAAAAAACTATTCGCTTTATGTAATTATCTAAAAAAAAAGGAAACTATCGCTTTTTCATTTTGAAAAATAAAAATATAAAAAACGTCTGAATTTTCCAGAACACGATACCATGAAATATCGTCTTCTAGACCTAAAACATGATTAATATTCAAATTGTTACCGCCATTTTCGAAAATTTCTAGTTAAACGGGACATGATTTTCTTCCCATAACGAATATAGTGCAAATATCTTTCAATTTGGGCTTTAAAGGATGAGAATTATATAGAGTAACTGCTTTTTTTCTGGAAGATGAATGAAAGAAAAGATGCTCAAATTTTTATCGCTTTAAAAAAAATTGTTTCGTTGGTATGTTACGCTTATTCATCATAAACGTCATCAAGAGCTGATGTGTTCAAGATTGCCTTTAGGAGAATATAACAGATTTATGAAGAATGAACTGAAATTGTAAGTATAACTTAACATATGAAATCAGATATTTTGGATTATTAATCAGTAAAATGTTTAAAATACTGGTATTTTTCTTCGAAACTTTTTTTTTAAATACTGTTCAGCAATCAGCTTTCTTCCTGTAACTGTATCTAGTGTTTTGATTTTTCCAAACGCTGGCATTTGATTTCAGCCATAAGGGAGGAATGTACTGAACAAGTTGCCTCAACTATTTAAGGAATCTAAAGCGAAAATTTTTAATAAGTCTTTTACAAACTTTTACTTTCAGGTATATCTAGAAACAACTCTCAATGTAAATATCTTACTACATAATTTGTTCTAAACCGCTTCTTTTCTTTCTGTTACTGTATTGTACGTGCAATACTATATTAGACATACCAAATTATGCGTCATTTGCAAAATATTCAGCGCTGCAGTGTTATCCTTTGCGAACTGTAATATATTTTCATGAGATCAAAATACCATAACAGTGACTTACTCAGCTATGACAGTTTGTCATAAACTACTGATTCAGTTAGAATGTTAGCAAAACTATTTATAACTTTTTATTTGCTGATAATGGAGACCATATTAATATATTCCGATCAAATAAAATTGAATTAAGGAATTATAGTTTTACAAAACATATTTCGTCTGGTAGACGTTTTAAGAAGAAAAATTGTTGAAAGTCCTTTCACTTTCATTCAGAGAAACTTCTAATTGTGTATGTAGAAAAGATTTTCTAAACATTTAATTTCCAATGGACATCTGTAAAGTTTTTAATTGCTCAGCTAAAGAGGAGATACAACGATTAAAATAATTATGCTGAGGTTTTCTGATAATTTCCTGCACATCGCGTGAATCACGCCTTTAGAGGCTGTACAAGTTCAGAAACCCACCCCGCCATTACTTTACGATACCTATCTTATCGCAACACGAAACATTTGTCGAGGTAACTGTATATTATTCACTTTAATAGTCTTCTGAGAGCTGCAGGGTGATGGTTTCGTGCCCCATATTCATCTCGTGTCCGTGGGAACGCTCGTTCCTGCTGTAGCTAGGAAGAACCCGTTGCGTAAAAAGCGTTACAAACAATTATTTTCGTTTCCTGTATAAAAACATGGCTTTAATTAGTGAGCTATCCATCAATTTTGCTGTGGCGAACAAACATAAAAATAAGTATAAGATTATGTCTGGCTACAAAGTATTATTACGACCTGCCTTTATGATTAGGGTATTATCTATATCTCTTTGTCTGGATACAAGGATGATTTCAAGTTTATTTACATTAATTAATTTTAGGTGTGTCAAGCTGTTTAACTTACACATTCCTTCGTGCGGCTGCATCATAATGTTCACTTCTTCAACATGAGTAGTGTCGCCTTTAAGTCTTGTTATCCGGCCCTACAAAAATCGAAATGAGAGTAAAAACAATAGAATTTTTTACCTACATTAACTGTTAGTGATGAAACAGCTCTTTGCTACGGCCTCAAAACTCTCTAATATTTTTCGAAGTGACAAATATTGCGCTCATTTCATAAACGTTAAAATTACTTAACATAAAATAAAACGTCATCCGTTAGGATAAAACAATTCGATATTTTGGAGTGAAATCTAAATTGGCAAACATAATACTGGAAACACTTACCGACAGCGTTTAAAATGTAAAATCCCGCAGCCATCACTAAGTTACCAAATGATTCAAAATATATACGCTGTGTCTATTATTCTCTTACTTTCTTCTAACGTTTCGACAGCGGTTTCGAATTTTTATCATGGGTAGGCCTGCAACTTCCTGCTGAGACTACTGTATGTTCAGTAGGAGGTTTTATCCATGAAGAAAACCCGAGACCATGGTGGAAACGTTGGAAAAAAAGGGATGTATAATAGACGCAGCTAGGGTTGCCACCCGTACTTTATAATAAAGTATTCTACATTATTTCTGGTAATTGTACTCGATACTTTATGAAAACAATAAAGTACGCGAAAATACTTTATTTCGCATGATTTGATTTCTCTGGGATTTTAAAAAGTTTGACCGTAAGCATTTTTGCGTAAAACGTTGCGCTATCGATTGGTGCCGAATCGATAGATCGCCAGCGCCACTTGAACGCTCATTTTTGATAATTTTTTAATGCAACCTACCCTCTCAGATGCAAACAATGTCATTGTCATGTCAAAACTTTTTGTTTGTTTGTTTCGTGTCAAGCAGTTTGAGAGCAATAAGAATACGATTTTTCGGTTTTATCGATTCATGTTATAGTAAATCATGGACGAGGACAACTTCAATAAACAAAGTACTCCATGTACACCTACAAAACGTAATTTTGATAGTGAAACGGATCAAATAGATAATGAATATGTTACGCCGAAAAAATGCGAAAAAAAATGATACCTCGTAAAAGAAAAAGAAACGATTACAGAAGTAAAAATATCAATGGGAAATCGAACATGGTGATTGGTTAATTAATGATCCACAAAACGAATATAATGGAAAATACAAATTGTGTGGAATTACATTTACAATTGCTTCAGCTGGAATAGGACAAATAAGTAGAAAAATCTTTTTTTGTCTGTGTGATATAATGAGTGTCGAAAGTCGAGAGATTCCAACATTCTATGGGTCTGGGCGTTTTCTATCTACAATATGTATGTATTTACAAACTCTGCTTTCCATGGGGGTAGATGATGCTGCGTAAAAAATGTCCAGCATTATTATTTTCATTTTATATTTATTTTTTAATGTTGCAAAGTTAATACCACGAAAAAAAAGCCTGAAAAATGAGACTAGTGGTGATTGTAGAAATGAAGAGAACATCTGGCCTGCTTGAGAAATTTCTTGACTCGACTCTTCTTCTGCTACCACATCGTCTAAAAGTTCATTTTGCAGTGATAAAGAAAATGTTGTTGCAGCTGAACTTGCCCTAACATATCACACTATAAAACATAATTTGTCCTACAATAGCATGGATTGTCACATAAAATTATTTACGTCAATTCAAGTACAGCTACAGTAATTACTCTAGCTAGAACAAAAATGGAAGCACTAATTACAGAGGTGTTGGGCCCATATGCTATATACAAATTGTAATAGATGATATTAACACAGATAATTTATTTTACTGCTTACAAACAGATGCTTCCAAGAAATATATATATATATATATAACTGTTTCCATTAGTGATACAATATTTCACGGACAAAAATGGCATTCAAAATAAGTTATTAGATTTTTATGAAAATAGCAACGAATCTGCCGATGGTATGTCTGAAGCAATTCTAAAGTAATTGGAGCGATACAAATTATGCTGACAATACATATCAACCATTCTTTATTTACAAAAATGAGAGATTTGGTGCCAGATTTGATTAAAGGAAGTTGTCATGCACACATAGTGCATAGTTGCGTGAAACATGCCATGAGTTTTTTTTATCATGTGACATAGAAAATGTGATTTTGAAATTTTACGCTCATTTTTCACTTTCTGCTGTAAGAATAGAGGAGCTGAAAAGATTTGTAGAATCAGTAGATGGCGTCTTTTATGAAGTAAAACGCTATGTGGGAACAAGATGGCTCTCTCTTTTGCCATGCATTGACACATTATTATTAAATTGGTCACCCATTAGAAGTTATTTTGTAAGTTTATACAACTGTCCAATGGTTTTACAAAATTTATTGTTACTCAACACCACTAAAAATGACATGATTCAAATTTATTTGCATTTTTGTAGGCACATGTTAAATTTATTTAATAAAGCCGTAAAATGTCTAGAGGGCAATTGCATTACAACTTTAGATATTTATGGGATTATGGTTAATCTTAGAGATGGATTAGCTCAAAGGAAACAAGATCTCTACCTTGTCTATGAAACAGGCAAAAAAATTAAACTGTTGTCTTCACCAGAACAAAGCCTTAGAGTACCTAAGTGAATGGTTTGGTTTTAATGACACAAACTGGTTATTTACACTTGGCAATATAAATTTAAAAAGCAATGTTGAATTTGATAATATTGTTAACATAATAGAAAATTTAAAACTGCAAAAACTTAATATAGATATGGATGCTCTTTATGGAGAAATTGCTTTCTTAAACTATCTTTATAATCAGATATATAGTTCTGAATGTTTTGCGGAATTATCTACTGCACAAAAATGGCAGCAAGTATTTAATAAAACTGATGATACAAAATCTTCACAGGTTTGCCGCCGGATGATATTTTTAAAAGACAAGCTTTAAAAATATCATCCGGCGGCAAACCTGTGAAGATTTTGTGTCAAAGATACGCCGGGAAAGCCTTGTTTCTCTTATTAAAAACTGATGATAATTTTTCAAACGTTTATATAGTAATTTCATTTTTATTGTCTATTCCAACCACGTCGCCATTCACAGAGAGAGTTTTTTCTGTAATGAATAGCAAATGGCGAGACGAAAGAAACAAAGCGTCTCTAAATCTGATTAAAAAACGAATTATTTATTTACTTTAACTTAAATATAAACTGTGAAGATGCTGTACAATTGTTTAGCAGTTATAATGATTTGATAAAACTTGCGAAAAGCAATAAAAAATATGGTTTTAAACATCATAATAACGAAAAATAAATTGTACTTTATTTTGACACTATGTACTTTTTTTCTTACCTATAATAACCAATGTGCTTTAATTCCAATAAAAATAGGTGGCAACCCTAGATGCTGCTTATATCTCATGAATTATTTGACAACAATATCAAATGTGATTTAAATTGCGGATGAAGGGAGACGCTATGAATCAACCTCTGATGTGTAATTTTCTGTTTCATATGCCAAAGAGGGATGAAGTAATAAAGATCGGTGAGAATAACAAGTCTCGTGGAACCGTAAATAGAAATGGAGAAGCTTTTTACTACTTCTCAACAAAGTAAACTGAATGATGGAAACAGCAGAATTATTACAGCTAACTTTGCTATGCTATGTAAGTATCCTGTTTCCTAGAGTTAGTTACGATCACTTAAGGTGATATCTCAAACCAGTGTTTGGAGTATTTTTTTTTAATTTATGATAATAAACAGACATATCAGTAGTTGTGAATACATTGAAATCGATGTTAGGAACAGTAACGGGATCAATGGGACTAAAATGAATTTTAACTCTATAACGTTTTGTAATTCATCTTTTACGGAGAGCAACTGGTGCTATAGAAAACACATGTTGTTTCAATGCTTTATGATGTTTGGAACAAAGGACAAAGAGAGTAATGGAAAATAATGAATGTTTAAAAAGGGAACACGAGTTATTAGCACAGCCAGTACATTGTTCTGTCAAATAATCTAAAAAATTAAGCAAAGGAAAACACGAACGCTAATTTAAGTGTAATGCAGCGAAGTGTCTACTTTTTTGACAAAGTAAGGTTACCAACAATTAATGGATTACTTTAAAAAGTAATAAATTTCATAGTAATCAAGACATACAATTTTAGGATTTTAGATCGATGTAGTACCATTTGCATCAACTGCCATAGTAGGACGGCATAAGCAAAATATTTGTGTGGTCCTTGTAGGGTAAAAATACTTTCTTTTGATATTTATTTTACTTTTCTGTGGTAGTGGGTGTCATGATTGACAAAATTGAAGCTCACCATCTTACCGCATCTCCAGAGACTGCGATAAGATGAAAATAGTGTGTGGCAAAGATTTCGAATCCTATGGGATGGTATACAAATGGATGTGCCATTTCCGAACTGCTCACTTGACAGTTTCCGAAGACCCTAATTTAGGGAGACCAATCAGACTGCCAGGTAGGAGCGTAATAATCTGTGTTAGTTAATACATCCACCTAAAAGGTAGCACCTTACCAGCAGCATCTTCATGAAGTGTCGGTGCGGTGAGAGCCAATAACTACTGACTTCCTTCTAGAAGATGAATGTGGGCAGTATTATAGATATGACGTCACTGTCGACAGTATTGATACAGAGGCAATGGAAACAACGGATACTCACTTAGTCACCGCACAAATAGAAATATAATTTGTACGATCTTTTGATGTGTACATTTGTCCTCACCTCTTGCATATCTTGTTAAATATCGTACTATAAATAAATCGCACCAATAAAGGCAAGATAGTACAGATGTACCGTTTTTTTCCCCTTATGCATTACGCCTCGACGTCATTAGAGAGGTGTACCGCGAAAGTACCTTAGGGACTGTTAGGAAGCCATCGCAGTCGAGAGCATACCGCAGTAGCAAACATTGGTACATAATACTTTTATCTCCCATACAGGTTACTTGAAGAAATGAAGTAAATCTATGGTCAATAGTCACGAAAAACATGCGGCTATAGACATACAACGTTAAAAGCAATCTGCAAGTACTTCCATTTCAGAAGCAGTTAAACTAAGATTGGTATTCTTGCTGCTTATTTTATAGGCCAACACCAAAAGACTTCTTTCTCTATCTGGGAATGAAGCGACTACTCAAATGACGCGAATTTGGTTTTCAGATATGAGGTCTTTTTTCAGGCGAAATAGTGGTTTCAGAACTATTTTTTGTTTAAAAAAAAAAAAAAGTAAGGGAAATACTACAGAGGTAAATGTTTCAGAGAATATTATGACTACGTAGAGAATGTTTAATGATGCCCTCCTGTATTTAGTAATACGAGTTCTGTTCAGATAATAATTGAATTTTTTTCCTACGCGGTAGCGGAGAGTCTTAGCAAACTTCGATTGACAAACCTGCGATTTTCAAACCCATCTTTTTTGGATTATTAATATCTCCTTTAGTTCTCGTGTTATTGCTCTTTGAGAGCAAAGTGTTTTACTGTCAGCGACGACCTTTGCAGTGTGAAATTTGAGGGAGCAACGATGCAATGGGGAGCTTTGGGTGCAAAACGTCTTTTATTACAGAACTTGCAGAAGGGAATCTAGTAGGGTTGAAAAATAGAACGTGCACCATGTTGGAGCTAAATTTTTCTTTCGTTTGATGACCAAAGATCAGAAGGAACATCGAATGCATGTACATTTACCTGGAACTCTTTGAATAAGCTAACGATGACGGGACATTCACACAAAGATTACAATCTTCTTGGTACCCCTTGTGTTTTAAGACTCACTGTCTTCAATTTAACAAGACACGCATCTTGAGTAATCTTATTAAAGTGTGAATGCGTAAAAATGACAACAAAGGAAATAAATTCCTTCAGATCTTCATGGTTCATGCCGTCTCCCTCATTAAGAATCCACAAGGCGTAACCAACAGAATCTCCTCAGAGGAAGATAATTCCAGCTAGAGATAAACTTCACTAAGACTAAAGTGATGGCGTCGCAGACGGCAATAAACGACCCACAGGTGTAAAACATTTTGGCAGTAAAGTTGTTAGTGACGATCTGTAAGTTTTTAGGGACAGCTG
Source organism: Vandiemenella viatica (assembly GCA_031002005.1). Lineage (NCBI taxonomy): Eukaryota > Metazoa > Arthropoda > Insecta > Orthoptera > Morabidae > Vandiemenella > Vandiemenella viatica. Next base: position 164,713,148 of record JARYHS010012519.1, read on the forward strand.
CCACACAGATCAGTAGCTTTATTGTCGGTCTCCGTCTCACAACTCTCCATTCGCCCTCATATTACAACCAGCGAGGTAAGGGAGCTGCGCCACATTTCTCACGAACTTAGAGATTATCCTTACTCTACGACGAAGAGTTTAGAACATCCAGTTCCTTATTTGCTATTAAATTGTTGTTCTCGTAGTGGAGCCAATTCCATTCCCCTGAGGATTACCACTTAAAAATATTTAAATTGGCTACTGTGCTATCAGTTTCATTTGCCAATCTTCCGGATACTTATTTGGATACGTTTGTCAAAGAAATATTGGTTTTTGGTTTCTAAAATATATTTGAATCAGTAAGTATGAAGAGTAAAATATAAGTGTGTACGTAGGATTATGAAAAATTAGTAGTGATATAATATCCTTGGACTAGTGTTGCCCAAATGCAAGAACAAGACGAGACTTGGCCAGTCTTGGTCTTGGTCTTGCATCAATACACCTGGTCTTGGTCTTGGTCTTGGTCTTGCAAAAATGCAAGACCAAGACCAAGACCGATTTGGACAACAGCTAGTGTTGTCCAAATGCAAGAACAAGACGAGACTTGGCCAGTCTTGGTCTTGGTCTTGCATCAATACACCTGGTCTTGGTCTTGGTCTTGGTCTTGCAAAAATGCAAGACCAAGACCAAGACTGCAAGACCAAGACCGAATTTGGGCAACACTACCTTGGACCATAGATTTTATTATTGTATTATAATAGCGCAGAGAGTATCTTTGATTGTTTTGTTTCGTGTTATAGTAACAAGAAAAGTGTTAGCCTGAATATGTAGTAATTCAGTGATGAATAAAGAAATTTTATAAATGTAAGAATAAAAATTAATAGTAAGAAATAGTATTCTTACAAGTACAAACGGCGAAAATAAAACAAGTGTTCGCCAATTTCGTCCAAAAGAAATGTAAGCAAAGGTAAAAAATGAAAGTTTTACACTTCTACTGTATTATTATTCATAGGTACACATCGAGTATCAGGTAGCTTCTGATAGGGTCTGTGTGAAACAGTGACTTTTTCGTCTACCTCTAACAGCATTTTACGACGGTTAAGCTTTAATAAAGAGTCACCACCCAGCATTGACATATTTAACTGTATGAAAAACTGTTTAACTGTTTAAGTACTAAACGGAATTACATAGTTTATTTCCGATTTAAATGCTATGGATACGAATACCGTCTTAAACAATAAAGTAAATATTATTTTTCAATGTTGTTACCTTAAGAGGGCAATCTAAAAGTTGTGAATGTCCGGTGTAATTGTTATTTCTTGAAATCATGGTTTAATATTGGGAATTCAGAGTGATATTATATTGGAGTTAATAACTTCATTTGGATTTTTTAATTTATTTGTGACTATAGCTGTGTGTGTGTGTGTGTGTTTTTTAATCAATTGTTTTTATAGGGGTTTATAAGTTCCAAACAAATATACCGCATCGATTTAACAGAAACGAACATGTTCTGAAGTTATCAATTGTCAGTAACACTGAGATTTGTTATATTGTTGTTATAATATATAGACATGCCTTAAGTTATTGTTCAGTATTTGCGCGGAGTCCAGTGTTAGGTAATAACTGGCTATGTGTAAATTAAACGGCTGAAGCGGAATCAATGTATAAGGGTAAATATCATATTACACACTGATATTTGACTCCGATGATCATTATTGATATCTGGTACAAGCAATGTCCCACTACTGCACAGACTGGTAAGTTAGTTCTTACATATTGATTGAAACACAATTTATGTTTTGTCTCGAACAAGCAGAAAAGCTTTCGTCGCAAGGCGAGCTTAAAGAGATGGCACTAAAAATACTGCCACCATTCGCAGTTGTTTGATTAGTACCCGAAGATTGCATTCTTCCACTGAATTTCACAACTTGCGATAAATCTGTACCATTATATACCAACATTCAAATAAATTAAAATAAACTTCCTCCTGAGGTGCAAAATATATAAATTGGTATCAAGCCTTCGCTTTATACGCCGCTCCCGACTCTGTGAACAGCGAAGGGCATGACACAAGAGGCTTCACATCTATGTACTAGCCACCAAATTGCTACGGAAACATAATAGAAACACTAGCGTCAATCGGTAACATTAATTTATACATTTATGAAAAGTTTTCTATCTTACAGATTATTACTGGAGGAGCTTCGATCTCAAAATATCATAATTTTTATGTCCGCATCCTTGACCATCTTGGAGCCCGATGATCAATTATTGGGAGTTATTGAATAATAATGGATAAACGGTTTTTGGAATGTTCTGACACACGTAAAAATGAGAATAGTGTTAGCTACAAAAAAACGTTAGGAGGCATATCATGAGAAACAGTTGTTGACGGACTGAAATCTTTATATCAATCGAAACATTCCGTCATACATAATAATCATGTTCAATATAAAAGATACTAGCCAGTTACTCGCAGATACTAATTCACCAACTTCTTATTTTTTTGAAAAAAAAATTACGAAATCCATAAAAATTATTTTTAAAAAAGTTTATTATTATTTTGGTGAAATTGTCTGTCAAATTATAATTTATTTAAAAAAAAAACAAAAAAAATCATTTGAAAAAATTATTGGCCTTGGAAAACAATTGTAATTTTTTATAACAGTATTTTAACTACATATCTATGTTTTAATTCATGATATTATCTAAAGAATGTTTTTTTTTTTTGGTCAAGAAATTGTTAAAACAAGTCTTTTTTTTTTTTTAAAAAAAAACGTAAATACCACGAAGATCGCTATAGTTATCTTGTAAACTTTATTAGGACACTTGTCACTGAAATAAGTTAAAGACTTCTTTTTTTATTAATAGTTTCTGCAATAAAGGGGGAGAGAAATATTTTTAAATGATTTTTATCAAAAGGCATGTATAAATAAGGAAATAAGAGGAAAAATTCCAATATTTTGAGAGACATTAGGTTTCCAGCTATGCCCCTGAAAATTATCTTCAGAAAATTTTACCTTTCATTCCTTTTCCAAACTCCCTATACTTATTTTCACCCTCCACGAATTTTACGTTATTTTTCGTGATGTTGTCAGTATAAACTAAAGATATGTGCAATTGCAAAATTCACGGTTAAAGAATTCAGAAATTATCAAACGGACAGAAAATGAATCCAGTTCGTTTTTTTCGGCCAAAAATCTTTTTTGATGAGAGACCATGTCACTGCAGTGCTAGGGATATTAACTTTATTACGACGAGTTTTTAATACAAGATATGAAATTTTCCCAAATTTACACGAAACCTTAATAGAAAAATTAAACAGCGTAACGCTCTGTTTAAAAGTTCTCGCGACATGATAAAATGATATTGCTACCCACCAGTAATGCTTAGTAGTAAGTGGGGGGAGGGGAGGCAAATAGTGAACCACGGTCCATATGTGGCCCGCTAAGAGTTTTTTAGTGGCCCAACAAGACAGAAAAATCCGTCTTGAACAGAGTTTTTCTTCCCGCGCGCAACGGAAGATTCCTCTCGTATTTTGCAGTAGGTATCTACACTGAGAAAGCGTATTGACGTCAATATATATTCGCGGTGTAGATACGAAGCGCAGTAGTTTTTCAGTTGATCTCGTAAATTTCTATTTTGTATTTGCAACAGTCAATACATAAATTTGCAATGTTAGAGAAATCATGAGCCCTCCAAAGAAAACATAAAATCCGTAATGAATGTTTTACGTTTAGTGAAGTATAGATAAACAAATATTTCTTTAGCAGCGTGTTTATAGTTTTATGAAACGATAGCCGTATTTAGGAAGAAGAATTTGAAACGTCGTTACGGAATAAAACATAATAAACTTGTTTTTCTTGGGAGGACGCAGAATAAAAGCTTGGAAGTTTGTGAAAAAGCAACAAAGATTATTTACGAAGCAATCAACACTACATAACGCTGCAAAACAAGTTTAATAGTAGCCTACATTCCTTGCTAAACGCAGAAAACCCTTTTTTGAGTGGCGAGTTCATTAAGCGTGAATTGTAGGTTGTACAAGCGCAAAGTGTCCTGATGTTAGAAGCACATTTGAAAGAATTTCAAATCAATGACTACAGTGTGGCGCATCGATTAAATTAGTGACGAACTCTCAGAACAGCTGAAGAACACGAGCATAGATTTTGATTGGCACTGAATTAGAAGAAATGTGAGGAAGATACTGCACATTTACTCATCTTTATCCGTGGAATTAATGAAAATTTCATCATCACGGAGAAATTACTTGGTCTAGAATCAATGAAAGATACAACCACTGGTCACTTACTTGTGTACGTTGTGAATTGTCTGGTGAAAATTAGCTTTCCTGGAATAAAATGGCATCACATTTCATTGGAAAAATGTAGTTATGATTAAACTTTTTTTAAAATAAAGGTTTCGGACACAAGACACAGACAGTAATATTTTCTCTTTTCATTGCATTTCACGTAACAAGAGCCTTTGTAAAGCTGCACTGGACTTAAGGCATGTCTATATCCTATTGTTAATGTGGTGAATACTATCAGAACAAGGGTACTCCACCATCAACAGTTTAAATATTTTCGTAAGGTTGTTGAGGCAGAGCATGAAGAAGTAATCTACCACAGGTAGTTGAGGCTGGAAAACGTGATAAAAAGAGTTTGGGCAATGCAGAATGAAATCCTGGAATTTCTGGACACTTAAGGAAGTAGCTCATAATTTTCTATTTTTTTTTTTTTAAGGATGTTTGGTGTGGAGATGTAAGGTGATGTATGCAGCTGATGTATGTAAGGAACTGAATGTGACATTCCAGAGAAAGGGGTTGTTTTCAAATGAAATGTGGAAGCGTCTATAATCATTCAAACCAAAACTGGGTCTATTTACAAGGCGAGCAGATGAAGGCAATTTTTGTCATTTATTAGTAAAGCAGAGAGTGCCTGAAAGTGTTTCTGCTAAGATTAGGGATCATCTGCAGAGTTTTGAAGACGAGTTCACAAGATGATTTCAGGACTTTAAGAAAATTGAGCCTAAATTTAAATTTCTCTCTCATCCCATCACAAGATAAGGTTACAAGATAATTTCAGGACTTTAAGAAAATCGAGCCCACATTTAAATTTCTCTCTTGTCCCATCACTGCTGATATTACCACAGCATCTGCGTAGCTGTAGCTTGAACTTATTGACATGCAATCCGATCACACTGTTAAAGAAATATTTAATCCTGTGACATAAGTTAACTTTTACAGATATTTTTCTGCTGAAAAATTTCCAGGCATAAAGAAATTTCCTGGGAAAATGTTCTTTATATTTGGGCCTTCATATATTTGTGACCAAAGTTTTACTTGCTGCAAGATCAACAAGAGAAAATGTAGATGCTCTTTGACAGGCATTAGCGTGCGGGCTGTGATGAGAATCTCAACAAGCGATCACACCCGTGGTTTAAAAAAAATGGTTGAAAAGTTTGATAGGGTACATTTATCACATTAAAGTGATTCTAGAGAGGGTATTAAATTATCGCAATAAATAAATCTGTCACTATTTTATTTATATTTATTTTTATGTTACTATTTAAACCTTTTCTGTAATTAAAATTTATTAACACAATTATTTTAAAAGTTGCTGCCCTCTGCTAACCTCCACGTTCACAAAATAGTACCCAGGCCATAATAATTGCCTATTCTTGGTTTCATGCGTTGGCGCATCTTGTGCTGATAGGGTGAGCTAACTTTATTCAGATCTTGTCATGGACGCATTTGCATTTTTGGGCTCGTCGACGTAATTAGAACCGGAAGAAGATAGAGGGCAAGGAACGGAAAGGTATTCGACCATGGTACTTTGAAGAAATCATACCGAATTCGCCTGGAATGATTTCTGGAAATCATGTAAAAACTAAATCTGGATGATCGGTCGGGGATTCGAATTCTCGTCCTCCTGAATGCAGGTTAGAGCATTACTGCTCACCTGTCTAAAAATACAAATTTCATAAAGATAAACTGGACAAATTACTGGTAACTTTATTAACTGACGGACTGTGGTAGTAATTTATTATATTTCCTTAATGCTTAATCTAATTTTAACAAATTTCGTTGGTTTTATTCTTGCATCAAGTTTTATACCTAAATAAATGGTGGCCCTGGTTCTGGCTAGGGACGAGGGGACAATTTTAGGACAGAGTTTAAAAAAGATTATTTAAACAGTCTGGCTTCATGTCGCTGTACTTCGATCATTGCGTACATTGAAGTTCCTGATGCTATACATAAATATGGCACTATTTTCGAGGAGATCCAGTAGGACAGTTCAACTGGCAAAATGACAGAATTTTAATTTTCCTATAAATCTTACACCGTTGCTACTCTTACCCATCGCACTCCCACACCCATCTTACTCCCACATAAAGGCGACATGTAGTTTTATGCAGATTTTGAAACAGAAACAAGTAGAGCTTTTCCAGCGTTTTAAAATGAACTTAAAACGTTCATAGAAAACCGAGAATTTTTCTAACTATGATTCAACGCACTCTGAGGTAGATGAAAGAAACAAAGGTTACGCAAAAATTCTATTTGACAATTCACAGCCTCTAGTTAATCTGAAGAACAGCCTACCTGTAGATAATTAAGGTAACTTTGGATCATGTTAATCCTGGCTAACTCTCCTTTATAGTTATAGAGGATTTTTATCAATCAGTGGTGGAAAGAGCATATATTTATTTTTTAAATATGACATTCTCACCAATTAAGCTATACTTCAATGGCGTGTATGACTCGTAAGGAATATTTATTAAAATCAATTCGTAGGACAACACAAGGCACACACGACAGTTAGTTAAAGCTATCATTGCCATAGGGCGATTCGAACCGGTGACCATCAGCACTCAAACCTAACACTTGAGAAATCTGATATCTCCTTTGGCCACCTATTTAGTCCTTTCCTAATTGCAAAACATTAAATGACAGTAAGAAAAACGCAGTTCATTAGCTTAATCGTTTTCTATTTAGCATAGTTGGATTAAACAGAAGTTGTTCAGCACAAATGAAATTTCCTTGGTGGTTTGAAATGTCATAAATTGTGAGATTGTTTCAAGTGGATTACTTTTAAATTGTGATCATATCTGCAGCTGAATACATTTGCAGTTCCTATCCAAGAAGGGCAGGCAGTGGATAATAAGTAAACAACTTTTTTTTTTCTCGATGGAACCAGTTTCTCGATATTAAATCTTCTATGTCTTCCTGTGTGTAGCGCCAATATAATGACATACGAAGGTGTAACTACGCAGCAAAGATACAGTTTTTCTATCTATTTCTTTTTTTAACGGCAATCGCTGTTTACGTCCATTCCATGCTAACAATCACGAGTAGTTGTGTTGGAGCTGGAAACTGTATATTATCTTGTCAGAGAGATTGATTTGTTGCTGGCAGACAAATAACAAATTTAAATTAATAACAGGAAATAGTGTTCACATGTGACGAGAATACTTATATCTTTAAACGAGAAATTCTTGTATATCTATCTATATATATATATATATATATATATATATATATATATATATATGGTATCTCGGAAACGTCTCTAACGATTTCGATGAAACTTCATATTCAGATAACGTTTTGTTCGATTATTAACTTTGCGAACGTGTTTCACTTCTTTTGCAGAAACATTTTCAGTGGTTTCTCATTTTCCGATCTATTGCCTTTATTTATGCTCCATTCTCAGCAACAATGATTTTGTTTCCTTTTGAATCGCATTCGTAATAAATATACAGTGCAGTGCAGTGTTGTGCTTGTTACTAATGGAACAACAAGCTGAAAATGAATTGCGATATAAAATGAAACAAAATTACTGCTGCTGAGAATGGAGCATAAATATAGACAATAGACCGAAAACTCAGAAACCGCTGAAGATGATGCTGAAAAGAAGTTAAACGCGTTCGGAAAGTTAATAAACAAACAAACATCAAATAACTTCGGCAATGTTTATTTATCAACTGAATTCAATATTTTAATACTGATCCACCATCGTATTTTTATCTTAAGTTTCATCCCAGAGGTATTATTATCTATACTTTTGAACCCTGAAATACAGTTTGAGTATCTGTTTGGTTCCAAGAAGCACATACTTCCTCCCCGCGAAGCCAAAATCAAAGCACACAGTATAGTTGAGCGGCAGGGACATGACCTCCCGGTCAGACTTGATGCCCAGTATTCAATGAACTAATAACATAAATGACCAGCATCACATGCTGCCAACTTTATCACTTTCCCTCAGCGATCTGACAGTGGTAAGGTATCTGATTGGAGCTCGAAAGGATCCAGGTTCGATTCTCGGTCTCAGTTGGGATTTTCAAAAGCTCTGAATCCGAACTACACCTTGGTACAGCTTGTTGTGTAAAGTGAAATACGCCAGAGCTCTTGCCTGGTTTGGCTTCCTCGTTAAGATGCAGGTCCCATATACATGGTAGAATTACTGTGATTGGTTAGTAACCATTACAAGAGACGCATTGCGCGGCGAATAGAAAAATCTGTCAGCTGGCGGCGCAATAATCCTTGGGGATCCGCAGGCCAACAATGGCATACAACGATTTAATTAAGTCACTTTCCTTGAATCAATCTTGGAAATTCAAAAGATTTTGTAACTGGGCGACAAAAAATTTCCTGGAATCATCCCTGCACGAATCTGTCGACACCAAGGGAAAATCTCCGGAACTATTGCACCCTTACGGCAAACACTGGAAAATAGTTAGTCTCCCTAAGTCGTATTAGGGTGTTTGATTTGCCACGATTCTGAATCACAACAGCCCTGAATACCCGCGGAAATCAAAGGAAGCTAGGGCAAGCTGGAATAGCTAACTTCACACACCGTTATCATCGACGGATCCTAGCGGCAAATGCAACAGACTAGTGAGAACCTAATCATTAGCTGGACTGATTTCTTCCTATGCGGCAGATACTCCCAATAGTTTGAAGCAGTTACCTCGACTGAAGCTTTATCTCCCTAGTCACCCCACAGCGGACTGAATATTAACATCGGATTAGCCCGCTCCGCTTGATGTGTGTGACTTTAATTGTAACGTGGTAATGTGACTATTTACTTAAGTGTACACAGCAAGGCTAAAGTACAGTAACCCAGCTTCACAGCTTTTTCAAATGTACAATATAATCAAAAGAAAAGAAAAAAAAAACAATCGAGATATAGGATCGTAATTTTTCACGGCGTTGAATAATAATATATTTTTCTCGGGCTTCCAGCCATGTTAAGATGTTACATTTGCGGTACGTTTGGAAGGCAAGGATGGACGCCTTCGAAACGTCCCGCAAATCTGTCATCTTAAAATGGCTAGAAGCCCGAGAAAAATATATTAACAATCAAGATATTTTTTAAAGAAAGAATAAAAATTTAGTAACATGTTTTCATCCGTAATTATTTTTGTTTCCAGACCAACGAATATTGTTGTTTACTATCTGCTATCTGCGATTTTGTATGCGGGGGCTCAGAATTTTGTTGCTAGAACCGGGTATAGAAATTTGTAAATTACGAAGGGTGTCCTAGAAACTGACGGTGAAAGAAACAAAGCCCAAGCGGCCGATATAATATCACAGAGACTTTCACACGATATGTCTGTCGTTACCGTTCGGTTAGTTTTCAAAACTTTCATGACAAACTATCTTATTTGTCCCCCCCCCCCCCCGCCAAAAAAAAATCAACGTATCGCGTGTCCTCCCAAACTATAGTTAGCATTTCCTTGTCAAATTTTATTGATTTAGCCGTTTAGTCGTTACAACTTACTCCCCATTTATAATATTAGTTGCTTGCAATACGACAAATAAATAAATATGAGTTTAGATTGTTACAGCTAATACAACTAGCAATATACGTAGGTTTGTGAACTGTTGCGAAGCAGCCAGTTGAGTCAACCTCGACAATTGTTTGATTTATTAGGAGCTAAACTGAAATTATAATTTAAGCATAAATTACCCTTATATACCATCTTTCAAGTGAGATATAAATTTAACCATGTATTACAGTTGATTAATTGCAACGTTTCACCCCCTAAAAAGAGATATAAAATTGATTTACGATGTGGGATAAGCATTTTCTCCATGAGCATGAATCTTTATCGTTTGACTGAAGTCGAGAGACTTTAGACAAGAAAAAGAAATAAAAGCAGGTGGTTGGAGAGGAAAAATCTTTTTATTCTATACTTTTCGACTGGTGATATTAAATACAAGATACGTCGAGAACAGACTCACACGTTGGTCCAGACAAGGGACAATTTACACCCCCCTGACTTGGCAGCTCACTCAAAGATGCCGCCCGACCTTCGTTATGGCTTGAATTCAGAGATGTGGGGATTAGTGCGTCCTTGCGGTGGTATTAAAGCCCAAGCCGCGACACCTCTTACTTTTTGTCCATTTTACTGTCGTTTTGCGTGAATAAGTCTTCCCCGGAGAGCATTCCAGAACTACGACCAACGTGAAAACTGTCCATTTTGATACGACTAATAGTGTAAAGCTGCAACCCCGGAGGAACACGGGGTGAACGGCGATCATCAGATAAAGCTTCAAATGAGCAAACATATCAGCCAACATTACACCCGCACAGCACGAGAAAGGAACGGAATTCGAAAAAGTGAACGCAGTGAGGACTTAGCGAATTACGCTCTTTCATCGTGTGAGTTGAATCAGAATAATATTTTTTCTTCCGAAGCACGTTACTGCCTATAATTTAAGATAATTTTAAGCTGCATAAACGTAAATTTCGAAAAATTGTGATACCTGTTTTCAATGTAAAAAAGTCAAAGTAACCTACATTACAAAGTAAGAAAGTGGAAGCAGAACGCAGATCGAGCGTGGTTGGTAAGTGGTAATGCTCTGGACGCAGGTTTGAATCCCCATTCGGTCATCCTGATTTGGGTTTTCCATCCCCCATATCACTCCAGGCGAACGCCGGCATGGTTCCTTCAAAAGACCATGCCCGAGTTCCTTCCCATTCCTTGCTTCCAGACTTTTCCAGCCTCTAATTAGCAGGTAGAATTGAAGCCAATCCTTTGGAATTACGGAGAGATATCGTCTTAACCAATTGCTCAAGTAACTAACCAACTGTCAACATTACTAAATGTGTGACAGAGCTGTGTTCCAGATGGTAAATGCCACCATCAGAGGGTTGATAGAGAGTGTAGAACGTCAACACTTGGGCAGACAAACAACAAACTGACCACTAAAATTTTACATCTTTTGATCCAAGTTACTCAAGTCACGATAACCTAAGTATCATAAAAATTTCGAATTAGTGATTTTGCATGAATACTTGGTGCAGAGTAAACTGTATGGGAAACCAGAATTCAAAAAAAAAAAAAAATCCGAATTCTCAGCGGATTAATAAAGTTCATTTTTTGTTTTATTTACATATTTCTAGATTCTCATTTAAAACGGAGACTTTCAAACAGCATGATAACACATTTACCTCGCACTAGTATTTAAAAAATATGCTCTCACTGGCATATTTAACATTTTGCAGACTGCTGTTGTCATTTTATATTGTTTTATAGAGTTTAGAAACAAGTATTTGTCAAACTTAACATACACTTAAAATCCCGCAAATCGGTGTTCACAAATAAAAATATTCAATTATTTGGTTTTCATTGAATTTGAAATATATATTCAAACTATTCCTTTCTTACTGAGTGTTACTAATAGGAATTTACTATTAAACATACCAATTATTGAATATTAATTTTGAGTATGGTTTTTGAAAGATGAGGTAAATTTCCATTTTACTTTTAGACAGTTAATTAACATTCATTGACATTTAAATAAACTTAAAGAAAAATGTACGCCATTAATCATGATTGAATATTACATTACTAGAATCGACTTGGAGACATACAGAAAGTCAAAACACTAAAACAGAATAGAAAATTATGAAAACATACAAAGGAATTACTGGCATGAGGTATCGTCTTCAAAACGCGTGGTACATACACAGCGATATTGTCCATCTACTCCGCTAGCTCGGATGCGATTTAAAGTTTACAATGAAAATGAGTTTTATTCTCTTTTCTCGACAGATCTCTCTGTAAGGTGTTTCAGATCGATATTGCGAGAAAACAATTCATAGGCACAACTACGAACACATTATCATGTTGTGTCGTGTAGATCCTCTCCAACCAACTGAAACACGGATGAAAGTCTATTTTGCGCATTAGGTGAGCTCACCGCTAAACACAGAACACTTTCAATAATACTTTTCATTCAAACACAAGGAACTTAACACTTGGAGTTGCTACTCCTCGCCAACCGTCTACCCCTTGTCATCTTTCGGTGAACGAGTTTCTTTGTCTCCCTTGCACCCACGCGGTCCCTTGGCGTGCAAAATCAGCTGGGACAATGGGGGTGCTTCACCCGTTGGCCGATTCCCGGTATTTGGTGGTGGACCATGAATCAAGAGTGGCGCCTTAAACTCCTGCACATAGATGGCAGGAGTTGCCTCTTTCACACCACTCACACACACTCTCTCAGGCTGGCTCCACCTTGACAAACATTTGGTGTATTTTTATAACACTACAATATATATATGTATCAAGACCCTCGCCTTTCGATTAATATTCGCTCTAGACACGAACTATCACAAAGTACAGTATAGCTGGTAGGTGGTACACTACATTCTACATACAGTAAACCATTAATCTTTATTGTTAACCAAAGATTAAAAATGATCAGCTTGTCATTTTTATATATATAAATCTCGGGCTGTTGGAGGGTCTAGAGGACCCTTTTCAGCCGACTAACCTAAAGGGGAGGGAGGAGGAATGGAAGGTCGGCCGTGGCCTTGTAGGGAACCATCCCAGCATTCGCCTTGAATGACTGAGGAACCATGGAAAACCCCAGTCAGGATGGCCCCACGGATTTGACACCCTGACAGTTAGTAGTGTCAATTAGCACTTCTTCAACCTCACTAGACAGCTTTTCAATTCATGTTGTCGCTTAATATTATATAATAAAAATAACCCGACTGCAAGAAGATTTTTCATGTGATTATTTTTGTGACAGAAATAACTGATTTCAATAATAAGTCAAAAGTAATCCCATCACTTAGGATGCAACTGCAAAAAGAAAAGGATTAACTGTAACATATTGTACTAGATGCAAGAAAAAACAGAAAACAACAGTAGTCGATAAACTTTTATAGGAATTACTCGATGAAGACCAAGTTATAAATATCTTGGCATATCATTCGATGGTGAACTTAATTTGGCAGATATTTGAAGAACCTTCATTTTATGGAGTTTGGAGAGAAGTGAGTTACAAAACCTTGATCAGCTCAATGCTTAGATATGGTATGATATGGGACCCACGGTATCAAATTCAGGAATTGAATAGAATAGGTTGCTGAGGAGAGCAGCTAGATTTGTCTGGAGAAATTACCACAGAACACAATCAGTAATCGGTATTGTAAAGGAGTAGTCTTTTTTTTAGTACAGCCACGAAAAGAATATGTTTGGAGTGGGCAAGTCTTATATTGGCGATGGTGATGGAATCAAATTCAATGTTGCTTTAAGAATTAGGAATAATACATTGTGACTGAAAATATTCTTTTGTAGGCAAAGGTAATCAGGAATTGCAATAAATTACCAAGGGAAACCTGAACCATTTACCAGAAACACTCAAAGTTCTTAAAATTGAATTTCGCAAAGATCAATAGCGGATAGGTAGTGAAATTAAACTGAAAGACTTTTATGATTTTTTAAAATGAAGTTGAAGAGTAGGCGAGCATATAAATAGCAGCAAATAATCCATTGCAATTAAAATACATTGAAATCATGAAATTTACCTCAACAGTAATGTAAGCTTAGAATAATTTTCCAGCACAGTAACGCGGTGACTCATTTGTAAAATTTCGGTTTGTATTAGAAATGAGCTTTAAGGTATTATCAGACCGTCCTCCGTTTGTTTACAGTTGGAAGAATCTGTAATTGCGTATAATAATGCTGTTTTCACAAGCAGTACCGGTAACTAAAAAAAATGACATAAGTATCGCTGCTTACTGCAAATCTTATTGCAGGGGGGAAAAAATAACAAGTTAATACTGTAACATCGCACTATGGAATAAATTAGACAAGCGTTGGCTTAATTTTTAAAGCCAGTACTGATATAAAACCACCAAATGATAGGTCGCTATCTACGATATTTTGTCATCGGATATGAAAAGCGCTACGGTGCATAGAAGACATCTTTTAGAAAAATTTTGACGGTGGTATACATGCACTGTTAAGTGACATTAGTATGGTAAGATATAGATTCACACTACAATCCCACAGTTGTGAAGAGCAGCCTGAAATTCAAGACAATAAGGAAACAATACAGGCAAAGTTAACTGAAAAAATCCCATGCGAGAAATAAATATGCGGAGACTTTATGTGGTGACCTAAGAGGTACCTAAAAAAGAAACTCAACCAATGAAGAGTGGACAAACACTGAACATTAAGAAAAGCTGGGATCACAGAAAGAAATTTTTTAATTAGTAGATCAGAATGGAAGCAACTAAATACTCACAAACAAAAGACAAGGTGACAAATGTGAAATTGTCACACAAAAATTACCACCAATTATTTCCTTAAAAATTACTGGCTAGGATAATATACAGAAGAATAGAAAGGAAAATGGAGGAGATATTACGTTAAGATCATTTTGGATTTAGGAGAAAAACTGACATACAAGAAAAGCATATATGGTTTTAAGATTAATATTGGGAGGGTGAATTACAAGAAAAATTAAAGTACTTTTATGGCGTTTGAGGAGTTACAATTGTCCTCTAATAGTATTCAATGGAACAAGGTATTAAAATATAATCGTGGGCTTCCGCGGCCAGTGTCAGTTGATTCCTGGCTGTCCGGGTGGCGCCACGTCATGTTTCTCGTAGCCGACGTTTCGACCCTCATTAAGGGGGTCTTCTTCCAGAGCAAAACTGCCCTTTTTCGACCCCCCAGAATGACGCGGCGCCACCCAGATAGCCAAGAATCAAGGTATTAAAATGTTTAATGATTTCAGGTGTACATTATCTTGATAGAAAAATAATTTATAATGTGTTTAAGAATCAGAGTGCTATAATAATGCTAGATTACCAGAGAAAAGCACAAATTAAGGAGAGGGTAAGGCATTTTTGTCATCAGTTCCCACAAATATTAAACTTATATCTAGAGAAATCAATCAACAAATCAAAAGAAAATTTTGAAACAATGATTATGCTGAAAATATATTCCTGTCTACAGAATATAGTGAGAAAATTAAGAAATAATGTCAATAAAATACTGGAAGAAACATTTGGAATAAATATGGTAATGAAGTATAGCAGAAATGGTATCAAAAACAGTAGATTGAATATAAAAATATGTTCAAGAAAAAATAGGTAGCAGAAAACAATGAAAGAATGCTGATATTTGGGAAATAAGTAACTCACAAAGTATAGAAACAAATAGAAATGAGCCTACGTAACATTGTGTATATTTGAGATATGCGGGGAAAAAAATAGTTTCGCCATTTTTCGTGTGTGAACTACTCTAAAAATTTCCTTTGACTTCTTGTTTACTTATCTGCTTATCAGAATACAACTTGCTATAATAATTTATAACAAATGGTGCAAAGGTAATCTGAAACGGATTCATAATCAAATGAACGTGATCTAAATATATAGAAATGACGTTATGTTCGTTCCCATTTCTGTTACTAAAAATAAATGCCTAAATTTATGACCTTTAGACACCGAAATGTAGTTCAGCCACCGAATGACAAAGTTTCGATTTTCCCCGCTTTCGGTCTCTTTTGTGCCTGTACGTACACGAAGCTCAACAGTATCAATTTTAGGGTCCATACCTTCTGAATGATGAAAGTATCACTTATAGGTTCACTAATTTTTCGATCCACCTGTCAGTAAGTCCATCCTTCATGTTATATACTTGGAACTGCGCACTGCTTTGGTTCTTACTAACCTTAACACGAATATATCATAAAGAATGAAAATCCGTGGTTGGTGAATATGATTATATGAGGTTCAGTGGGTACCCTGTACGGGAATAATAAAATGATAGCTGGCAACCCGTCGACCCTTAAAAATGTTTTGATTTTCATTTTATTTCATGACTCTTGTAAGCTTTTGACGAAAAGCAGAAGAAAACATACCTGACTCAACCTCCTTCCCCCAGTTTTATTTCTTAAATTACTGACACGAAAATTCATTCAGAATTTACAGTGATATGTAACATTCTAAAGTTTACAGGAAGATTAGAGCGATTACTTGAAGTTAAATTTAATTTAAATATCAGTTCTTAATCATTTTAAAAAAATAGTGTGTGTGCGTGCAATTTAATTCATAATTTATTTACGAAAACATCAGAATTTTTAATGATGCAACTCGTCAGAATTATTTCAAATGCTATTAACTATTTTTACTTGCTTTAAATTACTATTGTTTTCAGCCGGTCAAAAATAACGATTTGAACGCTGGGTTTTGCGAATTCATTTATTCTAACTTACGGTATCAACGACACAGAATATTGGGGAAAATATCTAGATCTGCTACAAATAGCTTCTAAAACAGTAAAAACTAACGGATTGAACGCAGTGTTGTGTAATTCATTTTCCTCGTTGTTGCTCAAATATATACAATTGGTATTAAATAACGCTCATAACCTAAAAAACGATGTAAATAGATTTTTGTTTATTATAACAGCGATATCTCAGGACAGAGTATAAGAAAACATCTATATCGACTTGTTATAGATAAACAAAATCAGCTAATAATTAATATGGTAATTTAAATGCAATACATACATTTCTTTCAGTGTTCCGGCAATTCATTTCTTCGCAGTTGCTTAGTTAAATAGAATTGTTATTAAATAACGTCCATGTGATCGATTTAGCAGTAATAGGCCCGTTTACACGTACGCGCCAAACTGCCGGTCCGGAACGGCGCGCCGGACTGCCGCGCCGGAGAGTGAGGTTGGACCGTCGCTCCTGGAGCGTGCGAAGAAAAATGGTCAACACTCCAGTCGCGCGCGCCAGGACTGCGGGTTGGAGCGTACGCGCCAAAAATGACCGTTATCCCGTGGCGCGTGGACTTTCCGCCGGGTTGGAAAGTTTTGTAGACGGTCCAGCTTGCAACACTCGGTTTTCAGGTCGTTGTTGTTTTTGTTAGTTGTGTTTGTGTTTATAAGTGTATTTATAATATCCTCCAAAGAAATGTCATAAACTGAGCAATATGAGTAGCTTTAATTTTTTTTTTTTTTGGTGTACAGAAAGAATTAAATAAACAAAGTGTATATAGGCGGAAAGATGGCACGATACTAGAGATCTATAAGGACACATGGCTCTTTAGTGAGAGCAACGTGAAAAATAAATGACCCAGATGATTTAAAAAATTGTCTACGAAATGACAGTTCCATATATAACTATATTTTAATAATAATAATATTTCATTAAATTGCAATGGAGCGCACACTCCTGTGACAATTTCCCTACACACCCATCTTACCCCTTTCCTGCACCCACCTACATTTGGCCTCTACAAATTTTAACTTTAAATTCTTTCAACGTTTTTGGTAAATTGTTCATCATTTCCTTGTGTAGCTTATTCCAATACCTGACACCCTTACCTAAAAAGGTGAAGTTAAAGTTAGTATCTCCACAAATATCAAAACAAGACACAGTCATGAGGAAGAGCATAACTGCAGAGTAATGTTTGCCTCCTACTCTTCGTTTTTTGGCAACTGGAATATCCCTCCAAGATTTGAAATTGCTTAAATAATATATTTTTCTCAGTTCTTTTGGAATTGCTGCCGGTTTTCTTGAATCCTTTCAGTGAAGAAATCTTTGTTTTCACTTTCACATACATTTACCCTGCTGAATTCTACTAACTAATCATATTTACGATTTTTTTAATTTTTATTTTTGAAGTCATTTGATTTAACCTTCCACAAACATAGAAAATTCTTATAAAGTTCTATAAATCCTTCAAAATTATCTCTTGACCACATTTTTTAAGATTTAGATTTTTATCTGTTAAAGCAGGGTAAAGTTAAATAAAGTCACCCAGAAATTCGAACCAACAACGAACTTGTACTGACGCATCAAGACTGCAGACCGATAATGCACGTGTAAACACAAGGCCCCGTTAGACCTGCGCGCCAGATGTGCGCATTCGGAGCGCGCGCCAGGCCTCTCTGACCACCGAGCATTTACACGTAAAGGATTGATGCGCACGCCCGGAGCGTACGCTCCAAAACCGCCGGAAAAACCGTGCGTGTAAACGGGCCTAATATCTCTGGCTGCAACGAGGTCCACGTGCGTGGCGTCAGCGGCACAGATACGATGACAAAGTGACTATAGTAACCTTCTATGTACACACTAACGAAAGGTTTTTAGATTATTTTATAAATTTCAATACTTGATTTGACCCTCCAATGTAGCTGTGCCCGATAAGGTGTTACCACACAGGATCGGGGAAGAATAACGGGTCGAGCAACCATCAAGGCGAATAGTGGGATGTTCCCCAATCTCCGCCTCTTAAACCACATACAGGGCTAGTCAAAATGATTGCAGCGATTTCAGGATTTTTCTTTTGGCTGTCCTATTATAGGTATGATGATGGGGTTTGCTGTTATAAGACAAGTGGCTCTCCAAGTTTCGATTGCAGTAAATGCAAGCTTCCCGCGGTGGCCGCTAAAGCGCTATAGAGCAAGATGGCTGAAAGTGAGAAAGCGTACGTTGTTCTCGAATTTCATTCGACTCAGTCTGTGGTAACTGTACAGCGACACTTTAGAATAAAGTTCGGCAAGGATCCCCGCATGCTAACACCATTCGGCGTTGGTGTCTGAAGAAACCATTGAACGTGTGCGCGCCAGTTACGTTCGTAGCCCACAGAAGTCTTCTCCTCGAATGAGCAGCGAATTAGGTATTCCACAGAAGACGTTTGGAGAATTCTACGGAAGCGACTGTGTATGAAGCCTTACAAGTTACAGTTGCTATAAGCACGGTCGCACAACGATGAAGTGCGTCGTTTTCAATTCTGTGCCCAATGTCTAGAACAAGACGAAACATTCGCAGAAAAACTTGTGTTTAGTGATGAGGCCACTTTTTATGTGAGTGGAAAAGGGAACAGGCACAATGTGCGCCTTTTGGGGTCCGAAAACATCCATGCTCTCCCAAAGTGAACGTGTTTTGCGCGATCTCACGAAAGGAACTTTTATGGTCCTTTTTTCTTTAATGAGGTGACGATCACAGGGAAAATCTATCTGCAAATGTTGCAGAATTGGCTCATGCCTCTTCTGGAAGCTGACAGTGAAGATTTCATTTTCCAGCAGGACGGTGCTCCACCCCATATTTCTCTAGTTGTCCGTAATTTCCTAAACACCAGGATTCCAAACAGATGGATTGGTCGTGCTGGTGATGCTGATCGTCAGATGATGTCATGGCCTCCTCGTTCCCCTGACCTAACCCCCTGCGACTTCTTTGTTTGGGGTTTCGTAAAAGACACAGTGTTCGTGCCACCAGTACCAGTTGATCTGCCAGACCTGCGGATTCACATCACCAATGCATTTGCTCTCATTGACAGAGACATGCTGCTTCGGGTATGGGAAGAACTCGATTATAGACTTGATGTGTTTTTTTTTTTTTTTTTTTTTTTTTTTTTTTTTTTTTTTTTTTTTTTTTTTTTTTTTTTTTTTTTTTTTTTTGCTGTCGTCAGTCTTTAGACTGGTTTGATGCAATCCTCCATCCCTTCCTATCCTGTGCTAACCTTTTCGTTTCTACATACCCCTTACAACCCATGTCCTCATATATCTGCTTCATATATTCTAATCTCTGTCTACCTCTACAGTTCTTTCCTTCAACTGTTCCCTCCACTAACAAATTAACCAATCCAGCATGTCTCAAAATATGACCTAAAAGCCTGTCTCTTCTTCCTGTAAGCTTCTTTTCTCACCCATCATTTCCAAAACTCGTTCATTTCTTACTTTGTCTGTCCACCTAATTTTTACAGAGTCATTAAAGGTGCACATATTGAGCATCTGTAGGCACGCAAAATAACTTTCACAGTTTGTTTATATATCTGTGTAATCTTGTAAGTATATGTCAAATAATAAATCTGTAGTAATTTTCTGAAATCACTGCAATCATTTTGACTAGTACTGTGCTTCAAAAATAAAAATACCCTCTTCACACAGAACACATTTCGCAGACAGATGATAATATAGCAGGCCTCCATTAGAATAGGTGCTGTGGATTTGACAAATTTCACAATCAGACGCCGAATACCCGTGCACAGTTGCCGAAGTGTCGTGGTCCGACAGGTCCAATACGGGGAAAAATTACTTGATTTGCATTTTAAAGTAGCTCTTAAAACTATTACACGACTCTGAGGCAGGGCGTAATATATTAGGTTCTCATTAGATGTTCACTATAAAAGTAATGCATTTTGTTGGTCTTTATACTGTGGGGCATTCTAATTGGTAGTCTCTGGATCTGAGAGTGTAACGTTCATAACCTAGTGATTTATTACAATATTAAAAAACTTTAAATGGAACCTCTGTCGTGACATCTGTGAAATCCCTTCTCACCAATTAAGCAGATAATTATCCACCTAGAAGCAATTTAGTTTATAACTGACTCAACTACAAACGAAAGCTTCCTCTCTCACTTCTGACCGAAAACAAGTGCTACTTTATGGGCATGCTCCCTTCTTCCACATTACCTAATGAGAAGCAATCAGAACTCGAGTGTAACTTCAGTAATTGCGTGTACAATTATCCTCGTGTTTTGAGTAATATTATTATCGAAAAGCCAGTTAATGAGTTAAGATTATGTTGGCTTGGTGTGTTTACATCATCGCTGAACGTGCTAGGAACGTGAATTCATCAGTTTTAATGCTTATAACTACGTCGGTAGCTACTGGATCCCAATCTGTAGTCCTCAATTTGAGTTATTTAGGTTTTAATAGGCGAGTGGCTGTTTCATAAATGTCTATTGATTAGATGTATCATACACTTTACTCTGCGACACGAAGTCAACGAGAAAGAAAGTACAGTTTCAGGTGAATGTGGTTTAAAGAAGCTTCAGAAGTAAATAAAATCCGGATAACCCTACATATGATATTAAAAAAAACGGTACAATGAAATTAGCAGTGAATCATTTAAGAGGTTTTTTGTTATGTTACTGTATTTATATAAGTCATTGACAGAATATTTGAGTGTCGTTTACTCCTTCCTGTGTATAATTTATAGATTCAATATTCCACAATACCAGCAGAAATTATAAATATGTTTACAAGTATTTAATATTTAACACGTGAATTTGAAATTGGCCGACCATTAATGAAAAAAAAAACCTTGATGAATCTCTAGAACATTTGTTGTAGGTGTTACAGGCAGTGCCGTGAGTAGATATTCGCTCAGGTAAATCCAGACTACTTAAATTATTGATTAAATGCTACCATAAAGATAATTTTTGCAGTTCAGCAATACTCAATGAGCAAACGTATAAATTTGGAAATCTGAAATTTGACAGGGAAAATGGAAAAGATATTCCTTATCCAATAATTTTTGATTCGATGAATCCTTAATAAATTACTGATACTTGGATATTCCGGATATCCTGCTTTTTAAATTGGCTGAAGACTGAAAATATTCAAAACATTAGGTCTTTGCTGAGTATATTGCACACAACAGACATATCATGAATATTCAATAAACTCAAATTCTTGAAATTTAATATGTCCTCTCGAATCCAGTTTTCTTACTTAAAAGCCTAGTGGCTCGGTGCTCGAGACGTCTGCCTGGTGACCGTAATCTTTACTATTTTAGTCCCAGCCTCATGACAGTTCATATCAATTTAATCGGAAAAAAAAGCGTTTGGTATCCATTGATCCAGTTTTACATAGCGGATAAATTAAAAGGTCAAAGATGTAACAAGTTGTTCAAATATTCATTTCTTTCCTGTGCGATGGTAAAAAGAAAGGGAAGGGAGCAAAGGCGTGAAAGACTCAGTAATTATACGCTGCAGGATGGAGATATAAATGTCTTTAAACCCCATGTTCATTCTGAAACTGTTTCTGAACCTAATAATACAAGATTATTATAAATGATCGAAGCTATTTCACAAATTTACTGTAGCTACACTGATCAGCTAAAACATTATTTTATTACCACCTTTTTACTAGCATATTGGTCCACCTTTCTCGCGCAGTACAACAGCGATTCGGCGTAGCATAGATACTACAAGTCCCTCGGTAGGTTTCAAGACGTATCTGACACCCTAATTCTACGTACAGGTCGCGGAATTCCCTTAAATTACGGACCAGCGGTTTGTGGGCGCTTCCTGGGAACGAGCATCTCGGAAATGGAGAGGCTGGTTGGCTGTTCGCATGCTACTGTAGTGAGCATCTGTGGAAATTGTTTGAAGGATGGCGAAACCACGAACAGACGACCCCTCCGCCACACACTTTTAGTGAATCGCGGAGTAATAGTAATAGTAATAGACGACAATGTAGTGGACACCAAGTCACATCACAGAACATGGAGGTCGGAGGCTTGCCCGCTCTGTTAAGCAGGATAGGGGATGATCTGTGGCAGGTTTGATGGAAGAGTGCAATTCTGATGCTTCCAGAAGTGTTTCAGAGCACAAGAACCACGATTCTGCCAGAGATCACCTCCTATCCAAACCGCTGGCCCGTAATTTAAGGGAATTTCGTGACCTGCGTGTAGAAATTAGATGTCAGATACCTCTGGAAGTCTACCAAGAACATGTAGAATCGCTGCTGTATTGCGTTCGAAAGGTAGACCAATATGCTAGTAAGTAGGTGGTCATAAGGCTTCGGCTGATGAGTGTATATTATCTGACATATTGTCACAGAACTTTATAATCACATAGAATAATCCGAAATTTTTTTTGTGCTCTGTATGTGTCGCCTCACTGATTTAGAAGCTATCAAGACGATAATTATGTTCTTGCCTCATTCAATGCAGCATGTCACTGTAAATATGTTCAAAAGCACTATTGATACCATTCGCAGTTCTGGTAGATTTGTTTGTAGAGGAGGCTTAAACATTGAATATTTCACATAACCCCTCCCCGCCTACATAAACACATACACACACACGCAAATTTAAAATAAAATTTAATGGGCTTAGGTCGCCAGAGCGTGGAGGCCATGATAGTAGTTGCTGATCATCATCCCCACCACGACGGATCAATCGGTATATCGATGTCCTGTTTAAGAATTCACGAATTTAGTGGTGGAAATAGGGTGGAGCAAAAACTTTTTGAGTTTTTCTAAACGACTGTAAAATTCTCTGACAATTATCAGACAATATAGCTGCAGTAAATTTGTGAAAATACTTCAATCACTTATAACAACCCTGTAATAATTTTCACTCTAAGGCAGCGTGCAGAAACTACGTGGCTCGTTCTAGGTGGGGGGGGGGGGGTTGGCTTGAAGGCTACGCTTGGCTACGTGGGGGGAGGGGGGTGGTTCCGAGCGAGGCCACGTAGGTTTCCTTTCATAATATTTTTCACAGTTAAAATGAGGAACAGAACTCACAACAGCATTTAAATATTTATTTCCGTAATTTAATCATCTCCGTATATAATTTGCAATAGTCTGACAGAAGAAACCAGTACAAAATGGAAAAAAGCTACGTGCTACGTTGTGAGGGGGGAAGGGAGTAGAAGCAAAAGCCACGTAGGGCTACGTGGGGGGAGGGGGTGGTTCACAGAAGGCCAAAATGGAGCTACGTGGTTTATGCACGCTGCCTAGTGCTAAAATTTTGACGAATAGGGTACGCGTGGGAAAGGGTAGGGTGTTAGCAAGTGTTTTTATTCTCTATTAATTTTGAAGCAAGCAGTGTACTGCTTGGTAGGTAAGCGGTGAAGTTCGGTCATAGCCTTCCAGAGAGCTTGGAATTGATCCTCGTTTAGGTGCGGCCAACCAGGTTTATATTTTCATTAATTTCCGGAAATGACCGGAGGCGAATGTTGGGATGACGCTTTCAGAACGCCATTGCCAAATTCTTCCACGTCTTGAATTTTCTTATAGCTCTAATAGCCTCGACGTCGACGATCCTTAAAGCTCCCCTCCCCAAAGAAAACACCTGTTTCTAAAGGAGACACTATAACTGCAGTAGCGTTGTTTCTCCGTAGGGGTAGGGCTTGGCTGTCACCGCGTGTGCAGAAGACAAGCCTAAGGAAAGAGAAACAGCCAGTCGGCGGGGCTGGAACCGGTTGGTCGACAAGTTAATGACTCCGCATCCTCCGCGGAGGGTCGGCGAGGTATCGCTTACAACGCCCCGTCTCCTGTTGACTGATCTCTCCCATCTTCCACGCACGTGCTACCTATCACCTGCCACCGGGTGTGAAACACTGACCAAGCAAGCCTTGAGCGTTGACCTGACATTTTGACAGTTCCTAACGAAAAAAGTGTGTTAATTCAGGTACGTGAAATTTTCTGTTTGAATTTAGGTTTGATTAATGGTTAGCCATCTCAATTATGAATGGATGAGGTCTCTTAGAGTCATATATATATATATATATATATATATATATATATATATATATATATATATTAAATGCAGGTTCGTGATGGGCCGACCAAGCCCAAGGGCACCAAGGGCTGGTATAGGCATCGAGTAAGGAACGGGAAGGAAATCGGCAATGGCCGTTTAAAGGAACGATCCCGGCATTTGCCTGGAGTGATTTTGGGCAACCGTAGAAAACGGAAATCCAGATGGCATGCCGAATTACAAGTATCCTGATAGGCTAGTGACGCATTTTCGCAGGCGTTAAATATTCCGGAGAAGATCCTAGCACATCTAAAAAAAAAACCTAATCACAGGAAACAATTATTATCCTGACCGGTTCGCAACGCAGTTGTTGCAGGGGTCAAATCTCCCGAATAAAATCCACCACCACCACCCAAAAATGCAGGGGTTACTTCACCCCTATTGAACAGAGTCAGGCACGCCTGGCACGGTTCTTCCATAGGTTCAGTTTGCAATCCTCGTCTATTAGTTCCGTTCGTTGCCGTCAACAGCGCTGTTTTCTGTTTGCGTGGAAACGGCGGCGCCACAAGAGAAGTCGTTTTGTGTGCTTTAGTGCGCAAAAAGTGAATCCATTGTTGATGCTCAGCGTGCATTTCTCCAATAAAGTGCCACCCCGTCGTAAGCAGATTCACTATTGGCATAAGGAATTCGTAGAAGATGGGTGCACTTTGAGTACGTTTTCTGTGGCGTCGCCATTTTCATATAAACAGGCAACAGCTTTTTTGACGGCGACGAATGGAACTAAAGGTGGGGGTTACAAACTTTGAACTATCAAGTGACGTTACGGCATGTATTTGAGGAATGGCCAAGTCCAAGGGCACCATAGGCTGGTATAAGCATCAAATGCCTCTCCACCCAAAGGGGGGGGGGGGGTGAGCAAGGAACGGGAAGGAAATCGGCCATGTTAGAAATAAAAATCTTGTCTCTTTTTTTTCCTAGGATGATTTCTTAACTTCAATACACCTGTATTTTGAATGCAGTTCTCGCAACGAATTTTAAAGCACAAGGAAATTACATATTTAGTTTCTATGCTGTCCGGGTGGCATCGGGTTCTAGAATGAAATGCCGACGTATTTAACCCTGGAAAAAATCCCTATACAGCTCGACGCTATCTGGACAGCTTAGAAACAATTCACTCCATAACTAAAAACAGGTAAGTACATAAACCTTTCAGCATAGGCCGATCGAGCATTTGATTTTTAAGTTAGTGTACACCGGTCAATGTTGATCGGGAAGGTACAACGGGACCAAGTTCGAGTCATACATGCCGTCCTGATTGCGGTTTTGTGGCGTATTGGCGCAGTCACCTGGACCAGCGTTTCTAAACTTTTTCCAACCTGAGCGCCAGCAAAATGACAATAATTATTCTATTGACCACTAACTTATTCGGGCCTAAGATATTACCGAAGCGTGTATTACTGACATTTCAGACATATTTTATTGCATCATTATAACATAATAAATCTAAAAGCATGTTTTGAATTCCTAGAGAAAATTGTGAGTTATATATTACAGACTCTTAATGGTTACTCATCAAATTAATAATTATCTAATTCCTGCGAACCATCTGCCCGATCTTCGCGGACCATAGGGGGTCTGAGGAGCACAAGTTGAGAAACGCTGACCTTGGTGAATGCTGGCCGTCCCTCAAATACCGCCTCAGAAGCTACACATCACACAAGCAAAAATATACCTATCTTAGAGAACGTAAGTTATACGAATCGCGGACAGGTGGCAACACTTAAGCTTCCCCTGTTAGAATAGGTTTCTTCTGGCAAGAGGGAGAATCACCAATCCGTCGTATATCCAGTGATGTGTGGCACTTATTTGTATAATTTATAGTTTGTGAGAAATAAAAATACAATATCTGCCACGCCTTTTTTAATAAGCCTGTATATGTTCCAGTCACGGAAACATTTATGGTTCTTATTATGTTGCCACTGTTTGTCTATACCGAGCGCTTCAGTTGTGTTTGTCCAAGGTGAGCGGTTATTTGTTTTGCTGGTAGATGAAGTTACTGCAGCAATGAAAAGTACAATATCAATCACGGTGGCCAACAAGAACAACAACAGCGAGCGTTTAAAGTAGTGCTGTACGACACGGCACGGCGTAATTCACAGACAGCTGAAGACCGGTTAACGACGGAGCAGCTGTACAAGTGCCAGCGATAATGATAATGACTGCTAAGACACCAGATTGTATTCCACGATCTGTGTAAAATCTCAAACCTTTCCTCGGGGTAGGTGGATGAGGATACACGACAGTGATTCATGGACTTCTTGATTTATTTCCACGAAGTAGGTCCAAAAAATCAGCCTCTAGTTTTATTTTTTGTACTTCTTATATGTCCACCTATCGAATTAAAAAAAAAAAACACTCTAAATTTAAATATATTGGTCGAATGATCAAAACACATGCAAAATTTTAGACACACCAATAGGTTAAACCTTTCCTCCGTCTGTCTGGGTGTGTATGAATGTTGTTAAATCTAGTGAGTTGTTTATATGAAATTGAACTTAGAAAGATGAACCAAAATTGAGATGCACTTTCCCCAACAATACCAAGAAAGACACTAAGTTTTACAGTCCAATCAGACAGAGTAATCGCCATGTACAATGTTGCACGCCCTGACTTGTTTATCTTGTTTATCTGCGATTGTGATTTAACCTAAGTGATCAGCACACTGTCTGACGATTAGGAACCATGCGCCGCCACTTGTTCACGTTCCGAACAATGAAAATATCTACCAGAGATCAAACTTACTAACCCCATGTCTTGGGCTACGTCGGCCAAAGAAGTGGGTCCAGGTAATGCGAGTAAAAATTATTTATATTAGGGCTTTACTGCTCCTCGATGTCGAGGTCATTACAACAGGGAAAGGGCTGGGCGTGACGGCAAGGAATACAGTAATCACCTTTTCAGGAACCCATCCCGGAATTTGCCTGAGGTGATATCGGTAAACCATGGAAAATGTGGATTGTCGGACTGAGAAAACATTAAAACAACTGTAAATTAATTATAACAGCATAATGATATGTTTATAACAGGAAATTCATTTTGATACCAACTG
The DNA here is from genome assembly GCA_031002005.1 of Vandiemenella viatica. Lineage (NCBI taxonomy): Eukaryota > Metazoa > Arthropoda > Insecta > Orthoptera > Morabidae > Vandiemenella > Vandiemenella viatica. The sequence goes on from JARYHS010012519.1 coordinate 164,740,776, forward strand.
GAAATGAATAGACAGCTGTAAGAACAATTCTGTTCCTTATCCTGGATATGCCAGATTTTTACATCGTTATTGAATTATTATTATTATTATTATTATTTTTTGTCATCAGCCTTTGGCTGATTTGATGCAAACCTCCATCCCTTCCTGTCTTGTGCTAACCTCTTCATCTCTACATATCCCCTACAACCCATGTCCTCAATTATCTGCTTCATATATTCTAATCTCTGTCTTCATCTACAGTTCTTACCTTCGACTGTTCCCTCCACCAGCAAATTAACTAATCCAGCATATCTCAAAATATGACATGCTCTTCTTTCTGTAAGCTTCTTCCACAAACTTCTTTCCTCACCCATCATTTCTAAAACTCGTTCATTTCTTACTTTGTCTGTCCACTTAATTTTCAGCATTCTTCTGTAGCAACACATTTCAAATGCTTCAATTTTCCTTCTTTCCAGTATTCCTAAAGTCCATGTTTCACAACCGTAAAGTTCTGTGCTCCACACATAGAGTTTTAAAAAAGTTTTTTCCTAATTCCTAGATCAATATTTGAAGATGTCACGTATATCTCTTTTTCATAAAGGCTCTTTTTGCTAGCGCTATTCTGCTTTTAAGATCATTTCTGCTTCGGCCATTGGTTGTAATTTTGCTTCCTAAGTAACAGAATTCAGTGGCTTTTAAAAAACTGGGCTTCTGTTTTATACTCGCTTATATCCTTATACAGTACGAGTAGGATATCTGAATTTATGATATTCTGCGTGGTACCACAGGTAGAGAGAGAAACACTGACTTACATGAACGCAAAATATTCTGCTTGATGTTTATCTGCGATTCATCACAAAGATGAACTTTTCCAATATTCTCGTATAACCTGTTATATAAATAGTTAATATTTTTCGGTAATTTTTGACACTCTCTTACACGATATTGTTGGTTAATATTTGTTCAGATAAAAATTACTTTGCAATGCTATTTACAGTTTTTACCTAATAGTTTCACACAACGAATTTCTCAGTTTGAAGTTAGAATTGGAAATTGGATCACATTTCCCCTCGCTGCTAATGTTGTGGCGTGAATGTAACTCGGGTCATCTAAGGTGAGGAAGACGGCGAAGTGATGGTCAGTGTGGGAACTTCCTTGGCACAGATGTAACCCGACTCTTCAATTAGCTTATCTTGTTGATACGTCGGCTGCACCATTCCGGCTCATGAATTGTCGACATCACAAGAGGTGCCGCTCGGTTTGTTATGGCTCCCGGCAAGATAGCGTCACATCCGACTCACGAAACGTCCTCCTGCTAAAGTTGTTCCTCATGTCAACCAAACTATCGCAACAGTCCTTGTTCTCCACACCTCCACCCTACTGGAAGCGACAGTATTCATACATTGTGTCTGCATGACGTTCTGTAACATACTTCAGTAAAAAGTAAATTCAGAACCATACCACATCATTCCCCCAATTCTGATTTGGATTACACAGTTCTTAACATACTGTTTAAATGTAGAAGAACCTTGCTTACCAATAGTAAACATTGAATATTTTAATGCAAGCAACACAGTACTGATTGTAGATCGAGGCGTGATCTTCCAGATTTTCGAACTTCGACAAGATTAGATGGGAAAGTGTAAAATAAAAAAATAAAGATTAATAACAATAATTCTGCTTCAATATATCCAACACCCAGGGCCGGCGTTAAGGGGGGGGGGGGATTAAGCGGGGCAAAAGTACCCGGGCCCCGAGCCACCAAAGGGGGGCCCGACGGCCTGAGTGCCTAAATAAATCGAAATCAAAGACAAATTTTAAAATCCGCACGAATAATTTTGAACATTTTTGTATTAAATTTTCTGCGTTTATCGAAAAAAAGTATAAACTAAAAATATTTGGGGGGGGGGGGGGCCGAGAGGCCTAACATCACTTACACATCACAAATGCGTTGAGCCTGGAGACTTCACCTCGATACATCGACCGTCTCCGGCGAGTGTCGATAATGCCCGAAACGTTAGTTAACTCCCTACCAATACAATGCTGGTTGGCTACTCAGAAAAATTCAAATGAATAACCGTATTGACATTGTTTACGTTTATACGGAAGAAGGACATGTAAATTTCAAAAGAATAATTTTATTTTATTTTATTTGCACTAACATTGTTCAAGTCAAGCGTAATTGCGATACCAGCTAAAGGTATTTAGTCTGTTGTGTTCCAGAGATAAAGGTTATACTGTGAGGCATATATATATATAATTAATATGACATTCGATTAAATTAAATGTTTACACTGTATTCTCCTTAGCAGTAGCTGAAACCAAGTGACAACATAACCTAAGAACTTCTTTTTACAAAATATAACAAACAGGAAAGTTTATTAAAATCCAGAGAAAGTTTATACGAAACGTAACTATTCACGAAACATATCAATCACATAAATGATATGAATTCGTTACTGAAATTGCACTTTACTTAAAAACTTCTTCATAACAACAAAAATTTCTGTCAAATAAAATCAAATGGAGATATTTAAAAACATCCTAACGAAATACTCCGAGAATCTATTCAGAGAAAGTTTACTAATATCACGAAAAATATCAATAAGAAAGATAATAATTAATTGTTATTCGTCTACCTTCAGAAACTTTCGCAGAACAAATTCTTACTATCACCGTAGGTGATGCCCGTCATTTTCGACAGGTGTTTAAACTAGTCTATCAATTACAGTTCCGATATCATCTGGTAGTTGATTGTTCAGTGAGACCTCATTTTTTGTTAATTCAAGTCTGTTTAGTACTATTAAAATATTTGCAATTTCATGCATTACATTATTTAATGTTATTGTTTTTACAATTTGGTGAAGAATATTTTAAGAAATAAATCTTTACAAACATAAATTAAAGCTTATAACAGCCAAAAGAAAATTAAAATCGTAAATTAAATTTGACAGTAACTAATCAGGGAAGAAAAAAGGTCTTTGTTAATATGAATCTTATAAACCGATTTTAGGATTTAAATTATAAAAAAATCATGATTTGAGCAATTGGGTGAGCATAGGATAATAACTGTAAATCTACTTGTGTCGAAATACAACTGCCCGTAATTAGTTTTTTTCCAAGCAGAATTGTAAGATTTGCCTTCAATGAATGGAATGTAAAAATGATCAGCTTATCTTGTTCTTTCAGCAACTGAATATATCTCGCGGTAGCAAACTGATATAAACGGGATACTTGAATATGCTCAATAACTTGATATTTCACCTTGAAAATTCCTGTTTTCGTTCAGAAATATACACGTAACCTTGGTCAGGGCGCTTCCTGTAAGACAAATTTCGCTGTAAACTCTACAAGTGTATTACTCTTGACAATCACCCAACAGCTTTTTTGTAAGAGAAGCGTCAACGTAACTAGCAAAAAAATCTTCTCATGAAATAAATACAACGACGCGAAAACTTTGCTGGCCATCTGCTCAGTATAAGACATGGTTCTACGTGGGTAAATGTTTCAGGGGAATTTATTTACTGCTGCTGAATAATTAAATTTAAAACACCACATAATAAAAGCATTAAGTTAAATCAGGCTCAATATATCTTTCATAAGTAATCCCACACCTCTTTTTAAAATTAATATTATACAGAAGAATGAAATTAGTGTTCGATAGGTGTTTATAATACGATTTTTTATTATTCTCTTTTTTTTATTATTATTATTATTTTTTATTTATTTTTTGATATATATAACCGTACTATTCCAATTTCTGGTTTCCAGTTCGTGAGAACAAAAAATCATATAAATCAGTCATTTTAACTCATATGCGCAACATATAAGTTTAGAAATTATAATATTCCATATGAATTAGCAAATTTATAACGACTTTTTTTGTGTGTGTGAAGAAAGAGCAGTCCTATGAAAACATGGACACTGACAACGAGGGAGGTCCTGTTTTATGGACAGAATTTGACAGAACTTTCTAAGATTTTAACTCAAGAAAAGCAATAAGAACCGATGAGACTGAAAAAAATCTGCTGCTATCTCTAGGTAAAGAACAAATCAGAAGACTGTACAAAATAGTGTTAAAAATTTCTAAATTGAAAAGTTTGCCTCGGATTCCAATAAAAGCATCATTCTTAGTCTGCCACTGAAAGCACAAGCTGAGAGACGTCGAACATATCCCACAAGTTCAAAAACTGTACTATGAAATACACCGTGCTTATTGATGTATTGGTCTACCTTTGCACCGCAATATAGCAGCGATTCAGCGCGGCATGGATTCGAAAAGTCCTTGTTAGCTTTCCGGAGTTGTCTCACACCAGATGTCTACACACAGGTCACGCAATTCCCTTAAATTACGAACCGCTAGCACGCGCTACTCACAAATCACAGTCACACGTTTCGCTGATAGATGGCAGCACATCCGCTTCCCCATTAGACTACGACACAAGGAGCAACAAGGAAGTCGAACTGATAAATATACTTTCGATGTAAGCACAAGCCAATGGAGAGAGGAAATGCGAGGACAAAACCATGAGCAAGAAATAAAAATAAAATTTTAAAGAATTCAGGTTCAAAATACAGATAAAGAAAAATAATTTATAGTTTAGGTGTAGAGCGCGTATAAAAGCGGAAGAGAACCAGTTTGAATATTCAATGTAATTTTTGAAATACAAATTAATTATATCATTAGTGTCTTGATTTGCAGAAACGGCATGATATAAACCGAACACAAAAATCAAAATATACCTAAACTTTAAAGACCGTGAAACATTGACTGAGGTCAATATTTTATGTTTGATAGGTCACGATAAGGACTTTCCGCACTTAAGGGGTTATGCATTAATTACCAGACACGCTGTATATAAGAATCGCGTTGCTAAAATCAAAGCAGAGAAACAGTGTGTGAGAAGGATTCATTAGGAAAGGTCTGAAGCAATGTAAAGACGTACGTAGTGGAAACCTCAGGCAATAGGAAAGAAAAATTGAAACTGTTGTAAATATTCAAGTATAAACTAAACGGTATGCTACCCTTTAATCATGTCACTGTCATGCTAAAACAAGAGTGAACCAATTGAAACAATAATTAAGAAACTATTTTGAGAATAATTTGGTCTAAATTTGAATCAAAGTAAGGGAAATGTCATGCGTTGTAGAAGAAATAATTTTAAAAATATTAGATTTGAATTTAACACAGGACCAGATCTAGCAGAAGAATGATAATTTTTTTGCTTTCCAAATAAAATTAATGTCCATAGCAACAATAACAAAAAAAACTGCATCATTTGTCAAACCAGAAATAAAAATTAATTTCCAGCTCTAAAATTACTTTCAGAAACTGTAACTATGTAGCATAGCACTGAATGAAAGGGACGCTTGGACTTCATGAACACCACAAATAAAGTAAAATGAAGAAATGATATAGTCTTCTCGGGAGATATTTCGGTGATCTGAAACTCCGTGTGCAAACACTTTGATTACTCGGCTAACCTCCCGAGAAGACTATATCAATTCTCAACGCCGAGAAAAATTACGTTCTTAACTGAAATGAAAAACTTTATAGGTCGTGCTGTATGGGGATATGGAAACATAAGAGGATAGTTAAATCAATGAATAAACATTTTCCTTTAATGGTAAGGCAGAAAAGAAGTTTGCGGAAGAGTTACGCAGCGAGAAAAGATATGATTCCCGATCCCATTTAAAGACAAGGAGGTTTAGTTAATTTGTTACTCGAGGAAGGGGACAAAGGATGTAGGCTGTGATGGGAATAGAGAGAGGAATGTATTAGGTCAGGAAAGGTCAACAACAAACCGGTCGAGAGATTGAAGGAAAAAAATGCAATCATATGGGCACAGAAATAAAATGTACAGTTTTGATTAAGGCATTTATGTTATAAATATGCACTTTGCAAACGAAATGCCAGAAGCAAAGAACAGGGGTGAAATAGCCATATATTTTGGATATAAAACAAAATTTAATAAAGTTTACACTTTCAGATAAAGGACCATAGCAACTTTAGAGAAGATGAATTGGTTATGTAACTGGACTCACTTCGACAGCGCACGGTCTGTGTCCAGCTATCCTCACTCGTGGAAGCCTTCCGAAGGCACCTCTCTCGCCAAAGTCGAGGATGCAACTGCCGTCGGATATCGAGGGCTTTATATTTATACCCACGCAGTCGTTGTGACGTCAGTTGCCGAAAATCCAGGTGGCCGGAAGCTCCACCTTAGCCTCCTTTCAATGTAAAAACATCCTGTGCTCCCGACTGGAATGTGGGTATCGTTAATGTAAATGAGCATCCGTTCGATTCGTCTGGCACAGCCGCCAACTAACTCGCTGGCGTCTCATCCTCACTTCCTGAGAGACGTCTCGATACACGGCTCAGCCGCGCAAATTAATTAGTCCGTTACAGCAACAACGAGGATTCCAGCGGGCTCTGGCTCTTCCATACCAGACTTTGTTGCTTCCGTTCTGATGGTGGCATGTGGGATAACACATTAAATATAAGTGCATTCCTGTGCAGATGGCGACATTTGTTTCCGCCTTCTTGCGTAAAGTTTATTCAATTATCTCTGTTGTGAATAGAAAAGAAGAATCCATTTCAAAACAGAGGAAGGATATTTGTATAACGACATCATGGGATTTGAAACATCCATATATAACGACACGCAAAACAGCGTCGTATTGATCCATTGACTCGTCGACTGGCGTACTGATTGCATATGTGAGTTCGGCAAAGGACCCAGTTGTTCTGTGAATGTTAGGTTTTTTTTATCTGCTTAACGCCTCTCTAACAGCGAGGTCTTTAGAGACGGGAAAGGACGGGGGGCAATGAATGGGAAGGAATTCGGCCATGAAGGAAGCATCCCTGCATTTGCCTGGAGTGATTTGGGAAACCATGGAAACCCAAATCTGGATAACCGGACGGGGATTCGAACCGGCGTCCTCCCTAATGCGACGCCAGAACGGTAACGGTTACACCACCACGCTCGGTGTGAATGTTAGGACCGAAGTTTCAGTAGTACTGTACTGAGGTTGGACGGTACTTTCCATTTCCATCCCACAGAAAATAGTAAACACTGAATGGCCAATTAACATACATGAAGAGCTAGACAACAATGACACAATCCTAAAGAGGAAAGAAAATGTTTGTATCCAGACAGTACTCTGTCCAGACTTTGGAAGGCGGTCACAGAGCAGAAACAGTAATACGATTGTGCGCTAACTATTATTTTTTTTTAAAAAAAGCTTCTTTTAGGCCATACAGCCAGCTCAAGTGTGATTTCAGATCATCCAGTGTTTTCAGTTTCTCCATCGTATATTATTTTGCAAGTAACACACTTACACTAAACACCGATGCCCTCGGCCGGACACGAACCGGCGACCCTAGGACATGGAGCTAGCACTCTGGCCCCCACGCTACTTCCTTGCGTGGAAACAGGTGTTATACGGTAATCTGGCGGGCTACTATCAATATCTGAATTAATTGAAAGTGGCAGTTGGACTACCTATTAAGGCTTGAAAGACCATATATAAGAATCCAGACTCAATTCACAAGACATATGTTAATTTACAGACCAATTTGTTCATACTGTCAGCGTTTAAATCACAGACGGTTAAACCAAAAGATTTACTAACTTAAGAAAGTATGAATGAGGCACCATAGAATTTCTATCTACGCCGGTTTGAAAGACTCCATTGCAAATCTTTTGGTTATTGTTGTTCAGTATGTTCAGTTCTTTTAAATCTCGCAATCTGATTTCTCGTATACACATGATGCACCAGGCTTGGAAAAATAATATTTGTAAATATTGTGTTCGTATCAGAAGTATGTGATCAAGACGACAAGCAGCGAGAATGTACAAATTAACTGAAATTTAAGATGTGCTGTAGAGGGCTAAGTTGTTTTTGTAAGTCTGCCAAAGGAAAGTAATAATTTGCGGGAGAAGACTCACTATGTCCCGGCAGCGGCATAAAGCTTGGTTGCCGTGCGGGCAACGGAGCTACCAACAGCTGCGAAGTCAGATAACATCAGGAAACAACAGCCGGGCAGCGTCCTCACGCCACAGGTGGCTCAATACAGAAACACACTAGTACTTCTCAGAGCTGCAAGTTATATAAGTAGTAGCACTCACAGAAAGGAGAGTGGATGGGATTTTTTTTTTTTTTTTTTTACTTATGGTTTTACGCATTGTCGATGGCTAAAGTCACTAGAGGCGGGATGAGACTGGTGACAAGGAACTGGAAGGAATTCAGCCATGGCCTTTTTGAAGGAAGCATCCCGGCATTCGCCTGGAATGATTTGAGGAAACTATGGAAAACCCAAATCTGGATGCCCGGACGGGGATTCGAACCCGCGTCCTCCCGAATGCGAGGCCACACCGTTAACCGTTTACCCACCACGCTCGGTGAGATTTTATCTGGTTTACAGATATTTATTAACCTCGTTAGCGTTTAACATTTTGAAAGCTGGTATGGGAATTACAGTACAGGAAAACAAATTATGAGGGTGGTCTGAAAAGTTCTTGGCCTTAAATTTCCAGACCAATCGTTCTTTTATCTACTGACTTGATTTAAATTAGTCAGCAGCATAAAGTTAATTGATTGCCCCGATGGAGGCATTCTAAGCTATTATCATGGATTATTTTTTCTTATTACTTTCCATCCCGTCAACGTTGAGGTCATAAGCGGCAGTAGAGAACTGAGGACATGGAATCGTAGGGAATTCGGCCATGAATCTTTTTCTTGGAGTGATTTCAGGAAACCATGGAAACCGAAATCAGGACCAGGATTCGAACCCGTGTCCTCACCAGCGTTACCGCTCACTCGCCAGGGTTCTACGAATGTTATGGAGATAATATGGACAGTTACTTTCCTCCGGGACTTAAGCTGAAAGTAAATTGCGAAAGATGCAGCATCACAGCATAGCTCACAGACATCAATCAGACTTACGTAACGGAAGGTAAAGGACCAGCAGGCGACCTAACTGTGACCGCGCACCGAAGTGGGGACATCCAGTGCTGGGGTCATCGCACGCAACTTCCGCTTGCTCAATAGTTGTAAATCCAACAGTACCAGTTATTCACAATCGATCACCCATCTAACTTGGCTTCGTGGTGGTTGTTGTAGCTCGGTGTCGTATTGGTAAATAAATTTTATGAATATCTTAAGAAGCTTGTTAGTCATAAAAATTAATAATCACCGAGTTTTTTTTAAAAAAAATTGCGTTCTTTGCCTTTATTTTTTTTCAGAACTTTAAAAAAAAAAAAAAAAAAAAAAAAAAAACCAGAAGACATTCCACTTAAACCTTGAACCATCTTCAGTGTTTTTCTGGATAATTCAAGCAGAAGAAAATTTATAGTTTAATTTCGATCCACACGGTATCAGAACGAAATAGTAGTAATATGTAGATACATTTGTACAGAAAAACTGTTTAGTATTCATCTAAAAATTAAAATAAATGCGTTTGATAACTAAAAAACTAACTTAAAATAAATTGTATTGCCAGTAATCATTTGTTATAAATTTATAATTCTTTAACTTAATTTAAAGACTATGACACAGAATTTCGGTTTATCATTTATCACAAAGAATATCTCCATTAGATAGTAAACTTAGTGATACATAATCTTTATTTAATTCAGGCAACAGAGTAGCTTGCGGATTTGATGATGTTTTACCCACTTGCATCACTTTATTATCAAAAAGATCTAGATTTTTTTCAACATAAAAGAATCCTTAACCTCAGTTTCATTCTTACTTGCGAGAACAGTATTACGCCACGCTGCCTTCTGAAGGAATAGTGAACTTTAGACAGGGCACTATCCTCATAATTAATATCCTGATTCAATCCACAAAATCAAGTAACTCCGCAGTATACTTTTTTGCTTTTATTGCTTATACTTCTATGCTCCGTAGACGTCGAAGTTATTAGATACAGCTAAGGACTGGAGACAAGGAATCGGAAGGAATTTTGCCATGGTATTCTGAAGGAACCATCGCTGTATTGGCCTGGAGTGATTTTGGGAAACCATGGATACCCTAAATCTGGATGGCCGGATGGGGAATCGAACCCGTCTCCTCCCGAATGCGAGGCTAGAGCGTTATGGGTGAAAATGATGAGGGGATGTACAAGTGAGTAATTGGGGGTACAAAACCTTGGTTATATCGTTGCTTTAATGTCGTGGTGTAGCATGGAACCCATATTTTGGGTTTCAAATTCCGACGTTGGAGAGGATACGAGGGAGGTAGTTGGATTTGTTTATGTAAATTACTGCAGAACGCAGTGAGTCACTGATGTGGTAGAGCAGTTGACTTTGGAGTCATTAGAAAATAGGAATGGGCTTGAAATGTATAGGTTTATCATATTGGTGATGATGCTCTGAATGATAATTGCAGAACATGGAAGGGAAAACATGACCACGCCCACGACCATCAGATAGTATTTTAACACAGTTGGAAAATTTTCTTTTATTGATAAAGAAGTCACGGATTGGAGTATATTACCATGGGAATTGCTTAACGGTTTACCAAAAACCTTCAACGAATTTAAATTTGAAATTCGTAAACGGAAATCGTATGAAGACGTTAAGAAAAGTCATGAGATGAGAAAGTGGCGTGTAGGTAAGTTGCCAGGGAAATATATGCTCCACTGCAATTTAATTAAATTATAATTATGTAAAATGGATAGTAGGATTAGCATAGCTGAAAAATTCCGCTCTGGAGTTCAGGAATTTTGCCAAAGCTTGTGCCATCGCGGTTAAGTTATGGGAACATCAAGTTATTAAAATTTCAGATGAGCGCACCCACGCGGCGCCATCTACCACAAGCCTCATCAAGGAACATCGACCTCGCTTGCTGCTACTACGTGTAACCGTTTGGAGAATTCATTGACTAAGACGAGAGTCAACGCCTTCCGTTTACAGGGATTCTTGTTTGTGGGAAAAACAAACATCATAAATCCAGTGCGAACGGCTGGTCTGATGCCATCCTACAAATCGACTCGATATTTTTAGGAGCTACTGAACTCCGCAGATATGCCGTTAGGGTCAATCGATGAACGCAGTAAAGTTCACTAACTTTTGTCCTAATTCATTATCAAACAGATTCCACGGTGAAGTAATGATGATACAGAATTGTAAAGCCAGAAGATTTGTTCTAACTCTACATTTACTTAACTGCTTAACGACTCTCAACAGCGTGGTCTTTAGAGACGAGAAAGGATGGGGGGCAAGGAATGGGAAGGAATTCGACCATGGCCTTTTGAACGAAGCATCCTGGCATTTGCCTGGGGTGATTTGGGAAACAATGGAAAATACAAATCTGGATGCTCGGACGGGGATTCGAACCGCCGTCCTCCCGAATGCGAGGCCAGAACTCTAACCGTTACACCACCACTCTCGGTCCCTAATTCTGCAGTTCACTGTTTTTTTTTAGTAATAAAAAAATTGCTTTCTTACATAGGATCTAGCCTCAAGGCAATAACTACTGAAATATTATTCTAGTGCGTTTGGAGAAGGCACTAAAGTAGCTTTTTAAAACGCAATAACCAATCAGCGTCTTGATCAGACAATTTTTTATTTTTTTTGGATAAATGAATGATATATTACATAAAATACCTCCATTAAACGTCAGTTTGTTAAGTATTTCATATTCCAATCCCACTGTTTGTTAAGCTTTTTCGTAATTAAGAATAGATGTTAAATATTCTTCTTCTAATGGTTAAGTTCTACTTGTTTCATTGACTAACTGAAACTTCAGTACTTGAGTGAAGAAAGACTGGACTGAGTTAATACTTTCATATATTCTGAGAGCCATTTCTTGTAAATAGACGCCAACTGCTCCAAATTAGGTGTTCACAGAAAGATTCCACAGAAAGCAGTACTTAATTTTGTATTAAAAAACAATAATTAATTTCGAGCACAAATTTCATGTTAATAAATATCAGTTGTCTCAATCTACTTATTAACATAAAAAATTGTTAGGGTCAGATGTGATTTTGAAGAATTTCCCACTTAAAAGACATTTCTGTTCTAAGCTGAGGGTTTGTGTTTCAGTCATAACTCTTTGGACGGAATGCGATATTCTCAACGTTGAAACTGACTTATTGCCTAATTATATCGTTTTTTTTCTGTCAGCGGTGCCCTTTATATCTTCCGCATCTGCAGTCGGGAGCCGCCTATCAACCTGCAACGCATGACGCCAATTACTCGCGGGAACCCGCAGCGGGGTTATGTCATGACATTCGGTATACAGACAATTCACCAAGATCGTTAATACCACATTGTGAAAGGACATTAATGAAATTCAAGATCGGAATATTTGGCTGCTCCGATCGCCTGTTATTAAATTAACGCATAGCTAATGAGCTGATTTACATAGCACAATTGTTAATACTATAACTGAAACCAATGTTTCAGAAGTACAAATTTTTTTGAAGAAATGCGACTAATATATGGTTGTAGTAGCACATAACAGAAGCTCATTTTTTACTCCTGAAACATATTTTGCCTAAATTAATCACTTAACACACACACATACACACAAATTAGCACAGTAGTAATGACATTTTTATAACTTTATTTTTTGTCTCTTATTCCAAGGTGCTGCAAAAATGCAAAGAAATGTGAAAGTATTAATCTAATATTAAGCCGTATTTCCGCAGCTGTTGAACGATAATTTTATAAATAACTCTGTCTACAGGTAAACAAAACAAGCCGTGTGTAACACATAATGTGTAAATCAGCAGGAAAGGGTTCACTATAACAACAAGGGCGGCATATATATATATAGATTTGCACTGCAGATGTAAAAAACCCATTTACATCCACTGATGATGCCCTACACCACAAGGGCGAAACGCATCTGGCGAATAAAAAAATAAAATCCACCAAAACGTTTGTTTGTAGACTGAGTTGTTAATGAAAAAAAAAAAATAGAAATAATTTCTCAAAACATAAGCGAAGTGAGAAGTTAATACAAAGTTCCTTTGCTGTGAAAAATTTGTTACTTTTGTGTAATTTTTTTATAACTATGAGAGTTACTAAATTAAAATTAATAGTCATAAAAGTAATAATTTTAAGAAGAGTGCTTACTATACTGACTTGTTGTATAATACATATGTATTTTGGCTTCTGATATTTAGTTAATTGATAACAGGAGATTAGAGGCTGCCTTAATTTTTTACCAGACTATCCAATACATATTTCGCTATTGATGACCGAGCGTGGTGGATGAGCGGTTAACGTTCTGGCCTCACATTCGGGAAAACGCCGGTTCAAGTCCACGTGCGAGCATCCAGATTCGGGATTTCCATGATTTCCCCAAATCACTCCAGGCGAAAGCCGGGATGCTTCCTTCAAAAGACCATGTCAGAATTCCTTCCCGTTCCTTGTCCCTAGTCTTTTCCCGCCTCTAATGACCTCAACGTCAACGAGGCGTAAAGCCATAAGCAAAAAAAAAAAAAAAAAAAAAAACTCTATTAATGTATAAATGGCATGGTTCTCCGTGGTTAACAGGTTTGTGACATTTTCAGGCAAGTTTTTACGCAACAGATGAAGATCCTTCAGAAGCTGGATAACTTCTGTCTATGACGTATGCATGGGAATATAATACGATTTGTATCTCAACACAGCCGAGTATGGGAAGATGCACAGTTAATTTAATCGTGATATGTTACTGTCAAGAATTAGTTTGTTTTGATTCCACTTTTTTATTGCTAACGTTACATAGAGAAATCCATTGTGACAAACCGCGTTCTCTTTGACTTGATCTCACAGCTGATACCATCTGTTGTTTGTTGCGACACTGATCATAGGAAATAAATTCTATGTTGATATTAAAGAATAATATACATCACCGACTTGGTGTGGGTCACAGCTCAGTTATGCACCCTAAAAGACGCGCAAGAAATCTTCGGCGTTGAATCCGTGTGATAAAATAAAGCGTGTTGTGTGAGCGATAAAGCTCTGGCCTGGAATTTTGGAGAACGGGTGAACCCGCCTGCTCATCCAGATGTCGATTTTCCATGGTTTTACGAAATCAGTGCCAGGCGAATATCAAGATGGTTCCTTCAAAAAGCCAATGTGGAATTTCTTCTATTCATTGCCCCTCATTCCTTCCTTTCCCTGATGACATCGATGCCAACGAGATGTCATAAATGCCGTAAAGAAGTTAACATATAGAGTATACCCATTTGTATGACCCCAAAAAGTATATAAGGTTGACTTTTATTTTTTTATTTTTTTTGCTTATGGCTTTACGCCTCGTCGACCTCGAGGTCGTTAGAGGCGAGAAAGCACTGGGGTCAAGGAACGGGAAGGACTTCGGCCATAGCCTTTTTGAAGGAAGCATCCCGACATTCAGTTGGAATGTTTTGGGGAAAACCCAAATCTGGATGCCCGGACGAGGATTCGAACCCGCGTCCTCCCCAATGCGAGGCCAGAGCTCTATCGCTCACCCACTACGTTCGGTTCAGGTCGAAATTTATTCCAAACTATATATCAATTTTTATCGCCTCACACCATGTTGTTTCAAGACCTCATATTAGGTTTTAAATCTGCCATATAAAGCGGCAAATATTGCAATCCGAGACAGTTAGTTTCTGTAAGAGAACTCGCTTCTATAAGGATTTCCGATTTCCAGTAGAGAACTAATTAACACTTCATTTAAGTGGTCGCACGCCGCATTAACGGACCAGAGTATACGATAACCGTGAACATTTACAGACTAAAATTGAACCATTTCTGTTTGCCTTAAGTATCCTGTGCTCATTTCCCCCTCTACTCGATCCAATGTTCCCAAATCCAACCTCGTTGGTGCATCGTAACCGGTCCATAAATTACCTGTAATTAAGATAAAATAATGATGTCCCCCCCGAAAGAAGAACACGCTGGCCTACCTACCTCCCGTCGTGCACACAGCGTTAAACCGAATTCTTTCCCACCGCGCTCCATGAGAATATATGCTCCACATAGTTGCGAAAGTAAAGTCTGTTATTAAATGTACTTGCTGACGACCTCCTGGCAAAAGAGAACAGGAAAAAAGGCCCTCCACAAAATGTTCAGAGCACTATGTCCTGAAGATATCGACGAACGAAACAAAAAAAATGACTTTCTACGTTAGAGACCCTATTAGATCAAAAATAGTTGTAAATGACCAGTTTCCACATGTTTGAATAATTGTCGAACTATAAGTACAGTGTTGTGACGTTATATACAATGTGAGCAAAGATATTGATAATACAGAGATCATGTATCAGATGATGAGTGGAACGGAAAATGAAACAAAGAAATGTAACGCACGGAGATATGAAGGTAAAATTTTATAAATTGATGAAAGTTTCTATGTTTGTCCTTTGAAGTGAGTCATGGATAATGAAGAGAAGTTTTAAAGTCTGCGTACAAACAGCAGAAATGAAGTTCCTAAGATCCCCTATTCTGCATCAACCTACATTTACCCTTTACAAATTTTAACTTTAAATTATTTCAACGTTTTTGGCAAATTATTTATCATTTCTCTTGGTAACTTATTCCAATACCTGACAGCCTTACCTAAAAACGAGAATCTTTCTATACCCTTGTGCCTGAAATCGAGTGCCAGCTTGTGATCATGGCCATCTTTTCCCTTACATGAAGTACTTTTTATACCTACACCAATATCTTTCCATGCCTCATCACCAATATACGCCTTGTACACTCCTATGACCCTCTTCACCCTCCTTCCAATGACTCCCATTCCAGCTCTTTTATCATATCTGTTACTGATTACGTTCTGCGATAATTTCCAGAAACAAATCTAGCAGCCCTTCTTTGCACCCTCTCCAACTCCTGTATTTGATACTCAAAATGTGTGTCCCACACTACCATATTCAAGCAATGATCTGACCAAAGTTTTGTGACCCAATTCCTTTACTTCTCTCGTTCATCCCCTCATCACTCTCTCCAACAAATGCAGAAATTTGAAACCTTTTCCTACCATCTGTCCAATGTGTCCTGCCCAGTTAAGCTTGTTATCAAATGTAATGCCAAGATCTAATAAGGAACGAGGCAAGAAGAGAGGAGTTGAAAATATAAGCTATAAATGAGAAGATAGAGAAACATAAGAATAACTGGAGAGACCATCTGCATATAATGAATGGATGATGCGAGATTACCAAAAGCAGTAAACCAATATAGACGCAAAGGTAGAAGCAGAATAGGCAGACCAAGGAAAAGATGGGAATATGGCAACAGGCCTAATCCTTGTTTAGGAAGAGAAAGAAAAACAACAACAGTTTTTATTATTTGAATGTCCATTAAGGTGACAATTGATTTCTTAGACGTTATTGCAGGATGCAGGAAGAATAGATTTTTTTAAAAAAGGAAAGAGATTTTAAATCCTGTTTAAATTTGAATTGGAATAAATTAAGCAGACAACAACTGTTTTATCGGCAGAATTAGTGAGCGAGATAATATGAATTCACAGTAGTTGTAGAATTAGCCTGTATCTAGATTGCTTTATGCTAATCGAGCTGGAACCGGAGTCGGATTATAAGGAGCGAGAGCTAAAGTTAACCGTGAGAACTCTTCGCCCAAGATAGAGGCTATCGCATCAACCGTTACCTCGATCTAGCTGCTTGATGGGTAGAAAGCAGCCCACATGCCACAGCCAATAAGCTGCAAACTTCGTAAAATTACAGCCTTCTCCAAAGGCGAGGAATAGCATAATTCACACCATGGCATCAATACAGATTACGGCAGCGTGTTGTACTGGTATAGTCTGACAGACAAAATGATCATAAATTACTAGTAATTTAATTTAATTGCAATGGAGCACACGCTCCGGTGGCAACTTACATTAACACTCATCTTCCCCCTAACCTCCACCCACCTACAATAGCCCTCTACAAATTTTAACTTTAAATTCTTTCAACATGTTCGGTAAGTTATTCATCATTTCCATTGGTAACTCATTCCACTCCCTGACACCCTTACCTAATAAAGAGAATCTTCCCACACCCTTGCGCCAGAAATCGAGTACCAGCTTGTGGTCATGGTCATCTTTTCCCTTCCATGCACTACTTTTCATACCTACTCCAATGTCTTTCCATGCCTCATCGCCAGTATACGCCTTATGCACTCCCATCACCCTCCTCATCCTCCTCCTGTATTGCAATGAATCCCATTCCAGCTCCTTATTCTGCGATAATTGCCAGAAACAAATCTAGCACCCCCTCCAACTCCTGTATTTGATAATCAAAATGTGGGTCCCATACTACACTACCATATTCGAGCAATGGTCTGAATTTTTGTAACCCAATTCCTTTACTTCTCTCGAACATCCCCTCATCACTCTCTCCAACAAGAGTAGAATTTGGAAACCTTTTCCTACCACCTGTCAAATGTGTCCTGCCCAGTTAAGCTTGTTATCAAATGAAATGCCAAGATATTTACATTTCAAGTCTTTAGCAAGCAATTCTTTCCCCACCTTATACTCATAATTAACCTTATTTTATTTGTGTATCTAATAAACTGACTCTTCTTTGCATTTATCTTCATCCCATGTTTACCAACCCAAATAGATATCCTGTCCAGATCACCCTGCAACTGTTTACAGACCTCTATCGTTTTGATCCTTTTATATAGCATAATGTCATCTGCAAACAGTCTAATTTCAGATATTAAACAATCAACACAATTATTAATTAGAATAATGGATAGCAATGGTCCCAATACACTACCCTGAATTTAGTGAATAGCATGATATAATGTGTACCGCGCATGCTTAGTGCGTTGCGAAGAGGCAATGGCATTGCCGAAATGCTCATTTAGAAAAGAATAAACGAATACAAGAATGATGTGGGACTGGTATACTGTAAGGATATTACAAGGAAAAATTTATTATACGACAGTGTTGGTGGTCCCTACTGCGATGAAGTCACGGAAATATAAAAGATGGGGCTCATAGCTGGAGCGAAAGATTGCACCAGTTAATCCAGCCTGCGTAGCGGTGACAGGGAGATGTTATCTCCAGCGGCGGCAGGGTCGAGGACGGGCAATCCAGAAGCTCAAGGCCATCTCAGGACTAAGGAGTCATTCAGCGGGATGCGAACGCCAACACGTGTCGGCACAGCAGCAGCTAACTCATTGGCAGATCAATATACACTAAAATACCAACAGCACGTGATGAGAAGAAGCAAATGTACAGATGGAGCTTTCATGTCTGCTCTCGCGATTCGATAGAAAGGTTTTCCGACGTGATTGTGGTCAAACGACATGAATTATCAGACTCTGATAGCTAAAAGCTTGGGGCATTCCATTTCTGAAATTGTTAGAGAATTCAACATCCTTCGATCCTCAGTGTCAAGCGTACAACCGTGGATTTGTAATTTCCAGCATAACCTCCAATGGACAACGCTGTGGTCGACCACGTCTATATAACAGACGACGCGTCAGAGAACAACAATAGGGGAACAAACTGTACCGAAACTGCAATTTTCGCGAATGTAGTTTCTAAACATAAAGTGCTAAAGAAGTCTCACACCGACTTTCAATATATAATCATTTTTAGTAGCATATGTAATAAGTTCCTAACAACAATTATACTATGGAAAATAATTGAGATTACAGTAGCTAATGCTACTTGCTCAGATGCTACGTACTGTAAAGCCAGTACAGTCTACACAGCAAAGATAAAATTTATTCCAGTCAAGTATACTGGTTGTCTCTCTATGGTACTAAGTGTTATCGTATTTAATATGTATTTCTAGACGCTGTAGCCATTCGAAGGGCTTAATCTTTTTATTAAACATTTCTCTAACAAATGAAGTCGTTATCTCACTCCTGGTAATCGGCATATCAGCGCATATTGTACCGTCTACAATGTTATCTAATATAATTTAATTTAATTGCAATGGAGCACACGGTCCGGTGGCAATTTCCCGACACCCTCATCTTCCCCCTATTCTACATTTGCCCTCTACAAACTTTATCTTTAAATTCTTTCAACGTTTTCGGTGAATTATTCATCATTTCTCTTGGTAAACTCATTTCAATCCCTGACACCCTTACCTAAAAAAGAGAATCTTCCCACGCCCTTGTACCGTAAATAGAGTGCCAGCTTGTGGTCATGGTCAATTTTTCCCATGGCCGGCGTTAGGGGGGGTGGGGGGCTAAGCGGGTCAAAAGTACCCGGGCCCGCCGGCTGATGGGGGGCCTCGATCGCCGACTGTAGGGGCCCTCAGGCCATGAGTCCAAGGATCCGTCTTTTGTAGCCCAGCCAGTTTGTAGAGTAAAGAAAAAAAAAAGGGGGTCGCCCATTTTACCCCGGGCCCGAAATTCCTAGCGCCGGCCCTGTCTTTTCCCTCCCATGCACTACTTTTCATACCTATTACAATATCTTTCCATGTCTCATAGCCAGTATATGCCCTGTACACTCCAATGACCCTCCTCATCCTCCTCCTGTCTCGCAATGAATCCCATTCCAGCTCCTTTATCATATCCGTCACTGATTGCATTCTGCGATAATTTCCAGAAACAAATCTAGCAGCCCTTATATGCACCCTCTCCACTAATTCCTCATAAAGCAGTTTTTCGTCAACAGAATATTGTTCAGGTCTACCAGAAATGTTTCCGTAACGCCAAAACAATTTCATGTGTAGATCTATCAACAATCAAGAAATCTGTTGCATCACATTCCCTCGTATATACCGGAAGATCAAATCAAATGCAGTTTTTAATAGTAAAATAGAATTAAAGTGGAATGTGAACTTAAAATCACGAGGAATAAATGAAACACCAAATAAATAAACGAAAAAATCTGCTTGTGCGAAAGAAATATAGACTTGTGGTTATAATTTATTGTTGGACTTAACGAGTAGGGCATAGAGCGTGGTCGCTGAGCTTGTTACATCTTTGGATTGCCTAACTTTGATTCATGTCGATAGCACACGCATCACATAACCTTAACATGCAATCACGTTTAGATTGTTATGCGGTCGGAAGATGACGGAATCCCATTTGAATGACTTCCTGTTTTTATAGCCGAAGGCAATTATTTTATCTTTCATCATAGACACGTCGTATGCGTATAACATCAGACAATTAACTCGTTTCTGAGTAGCAACTTTTTTCATCGCTTGGTAACATCGTTTAGGTAAGCATTTCCGTTACAACATTCGTTCCCAAGCCCCAAACGATGTGTCACCTTAGAACAGTATCCAAGAAAACAAGTAAAATTTAAACGATAAAAAATTTTCACTAATAAGGTTGAATGTTATTTCAATAAAGTTATTTGTTTGTAAGAAAATTGTAGGTAGCAGGGTAGTAGGGAATATTTAAAACAACTAAACAAGGACTTAATAACAGCTATGAAGGTGGCTAAAGATGGGTTTATGAAGAGTAATGTCAGTGCAGGAGAACCATTGACTGATGCATCTAGAAATTTCTATGGCTGTGTTAGAAAACTGAGGGGAAGGGAGGGTATTGAGACACTTATAGACAAGGATTGAGAAGAAGTTAATGAGGACTTGAAAAAGGCAGAGATTTTAAGTAACTGGTTCAGTGAAAGCATTAGGGACAATGAATCAGAAACTGGAGGGTCTAATTCGGAGAACGAGCTTAACAACACAATTAGAAATTAAGATACCAAAAAATTTGAAATACATCCTGTGGAACTAATGAAGGAAATAAGAAAGCTGAAAAAAAAAGCATAAAGTTACTGGTGTAGATAAAATTACTACACATATCTTAAAGATAGGTGGATGTGCCACTGTACCTTATCTTGAAATATTATTTAAATTGAGTCTAAATACTTGTTGCTTACCACAGGACTGGAAAAGTGCGATAGTAGTG
Organism: Vandiemenella viatica; assembly: GCA_031002005.1. Classification (NCBI taxonomy): domain Eukaryota; kingdom Metazoa; phylum Arthropoda; class Insecta; order Orthoptera; family Morabidae; genus Vandiemenella; species Vandiemenella viatica. Next base: position 164,761,580 of record JARYHS010012519.1, read on the forward strand.
TCGGTACATAAAGTAGTGGTGAGAAATAAAGTCGAAAATTTGTAGGCCAATCAGTTTGACATCAGTAGAAAGTAAATTAATGGAAAGACTGATATGCAACCACATCAGAAATATGTTTGAGGAACGTAAATGGTTTTCAAGTAGGCATCATGACTTTAGGCAAAGATATTCATGCGAATCTAGGTTGATGGGATATATACAATATATTTCAGATGAAATTGACAAGGGAGGCCAAATTGATAGTGTAGCACTAGATCTGTCAAAGGCTTTTGACAGAGTGAGCCTTAAATGGTAGTAAATATGTTAGAAACTATTGGAGTGGATAAGAAAGTGATTTACTGGGTAGAAGAATTTTTAAAATTTAGAAAAAAGTTAGGGTAGAAAATGCAGTATCAAAAGAAATTGAAGTAAAAATGGGCGTGCCACAGGGTAGTGTATTGGGACCATTGCTATTCATTACTCTAATGAATAATTGTGTTGACTGTTTACTATCTGAAATTAGATTGTTTGCAGATGATATAATGCTATATAAATTGATCAAAATGATAGAGGACTATAAATAGTTTCAGGATGATCAGGACAGGATATCTAATTGGGTTGGTAAACATGGGATGAAGATAAATGCGAAGAAGAGTCAGCTTAATTGATACACAAATAAAAAACTATAGGTTAATTGTGAATATAAGTTAGGGAAAGAATTTCTCGCTGAAGACTTGAAATGTAAATATCTTGGCATTACATTTGATAACAAACTTAACTGCGCAGGATATATTGGACAGGTGGTAGGAAAAGGTTTCAAAATTCTGCACTTGTTTGAGAGAGTAATGAGGGGATGCACGAGAGAAGTAAAGGAATTGGGTTACAAAACCATTGCTCGAATATGGTAGTGTGGTATGGACCCACATTTTGAGTATCAAATACAGGAGTTGGAGAAGGTGCAAAGAAGGGCTGCTAGATTTGTTTCTGGAAATTATCGCAGATTGCAATCAGTGACAGATATGATAAAGGAGCTGGAATTGGATTCATTGCAAGACAGGAGGAGGATGAAGAGGGTCATGGGAGTGTGCAAGGCGTATACTGGTGATGAGGCATGGAAATATATTGGTGTAGGTATGAAAAGTTGTGCATCGAAGGGAAAAGATGACCATGACCACAAGCAAGCACTCGATTTCAAGCACAAGGGTGTGGGAAGATTCTCTTTTTTAGGTAAGGGTGTCAGGGATTGGAATATGTTGCCAAGGAAATGATGAATAATGTACCAAAAACATTGAAAGAATTTAAAGTTAAAATTTGGAGAGGTCAAATGTCGGAGGGTGCAGGAAGGTGGGAAGATGGGTGTTTAGGGAGATTGCCACCGGAGCATGTGCTCCATTGCAATTTAATTAAATTAATTGAATTAAATCTTTGTATTCATCACAGAACATTGTATGAAGCAGTGTAATTTTCTCGACATTAAAAATCTGCCAAAAGTTCTAACGCTAATAATCACTACATGACCTTCTGCAAGCATATTAAAATATTAATACTAGAAGGTCGTAGTGAAATACATATTTAATTTTTTGTATTTAGTCACCTTTTAGTAATACACACCATTTTAGCCATTCATCGCTTACATTGAAAGGACAGAGTTTCTATATCACTATTTTAATGTTTTTTTATTATTCTAAATTAATTTTTTGCACAAATGCATTCACGAGGCAGATGGTTTTGTATTTATTTGTCACTAGCTGAATTGTTAAATTTGTTAGAAGTTGCTGTCCCATCGAAACTAAATTCTTGAGTAGATTGCAGGAGACATCCTATCTGTATACACACGTGAAGAAGATAGGGCCATCGTTCTCTTTCTCTTCACACTCGCAGCCTCTCCGATTCTGTATAGATGTTTTTCTGAAGCATATATCTCCAAACCTAAGTCGGGAGATGGCAATACAGAGTTCCTGAGACGCCAAACATCCTTAAACCATGATCTTTGTACTATTTCACAGTGTATATTCACACAGATTTTACCTCTCGTGATTGATGTTCGTTTCCATTCTTCACCCCAGTCTTTATATAGATTGTTTTTAGTTTTACCATAAAATCCGGCTAACCTAATCTCAGCTGCTGCCTTATCCAGTTGGTCGGATAGTTACCTCTATAGCCACAGTGGCCCTTCACCCAGGCCAGCGATGTTATTTTATTACTGCATTCCAAATCTATAACTTCTTGAATGATTCCGTAAATAACTGGGTTGTTACTTTTCTTAAGGTAGCTTTAGTGCTGAAAACAAATCGGATAGTATTACGATACTGTTACCCCGTAGGCTCTCGGCATGTTTCAGTGCTTATAACATAGAAATTAATTCTGCCTCCATGATGGACGCCTCTTTCGGTAGTTTCAACATATACTATTTCATGTTGTCCGAATAGAATTAACTCCCTGCGTAATTGTTGTTTCTGGACCAATCTGTATATATTCACTAGCCGGAAGCAATTTTTGTATCTTTTTATAGAGATTTTCGGAAATTATTTTACCAACAACTGTCATTTCTTTTAAGAGTATGCTTTAATGTACATTCTTAATAGTACAACTGCTTATTCTGTAAGGGCTTGTCGCTTAATGTTTTTGTTTCGAGATATAACGAACGTAAAGGCACCAGTTTTTTAAGTATCCAGTACCTTTTTGTTTGACACCACATTGTTAGGTTATGAAGAGAATTACTGGCTTCTTAGTTGAAAAATGCCCCTGTTACAATAGGAATTTTGAATACAAATAGATCCAATCTAGTTGCAGTGGAAGTTCTCCTGCTTTTGCGTATAATGCATTTATGGGGGTAGATTCCATTTTCTCCAACAGGTGTGTAGTAATCTATACGTCAAGCCCCGCTATTACACAGTAAGGATCCGATCAGTAACACATGCCCCTATAGTCAAAGTGTGGCCCGACTCCACAACATCAATGATATACGTGGACTGTGACACTATTATGGATGTTGTAGCTTAATTTAAAATTAATGTTATAGCAGTCCCCGCTACTATATTTTTCCCAGATTCAGTTGACCCGGTCGCCAGTTGTAACAGAATGACCAAAATGGAGATGCTGCTACCCTACCTAACGGAGTTGGTCAAGCATATAATCCATTAGCTCCGGGAAAATACCCCAGCGGGGAGAACGGACGTTCGGCGACCTCCTGTTCCAGAGCGGACGCTACGGAGGTCATATTTGGAGAATATGTCCTAGTTCGTACGAATCTCCAAATGACAATGTTGTCCAATCATCATAACTGGTAGGAGGAACCAAATAGCGGAACCAATCAACGGCGGATCCGCGTTGATCCTGCGCATTTTGTAATTCCTGTGAATTTTTCTCTATGTTAACCACGAACGATGGGGAGGAGTTTTTACTGCGGACGCGGGAGAAGAACTGGACTTCCAGCTTTCAGACTGGAATGAGTGAATCTTCCGAGGTTGGAGATCGTCCTGCCTTGGCATCGAACCCGAGGGTTCGAAAGAAGCGTGCTGTAGCAACCATTCAGTACGTTGCTTGAAGGACGTGGTGCCCTGCCTCTATAGCTAATGTGTTATAACATTTCCGCCGTCTACGGACGCCCATCGCCATCACGGTAATAATCCTACGAACAGTGCAGTGTGGTACTTACATTCAGTCATTGGGTACAACCTTGTAACGACCTTTGAATGATTAGGAGTTCTCGCCTCCATCAAAATATTGAGCTAGTAGGGACAGACTTTCCTATAGCAACATTTGGTGGATAATTTAAATTATCCTGGCGCCCGGCATTTGAAATCTAAAGTAGTTTTATGTTAGTATTATGTTTGATTTATAGTTCCCAATTGTTATGAAGGAAACTTTCATTTAAAACCAAGTGTGAAGCTTTCTTGTTTTTATTAATGTTGGAAATTTGCTTCATGGTCAATGGTTAATGTAATAGTGCTTAAATGTTGTTGTTTGATGATTTATGTTGACATTTGTAAGGCGAGGCTCTGCATGACCCTAGATTTGAGATTCCATGTGTTAATATTAAAAATAAATAAGCCTCAGCCTGTACGCCAGTACGATCACCTAATAAAATAGCAGCATAGGGTTTTCATTTGATATTAAAAAGAGGAGTAAGAAAGTTTTCACCCTTCTTCCACCCAAGCACCCGCTATACAGTCAAGTGATTTATGCTGAAAGAAAGGTTAAATAGGTCATATAAAAGTACTACCATTCGCTACTGACGAAAGTTACTACACGCGTGCAGTTAGTCACAGATCACAAAAGTTTTATTGACTACAACACCCCTTCGCCAGCACTAGCTACCAGACCAATTTAATCTACAGACTCATCTCCGAAGTTACAAGATCGGTAAGGTAGTGGTTAAGGTGAGTCACTGCATCAATACAAATTTACAGTTCTGTTCCACACTCTTGCAGGTATAACAACGTAACAGATATGTTCACTCACAATTCAGTCCTAGTTCTGTTTACGATTACGCTTTGCAAATATCTTCTCTCTCCACACTACATCCATTTGAATGTCTCTGTAGATATAGCGGATTACGATATATATTAAAACTTATTCACTACCGGTGCCTTTTGGAAACGTCCGACGCGTACATATTCTCGCGCCCGGCTTCCGCGATACAATACCAACTCCGACGCATGCGATATTTTACATCGCGTCTGCGATATCGTTCATTCCGAAACTTACAGATATTTACTTTCTTACAAATTAATTCAGATATTTATTTTCAGATTCCCACTGTGGTGTTACGGACTTTCTCTCCATTTGAATCCTGTCACCGCTCATATCACGTTGTACGCTGTACAGTTTATTTATTTATTTATTTTGAATTTGTGAGACGTGTTCACTCACGTCATTCAAGTTTAGTACCGTCTGCGAAATAGAGCGACTGCTGCAAAATACTGCACAAGTCATTCCCTGTTGTAAACAAAGTTTGTAAGAATAATAGTGTTATACAGTTTTTTCCTTGTGGCTTCACACTTTGTCAACGTCGAGGTCATTAAGGCGTAAAAGTAATGTCTGCAAGAAACTGGAAATAATTTGACCATGGCAAGTTTGAAGGAACCATTATGGCTTTCACCTGGTGGGATTTCGGAAAACCATGGAAAAACAAAATGTTGATGGCGAAACGGGGACTCTAACCCACGTCCTCCCGATTGCAAGGACAGAGCGTTATCGGAATTATACACTTACTTCACTCTCCTTTATACGTATTTATGTATGGAGAGTCCTACCACAAAATCCTATGATATATAGGGAGACAGAGTTGATTAAGAACTCCTGTCCGAAATCGCACCGTTTCCGTGTTACAGTGAAACAAAACGCTATTAAGTGCTTAAATCACCAACTTTAAAACACGTGTTCCAAGTGTGTGTATTATAGGCAACCCGAGTTGACAATGGTTGGATGCTTACGTCATTGGACAACGAACACCTGATGACACTTTTAATTTGTGGGTGAGTTGTAACAATCGGGTATGTTGTTCCGGAGAAACATATTCTCTCTCTTTTAAAGCAGAGGAGCTGGACGAAGTGCTGATTTTTCCAAATGGAGAAAGGCTGTGGGGTACGACAAACTACAAATAGGTTAATGTGATTCTGAAGCTCACCAAGTTACTTAAGGCGTTTAAAATGGGGAAGATTGTCGCCATCCAGAAGCCGCTGGCCACCAAAACCCCAGACATGAACATTATTGAGCATATCTGGGATGCCTTGCAACTTGCCGTTCAGAAGAGATCTCCACCCCTTTGTCCTCTTACGGATTTAAATAAACGACAAACTATCCCTGGACGCTGGCTCAAAAGCCCGCGGATCCAGAAGCCGGTAAACGAAGGCAACAGTCCTGATCGCTTCCACCCAATTTATTTTCTCAGCATCACTTATAAGTGCTGGAAAGGATGATGCTCTCGCGGATTGAAGATCAAATTAATGCTATTGTTCCGTCGACCGGGCAGAGGATACTGCGAACAAGTGATGGCATTTACAACACACGTTGAGGCAGGTTTTCAGAAGAGAATGAAAACTGGAGTAACAAAATAAACAAAAACCGCGCTTTGCTTACAGCAGCACTACCAGGGGTGTGACGTCACAAGAGACAACATGACAGCTGCCGGCGTTTTGTGCCAAATTCAAATCAGGGTATAAAAATAAAAAAATGCATTTTTCCGTTTGTTTGTTTGTTTGTTTGTTTGTTTGTTTTTTTTTTGTTGTTTTTTTTTGTTTTTGTTTTTGTTTTTTTTTTTCAATAGGATTTTTTTTTGTTATAGTAGAAGCACAGCTACAATACTGACTACTTTCTAAAAAATTAATCAAGTGCATCATTTTTTTCCGGCTTGTACATGGCAGCTGTTCCAAATAGTACATGCTGCAAGTTCATGTAGGTCCTTACGTCTTAAGGTTACTGTACTGTACATCGAGCAAGAGCGAAGAGTATGAGATGATGCAGACAGAGGACATAGGAATCCTCCAAGAATACTTCACTAAATGACTCCTGAAACCAAATCTTACGAACACAGAGGCAGGTTACTTTCATATATCAAACCAGGGAACAAGGTAACTGCAGTCTCCTCTCATCGGTAATTGTGCAATCACTTACAATACCAACCCTAAATAGCTTGGCGTAATAATTGACAGGGCACTTACCTACGGCACACATCTGGCAAATATTTCTGGGAAAATCAAGCCCGGAGTAAACCTTGCGAGGAAACTGGAAGGCATCTCTCGAGGATCGCAATTCGGAGTACTCAGTGGAACTACCATTAGGTAGCCTTATTTATTCTACTGCCGAATATTGCGGCACAGTATGGCCGTGCAGTGCACATACTGAGGAGGTGAACATCTATGTAAACAGTGCTCCAAAGATTGGAGGGAATGTACCGCAAGCCACCTCTCTGCCTTGGCTTCCAATCGTTTCCGACAAACACCTGTTCACCGAAAATCAGACGGCAATTATAGTCCATTAGTGGCAGAAGGAAAAGGACGAGCCAGAGATTTCTCATTGGACTGACCTGCAGAACAGCTCGCGTAAAGTCGATAAAACCATCTGCTATTCTGGCCGCCCAGCTGGCCTCCACTTAAACCCTGCTATGGAATGGAGACGACAGTGGTATAGCAAGATATTCCCACGCAGTACTTACCGGGTGTTGACCTGCCAAGAAAATACTGAAACCAATTAAACCGCTTCAGGACAGACAGTGGTCTGTGATGTACAAGGTTGTATCGCTGGGACTTGTATCTGTGAGTATCAATGTATTCTTGTTATGAGCATATGAGAAATATTAAATAATAATTCGGGAAAGGCGGTTTAAAATTCCAGTCCGCCCGAAAATCGCACCGGGAGAAAGGCGGGATGGTTCCTTTACATTAAAAAACCCCGTTCCTTATCATCTACCCTCTCCAGAATATGAGTGTATGGATTTAGACTGATTCATAACAAATTGTATCTATTCAATCCTCACTATAAACACTCGTAGTTTATTACAGGAATTACTGAACACCCAGAATATATAAAAGAACTGAGAAATGCTAGAAACTATGTTACGTAAACTTGATATCTTGCTTAAATTAAACCAATATTATCTATTTCTAATATATCCGCCACTATTACTCAATCCAACATACTGAAAACAAAATTTCTTTCCTTACCGATTCTTACCACATATTTCTATACCTGCAATCGCTTCTCTGTCCCTGTCCGCAATATTCTCTGATCGCCCATTTCTATTCCTTCAGTTATCTCCCTCTCAATTTATCTTTGCACTTCTTTTTTGTTCTATCTTTCCTGATGTAGCGCTGCCAGCCAATTTTCCTTTTCTGTGAACGAGGTATATGCCAAACAAAAGGGCGAAAAAATAATATGTTATTCTCTTATAATCATCTCCTTGCGTGTTAAGTGGTACAAAGCCGTATCGAAATCTGAAGTAAGATAATTATTCAAAATAGTCAATGAGGAATGACATAACTACCAATCTTCCGAAAAGTGTCACACGTTACGCTTATATCACCACAGTCGGTGATCTGCATAAGAAACGCCCCACATCTGGTTTAAGCTTCCTACTAAATACCAGGGTAATATTTTCTCGAAAATGATACGTAACGTTAAAAATTTTATAATTATTTCTTTATAATAGTAGGGTGTATGTGAAGTAACTACCACCGTGGTTAATACATTCCGCCCATGCCGCAAGCGGGGCCTCCGTTTTATAAATACTGTCATGCCTCCGTCAAGCTCCACACAGGGGGTCTTTTTTTTTTTAGAAGGGCAGAAGCCAGACATATCAGTATTGAACAGATAATTGATAGTAACCTCATGCTCGAAGCGAAACAGAGAAAAATTTCCGCTACATTGAGAGAATCACAACTTAAGATGGAGATTGCTTCAGTTTTAAATTAAACTTTATTGAATGTAAATGACGGGTACAGGAGGTTTAGGTTACAATATCAGATCAGGAAGAGTTAAATACTGTCTCATCGGATAGGCTACAATAACCTTTCATAAACTGAGTTCTCTTTGCGTCATCTACATTAAAGAAACCTCTTATGTAAACTTCTTATATAAACAGCCACTGATGAATATTATTATTTTTACCTTTTCTTTGTTTCCTGCAAATGAATTTCTTATTTTATTTTCTAAGGCTCTTCACGTTTCTTGTTCACTTAATGTTTATTTACATTTGTGACTTTTTCAACTGATTAGATTTATTTGTCTGAATTTATAATACATGGCCCTTGATTTAGGCCTTTTTGTTCAAGAGTGAAAGTGTCTCTTCATGCAATATTTCGATAAATGGTTTGGTACGATTGTCAACGACACATTTTCTGGAATTCTATCACTCGCATGACAATTTAGTTTCTTGACTTTTCATGCTAGCCAATTTCTCCTGGCGTTTTAGATTAAATTAAATTTCAGTGATTATTACCACAGATTTCTTACTAATAATAGCGCTTATTATTAGAAAAAAAGGTATGTTGAATTTCATGGTATTGTATGTCATGTAAGTATTTATTTCTGTTATACTTTCATCAGAGTCGTGAAAGTGAATACAGCAGTGTACTGAGGAACAACATAAAGGAAATTACCGTTGTAACCGTCAGTGTAATAAGACACAGATATCAAAAACCTTAAAGAGTCGAAATATTGTCTAATTTAAATTTGTACGTTATCAAATAAATGATTGCCTCACAGTGTTACGGAATGTGACTAAGAAGTACAAAGTTTCGTTCAACACAAATCCAAATAAAAGAAGTATAAATCGTCAAGACGCTTACTGAGGTAATAAAGAGTCTTTAAACGCAAAACAAAGCTTCAAAAAGACTCATACAAGCACTAAAAACAGATCAGCTTAAGACCAATACCAAATTGCTAAGAACTCGTATGAAGCTTCATGAATTCCGTGCAATGGACGACGTGGCAAGGTTGAAACCTCGGGCTTGGTGTACCAGCTGTGCTGAGTTCGGATTTCACACACTTTTCTTTGATTATCTACGCCAGCATTTCTCAACCCTTTTCAATCTGAGGACCAGTAAAATGTCAACAAAAATTCCACGGACCACTATATTACATGGGCCTAAGTTTTTACCACTGTTTACATTATTAACCAAATCTGCTGATAGAAGCCTCTTAAAACCTCTATCAATAATAATTAACATATAAAATAGTAATTAACTTAATCCTCAAAGCAACGATGCTCTTTGAAAAGGAGTTTAGTGAATCTTCTTTTATAGTAACAATGCAATCATATCCTCGTACTGTGGGGAAATTTTTTTTGTAAGCCATTGAAATATTGATGGCCATTGTGGCTAATACTCGGCTATAGTCTTATACAGTAGCACTAGATTATACATATCGTGTAAAAAACTTTCTCTAAATTTTTTTTTACCATGACTAGACTAGATGACCAATGCGTTGTAAATTTCGCGAATACAATGGTAGTAAGGTTGATGGTTTGTAACAGGACGAAAGAAGATTGTTTGTTTGTTTACTTTAATAGGTACGCAACAAAAGTCGACGCCAGTGAAGCAGTTTATTAATATCTCTGTGATATGTGCCGCTGCTATTAAACGGCTGGGCTCTGAACTGCCTCATACGCGCGACTTTCACAGTTATTACATTTTCCCTATAAGGGTCAAAATCCGAAAAATTTCGTTCTTAATTTATAATGTTGCCTGAGTGGATACCTCAATCTTTTAAATGGCCTCATTTATCGACTCCAGTTAAGTATCAAGTGATATAAGTAGCTCGTAACAAAAGAATAAATTATGGAAATAATGATACTTTTGCAGTTTAAGAATCAAATTCCGAATAATTCCTTCTTTAAAATATTTTATGACAACAGCAGAGTTCTTAAGCTTTAAAATGATTACTCATCTATTTCGGTTATATATCAAGGGAGATCAATAGCTCGTGAGAAATTGCATAAGTATTGATACTTTTGCCCTTTAAGGGTCGAATTCCGAACAATTCATTTATTAATATATGATGTCACAAAATCGGAGATCTTAATCTTTAATATGATATTCATTTATCGATTTCGGTTACTAATACAGGAAAATAAATGGTTAGTGGTACAAAAAACAGCAATTTGGAAATATTAACCCTTTTGTCCTTTAAGGGTCGAATTTAGAAAAATTACTTACTTAAAATATGATGTGACCAAAGCGGATACCTTAATCTTAATCTTTATTGATTTCTCCTAGGTAGGAAGTGAGACAATGGCTTGTGACCAAAAAATTTTTGCTTAACTCTGTTTAAGGGTTTAGGTGATGATCTTCTTCTTCTTATGAATTTTTCGTAACTTCATAATTTTTTGGTATTGTGTAAACTTTCCTTGAAAATGACCCTCTAAAATTTTATATAAATTTGAAACATAACTACTCTGTGAATCTCTTTTCGTTGGCTCTAAGTTTTATTAGAATGATTTTTTCTTTTTGATCAAGTCAAAATGTTTGATCTGAATTCTTGTAATATCTGCTGCATTAAAAACCTATAACTTCTTCTTTCGCTTAGGATACTGACGTAATGGAAGATGATACTATATCCTGATCATCGCACATTGTTTCAGTTGTTGAAGTGATACCAAAGATTTAATTGCACCTTGCACCAAACATGTGAAATAGAATCAGTGCTGTTTACTCAACTGATTGGTTTTTGGTCCAAGTTGCTACAACAATTACTCGATTTTGCTGCAGACCGTCCATGCGTGCATCAGGAACTAGGAGTAATTCATCGTCTCAATACTGCATAAGAAATCAGATAATAGGACACTGAGGATAGCGTCAGACTCTCCGTCGGTTACTACAGTCAACTTCAGTAACTGTTACACTCCAGAGAGGTCGCTAATATTCTTGTTGTTGACGCGTTGTAGTTCCCTGGTAACTGTTGTAGCAGCAACAACAGCAGCTTCACCTTACACGTGCACACTACTCACATAAAACTACTTTCAAGGTAGACTAGTCTCGGTCACCTTGAAAGAAACGAGTAGTGCTACAAGAGTGTCTTATATATTTGATATGTGCGAAATTCCTTTAACGGAGGCAGGCGTAGAGGAAATTAAAACTGTCTAGCACCATGTCCGGGATCAGCACAATAACGCTCGGTGACAAACTGTTGTTTACACACAAACATATTGGAAGAACTGAACTGCACACCTATGGATAATTACTTCTGTTGTCTACAGGGTGTCCCAGAATACCGTGTACAAATTTGGAGGGGAGGTAGAGAACATCGTAAGAAGCCATAATTACATGATAAAGCATTGGTGGAAACATAACCCTAAAGAGATAAAGAGACACAAAGACAGTAAGGCCACAACACACATTGTAGCGTAGAACGCTTTATCACACACACAAAAAAGTATGACATAAAATCTTCACAGGAGGTGTTCAAAATTGCGGCCATTGGCATGTATGCATGCGCGACACATGTATTGGCGCACATGTTCGAAAACACAGGGCGTCTCACGGATCGTACCAGCAGCAATGGATATTCGTGCCACCAGATCCGTTTCAGAATTGAGGAGCGTGGCATACACAAGGCTCTTAATGGCACCCTAGAGAAAAAGATCTGGAAGGCCAAGCGACGGGACCACCTCGCCCATTCCAACTGTTTGGAAATTTCCGATCCAAATGGTATGAGATGGCACCCCGTCCTGTTGAAACCACTTGCGGCGCCGAACAGGTGCAGGGACACCGATAAGCATTCCGGAAGTACCTCCTGTAGACTTGTCAGAGTCCAGTCGAGGCCTTTCCGATGTACTGTAATTATGGCTCCTCATGATGGTCTCTACCTCCCCTCCAAATTTGTACACGGCATTCTGGGACACCCTGGAGATCTGTCATCACGTGACCCTCAAGAAGATTTGGGGACAAGGAAATTTTACAACTGTTAACAAGTATGCAACTTAAATATTATATCAATGAAGTGTTTGAAAGAAGTCTTGTTCGTATTTGATGGCTGCATAACATCTTCTGGAGCTTGATGCAATGTGGAGTCAATGTTTTTTGTAATATTGTATTACTGGTATGAGATGTACGGTTAATTCTAAATGTACCATTCATCTGAGATAATACAAATTTCAGAAGTTTTCTTGCTTATCTGAATCTCTGAGCGCCTTGCTCTGTTTTTCTTGGAACTGTATCGGGTGATTACATAATGTGGAAACGTGGAAACCATGTAACCAAAGAGGGTAACTCTTTTTAAAAGTAACTACAGAAGTTGGAACACCAACGATAACGCCCTTTTTACTTGAATCGAGTTCACTCAGATGCAAGAGAAGTCATGAAACTGTTAAGTTATTAAAACCATGAATTATGAACGACTTATTCCATTTACTGGATTTTGTTATACAATTGTTTTGGGTTGAAGAAAGAAGAGAGTGTCTGTATAGTTAGCCGTCAATCCTGTGGGACAATTAGCATCACAATATAAAACAGAAACTCGTTAGTCGACGAAACCATTTAGATTGGTGAAGGAGGAGTTCGTTTTAGTTTACCTTCCGCATAGGTCCACAAACAGCTTACAGATTTAGTACTGGGCTGATTATCTGTCCAAGGGAATTCTAATGGACACAGCGAGGGAGCGATGATTGAAGTCACATAAAATGAACCCTGGGTCTACTTCCACGTTCACGTAGGCGTTCCTTAATTTGCATGGTAATTCTCTCTTATTGCATCGAGTTCATGGTGGAATAATTAACTGACTGGAAATGACGTAGAATTTGATATGGTAATACTGAAAAAAGGATGTTAGATATACTTTTTTGGCATATTCTGATTGCAGATTTAATACGAAATGAATCCGTCCACAATTTGTCAGCTATCGAATACGCCGTAAGAAAAAAAATTTAAATGAACTGTGTAACGTCCTAGTAATGTTTGTGAAATTTATGGTTTACTTGTAACAAGTGGAGGCCGCCAATTGTAAAATCCTAATTCGATTCATAGTATGTATAATAAAAGCTCATGACCAGATGTGTATCGTGGCAAAGTAATAATTTGCGCTTCTTCGTCTTTGTCGAGAATATCGATATTGAAATATTCCGTTGCATTCAAATGCTTCACTTTGAACAAGTTTCCAGTTGTGCAGCGGCCTAGATCTCTGTTTCGTAATCTTGACGTCGCTAGATCGAATCTCACCGCTGGCAACTTTTTTTATTTATCTATTAAAATGTGTATACACATAATTCGCGGCAATAAGTTTGAACAATTATGCATATAATAAGTTTTTTAAATGCCAATTGTTGTGGATGTACTACATGCCACGCTGTTTTCATATTTCCACGTTTTTATGATAACTGTCACTCTGATACCTGCGACACTCCGGCTACTTCATCTCACTAATTGTAAATTACCTGCAAGTATAAACGGATCTTTTCAATACATTGTACCCACTTAATTGTTATTTGTGACATTGTGTATTATTTCTGGTGTTATTTGCATGAAACAATTATAAAATATAACTTTGCTTTTAACAACATAACTAAGATCGAAGCGTTGGTTTTACTTACAACATACATAACTGTTGAAAATGATTGCTAAGAATTATCTCTAAACACATTTGAATAAATCAATAAAAAAAATGCCCCCAGCGTGATTCAATCTGGTGACGATTGACTTACGAGGCCGAGAATTTTCTCGGTGCTCCTCGCACCTCTCAAAGTCCGCTAAACATAGAAAATATTTGAATGCAAAGGAATATTTAAATGCCTGCTTTCTCAACAACGGGGAAGAAACCAGCGTAAAATGTTAAAGCTCGGAGCTTTGATGGAATATCTGTCATATGGTAGCTTCATCCTAAACTATTAACGATGAATTCTGTATTACAGTAATTCTGACGTGTTGTTTCGTTTTGAAATGTTGCATATTTTGCATCATGTCATCAATAGTGACAGAACAGAAACATTTCATAAGGAAATCATATTTTTGTTCGCTGAGAGTAGACTAAAATCGATATATTTATTCTTAAAGAAAAGAAATGTAGGTTGCTATGGAGATGAGGAAATCAATCAAGACTTGGAGGCTAGGGACATGAAGACAAATCGGTTGCTTTTAAATAATTTATTGCTGAAGAACCTTGCATTTTCGGATACTACAGAAGTTCGATGTAGTTCCTAGAGGAATACAGGTTGTGTGTAATAAATGGAAAACTGTTGAAAACAAAAGGATTGAATTCTTTATATTTATAATCTGTCCATAAAATATACGGTTATATGATATGGCGACCGTGACAGGACTTGTGTGTTTTCTGTAATGTTTTTAGTTTGTTTTTGTGTTTCTTGAATGTTTTATGTAAAATGTATGTAAAATTTTTACTAGGAACAGAAATGGGTATAACGGGATGCAAGGTTAGTTTTATAAGTTTACCGATGTCTTTTTAAGCAAAGCCATGGAATACTTGAGGAGGCATGTGACAGAACACAAACATTTCATAAGAAAAATATATTTTTATTCGCCGAGAGTAGACAAAAATCGATATATTTATTCTTAAAGAAAATAAATGTAGGTTGCTATGGAGATGAGGAAATCAATCAAGACTTGGAGGCTAGGGACATAGAGACAGATCGGTTGCTTTTAAATCATTCATTGCTGAAGAACCTTGCATTTACGGATACAACAGATGTTCCATGTAGTTTCTAGAGGAATACAAGTTGTGTATAATAAATGGGAAACTGTTGAAAACAAAAGGAATGAATTCTTTATATTTATAATCAGTCCACAAAATATACGGTTATATCACACAAAGAAATTCAAACTTGCAAGTGTTGTTATCCCTCCTTCCAAACGAGTTGCTGATACCCCCAGATGATCCTATCGTCAAGGCAACGTTACTACAAAACCTCAACTTTGGCGAGCAGCAGATCAGGTGAGAACATTTTGTCAGAGTCTCCAGAAGCACTGATGAAAAATATCCTTCCTTCCTTGTATGTGACTGATGAGATTATTGTAACGCGAAGTGTTTTTTGTGATCATGGTTCAGTCGGTGTTCATTGTGAATAACTGATTGCGATAACCGAGATTGATAAAACATATCTCATAGATATTAAGTATTGTTCAACTATGTTTTGTCATGTGTTGTCATTTAGCAAAGGAAGCCAAAACTAGTTGCAGATGTGTTTGCACGTGATTTTACTGTATTTCACTTCGATCAACGCTTTGTCAAAAACATTTTGATCATAATTCAAATATTCATGTCTTGATTTTCTCAGTTTTAGGTGTTACACGCTCAAGGACAGAAAATGTTTAATATTATTTTAAATGTATTTTTGGTGCGAAGAGAAAAGATATGCGAATAATAAATTTTAGTAAAGGTAGTGTACCGATCGGCAAAGACTTTCAAGGACCGATGTCGATTGACTATCAAAGGATAAAGAGGAACGAAGAGAAGACGAAACAGATGGGAAAAAAAATTGTATAGCAATCAAGATGGTTAAGACTTATGATCGGCTGACTCCGGCAGAATTAAGATAATTAGATTAAATGACAGTTGTTAGATCAGCCGTGTTCGACAGCAATAAAACTTGATATGAAAGATGTGTTACTGTCTACAGACGTTATTCAGTGTTTTGAATAAAAGTGTGATTGATAGGTTAATCACTTACAGTCAATAAGCAAAGCCATATCAAATAATCAGCACAGGGGATAAGTGGAAATAAATAAAATATAAGGACCAGCCTACGTTCATCGTTCTAAATAGAATGCATAATGTACTCGATGTAAGAAGGGTAAATACGCCATACAGAAGTAATACAAAACATATGTTTAGATGGGTAGAAAAAGTCTAGTCATCTACAGAAAACAACAGTAAAAAAAAAAATACTGGTCCTCTATCACATCTTCAAACACACTTTTACGATGTTATCTTGGTTGTTCGGGTTGAACCGCGTCAATTTATGAGAAACCTAACGTTTCGGCCATCATTTTGCGGCCTACTTCAGAGGACTATGATGAAGGCCGCAAAATGACGGCAGAAACGTTAGGTTTTGATAAATTGACGCGGTTCAACCCGAACAACCAAGATACCATCGACAACGACCGTGGAAGTCAGCGCACCCAAACTTTTATGATGATCAGCAACATGCCAGAAAACAATAATGATGGAAAATAAATATCCTATTGAGCCGCCTGAACTGATTGATGCAGCTTCCGATAGTATGTTAGTGAGAGTCGTCTTCCAGCAACCCCAGGCCTCTGCAAGCTTCTTGAAACGTGTCATTTCTTGCAAAGTTCTTAGATATTCAAAAGTTGTAAGGCCTCTGACCAGCAGAAGTAACATTCATAAGTAAAAACACTAAACTGGGATTGACAACAAACACTCTCCCAAGCGCATATATATATATTTTTAAAGTTTACAAAGGCTTTTTTACATTGAAATTTCTTATTTGCTTTATTCCGTATATGAATGCCTGGAAATTTATTATAACTGAGTGTCGTTGCAAAGTCGTCTTCTGTACACAATTAAATAAATGCTGTTAATGTTGCATGGCTGATTATTTATAATATCGTTGACAATATTTTAAATAGGTCAGACGTTTTATCAGTTATCTAAGTGGACAAACAGGTGAGTGATTGAAGGAATTTGTTTATGTATATTTGCTTGTTGAAGACTTGAAGTGTAAATGTTTTGGCGTAAAGTTAGATAATAAACTCAACTGAACAGAGCACATTAGGCAGGTGGTAGTAAAAGGTTACAAACTCCTAAATTTACTGGAGAGAGTGATTGGAGGAAGTACCAGAGATGTTAGGGAATTGAATTACAATACTTGAACCATTGATTGAATTTGGTGGTGTAGTTTGGGACCCACATTTTGGGTATCAAATACAGGAGTTGGAGATCTTGCAAAGAAGAGCAGCTATATTTGTTTGTGGAAATTATCGCAGGACCCAGTCAGTATCTGATATGATAAAGGAAGTGGACTGGGAGTCATTGGAGCTCAGGAGGAGGACGAAGATTATTTTTTTTGGGGTGGGGGGGGCTTTACGCCTCGTCGACGACGTGTTCATTAGTGGCGGTATGGGATGGGAGACAAGGAACGGATAGGAATTCGGCCATGGCATTTTGAATGAAGCATCCCGGCATTCGCCTGAAGTGATTTGGGGCAACCACGGAAAACCCAAATCTGGATGCCCGGACGGGGATTTGAACCCGCGTCCTCCCGAATGCGAGGCCAGAACGTTAAGCGTTCACCCTCCATGCTTCGTGAGGATGAAGAGAGTGCTGGAAATGTACAGGGCATGTTGGTGATGGGGCTTGGAAGGATATTGGTCGAAGAATTGTGAATGGTACATGCAACGGGAAAGATGACAAGACCACAAAGCGGCACTCGATTTCATGCAGAAGGAAGTGGAAAAATTTTCTTTTGTGGGTAAGGGTGTCAGGAATTGGAATAAATTACCAAGTGAATTGATGGATAATTTACAAAAAAAAAAAAAAAAACGCTGAATGAATTTAAAATTAAAATCTGTAAATCGCAAAAGTAAATGGAGAAGAATTTAAAACTCAAATTATATAAGATAATTTTTAAAAAATAAATAAGGAGTAGTTATATCACAGGGAATTGCCAGCGAAGCGTGTGTGTCGTCGCAATTAAATTAATAATTAATTTAAAAATGTACAATCAACAACAAAATTTGAGCACAGCTTCACAATTGCAAATATATCTTACAGATTCATACTGTTCATTTTTTGTGTAATTCAAGTTGAAACAGGTCTGGCCACTGCCTTGTTTATGCATTTACATAAATATTTAGTAGCTCTGACGGAACTGCAAAATTATACATTATCATTTTATTATGTGCGAATCGTTATCGAATCACCCGAAGCCTCGATTCTCATGGCTCGTAATTAAAAATTTATTTAATCTTTCCACTTGATAATAAGAACTAGGTAATGTCAGTTTCTGGAGCAATTAAGGAGGGGAAGGGGAACTTAAATGCTTCTACCTGTATGCGATTCGTGCAAGTTACGTTCTCTATGATAAGAGTTTTTTGTGGTGTATGTTGTTTATTAGGCAAATATTGGGGATCGTCCAAGCATTTACCTAAGTGATTGAGGAAAATCGCATAAAAACCGCAATCACGACGACTTAACAGTAAAAATGACAGTAAGGTGATCCACATATTTTTGCCCTGCAAATTAAGAACAATTTTTTATGTTTAAATGAAACAATCACTTTACTGTGGCAAATCTATCTTGCGGCTTTGCTCTGGCATGGACATTGTCTCTAGATGGGATTACTTGTGAATGTAATAAACAAATCAGACTTGCCATTATTCCTGAAATAAATTATGGCATTTTTGTTTTTATTTTTCATACATCCACATATAAAGGAAGAAAGCAGTATCATTAACAGCCATATTTCGTTGCCATAAGAATTTTACCACAAAGCATATCGTAAATGAAAGAGATTTTCTTTGGTTGTTGCAAATGTAAGCTAATACTTCAGTTTAAATTTTAGCGTATTTCTCAATTAGATACTGATTCGGTAGCGTTCTAAGCCTAAGCTGTGTAATAAAATTATGTCATTCTTGGATAACCCACATAAGACACTATTATACGTGATCAAGTTTCGGTGATATATTCAACTCGGTAAATATTTACTGAATAATCGTGTGTGCTTCTATAAAAAATTAAAGGATAGTAGTATAAGATCTCATAAGACCTGTGATTTTCAGAAATTCTTCGAAGATTTCCATCGTTGCTCCATGACACTATATCTTTTCTATCAAATTTTTTTCACGGCTATCATAACTGCTACTTCACTCGCAGAGGGAACTTTATAGCAGTTACGATGTTAACCAACAGGTACTTTATCTGAGCTGGTAACAACGCCGAAGTTAGTCCCGTTTCTGGGAAGACCCTCAACTGCAGTTTCAAAAGATTTATTATAATTGTTATGGCAGTTTAACATGTCTAGCAAAAGCCGCAGCGCAGAACTATCAAGATCTTGTCGAACGTAATTACATCTAGTTAAGGCGATTGTGGTAAAATAAATCTGCGGGAGTTTATGATCATAAAGCCGATAAAGGAACAGAATGCCGTCCAAATGTTCTCGTAACTTAGATGTTGACATGAAGCCACGCCAGATTATCTCTTTACTCATAAAACATGTCATTCGAAAAGCGTAACTTTTGAACACCTGTTGGAAGCGAATGTAATAGTTATGCAGCTGGTTGAATTTCCTTTAGTTTTACTTGCCTCGTAAGCAACAGGTGCTTTTCGACCTTTCATTCCATTTTACAGCTGACGGACATCTTATACACTACCTATAGGAACTGCATTTTTATAGTAAACTAGCCTCGTACCCGCGACTTCGTACGCGTGGATTAAGAATTTTTTTGCCAGAATTAAATATAGTAAGTTGTTGGTAACGAAGGATTAGTCCCAAACAATATCGAGTCGGCATAATATGACAGGAAAGCTATCGCTATATCATTCTACCGTCGAACCTGCCTCTTGAAGAGAATTAATTTCCAACATATTTCTGTCACTATTCGATAAGATCTCAAAATTTCGTGACTACAACTGTTAATCATACTGGAAAAAATATCCTGTGCCCTTCATACACATTTCCTTATAAAATTACATCACAACGATATAGCCATTTAGTCGTCAAAACGTAATAAAAAGACAGAGACTTACTTCCGTATTTATAATAATATTACTGTGGTTCACACTCACACACTGACTGTGAACAACACCTGAGGGATCAATATAACATAAGAAAGTCTACACCCACAACATTGCAAGACTACCTACGATTTGCCTCGCATTGCGCCCCTAACTTTCTAATATCTACAGTTTAACATTCAATCCGAATAACCTACGACCCAGGCCTGACTCTTACGATGAAAAACAATTTTTAAAAATCTGATCCCTGACGGAGATTTCAACCAGAGACCACGACGTTCGTAAGCAAGCTCTTTAGCCACTGAGCTTCCAGCTCACTACACGGAAACACGGTCTGAAGACGTGCATATCCAACGTGTCTGTCTATCGCCGTATTTCCAAGTTATGAGAATCAATTGCCAACATATTTCTGCCACCATTCGATAAGGTCTCAAAATTACGTGACTACAACTATTAATCACACTGCAAACAATATCCTGTGCCCTTCATACAGATTTTCTTATAAAATTCCATCACAACGATATAGCCAATTGGGAGTCATAACGTATCAAAAAGACAGAGACTTACATCCCTAATTATAATAATATTACTGTGGTTCACACTTACACACTGACTGCGAACAAAACCTGAGGGATCATTATAACGTAAAAGAGTATACACCTACAACATTGCAAAAATACCTACGATTTGCCTCGCATTGCACCCCTAACTTTCTAATATCTACGGTTTAACATTCAATCCGAATAACTTACGGCCCAGGCCTGACTCTTACGATGAAAAACAATTTTTAAAAATCTTATCCCTGACGGAGATTCGAACCGGAAATCATGATATTCGTAAGCCAGCGCTTTAGCCACTCAGAAGCCAGGCCACTACGCGGAAGCTCGGTACGGAGTCGTTCACATCCAAAGTGTCTGTCTACCGCCATATTTCGAAGTTATGAGACAAATGTGTTATTTATAGAGATAATTTTTCAACCAAATGTAGACAGTATTTTTCTCCTCGTTTCAAAGGATAAGTGTGCAAAGTTTCATCGAGAACGGATAAAAACTGTGGATTTGTATGAAGACCAAACAAACCAACAAAAGAAAAAAACCAAACAAACAAACATACATTCATCTTTATATATAAAGATTACTGTGGTTCACACCTACACACTGACTGCGAACAAAACGTTAGGGATCATTATAACGTAAAAGAGTATACACCTACAACATTGCAAGAATACCTACGATTTGCCTCGCATTGCAACCCTAACTTTCTAATATCTACGGTTTAACGTTCAATACGAATAACCTACGGCACAGGCCTGACTCTTACGATGAAAAACAATTTTTAAAAATCTTATCCCTGACGGAGATTCGAACCGGAGGCCATGACGTTCATAAGCCAGCGCTTTAGCCACTCAGCTGCCAGGCCACTACGCGGAAATTCGGTATGGAGTCGTCCACATCCAAAGTGTCTGTCTACCGCCATATTTCGAAGTTATGAGACAAATGTGTTATTTATAGAGATAATTTTTCAACCAAATGTAGACAGTATTTTTCTCCTTGTTTAAAAGGATAAGTGTGCAAAGTTTCATCGAGAGCGGATAAAAACTGTGGATTTGTATGAAGAACAAACAAACCAACAAACAAACAAACAAACAAACATACATTCATCTTTATATATAAAGATTACTAGCAGAGTTCCCGGCGTTACCTGGTCTAGTTGGCATTGATTTACCCATACACTATTTTTCTTCAGGCAATGAGAAGCTTGTATCAAGTTTCAAACAATTCACGCCACCCATTTACGGAATGAAAGCAAATCTAGATTCACCCGCACCTTACCATGAATGGAGTTGGTTGAAGTTGACTTACTCGTACACTATTTTTATTCGTCCGATAAGATTCATGCGTACCAAGCTTCATTGGTTTGTGGTACTAAACTAAACGGTGATTTAGGAGCACAGTTCTAAGAATGGGGTGGTTTGGATACTTTGAGACGGAATGTGGGGAGATATGAAAGAAAATATATCCTTTACTTTCGATTTGTTTCACTGAGCTACAAACTGCGGCGCCATTTATTGTGAACAGAACGCCAAAGATGATAGCCAGAGACATTGTAGTTGTGCTGTCAGAGCTTGTGATCGAAGATCATCTCTGTTGTTTTTCCTTATTCGTTTCTCACATTCATTACGGCCACCCATGGCATTTAAAAAATGAATATACAGAATTAAAGGAAAGAATATTGTTTATTGTGCAAAATAGCTATTATTTTAAACTGATTTATTGCTTTCATTAAAGGCTACGGTCAGAGATATCCTAGTTGTGGGCGTATACAGCATCTAGTCGTTCCATCTTTGGTATTTGTCACCATACATTCATAATTTCCTTTTATGTTCCGCCGTTATGTAACAGTGAAAAACAAGATATACCAAAAAATTCAATTGAGATTCTAAGCTTTAAAATGGTGAAAACCCCATCGAAATCTAGTCAGCAGTTTCTGAGTTTTTCTACTACAAATTTATCCGGTTTTCTTTTTATTGATATAGATTGAAGATTCGCAACTCATTACAGTACACTCTTTATTTACTTCTGATTCAGGAATACTTACAGTTTAGTTCAAACTATTAGATTAAAGTGTTTGCGAATAGTTGATTGTTTCGGTCTTAGTTTGTCTGTGAGAATTATACCTATTTTCGATCTAAAGAAACACGAACATTACGCTCGGCACAGAATTCCATTCCTCTATGAGAAATGAATCTAACATAATGCAAAGGAAGCCAGCTACAGGAAGTGGTGCGTGCTGCCCTTCAATGTTAACCGTTGTGTTTAAGGCTATCCCATGCTCAGGAATCTTGGGGCACTAATGAGCCAAAACATTATGACCACCTGCATACCATAATAGATTGTTGGTGGACCTTTGGAATGCAATACTAAAACGGTTTGGCGAGGAAAGGATCCGCCAAGTACTTGGTAGGTTTCCCGAGGTTTCTGGCACCAGATGCCTACGCACAGGTCACTCAACTCCCTTAAATTACGAGCCGGTGGTTTGTGGGTGCTAAGCGATAGCGTCCCAGATGTGTCCTAGCAGGTTGAGATCAGGCGACTTTGGTGGTCAAGACATCAGCGTGAGTTCACTAACATGCTCCTAGATCCAAAGTAGCATTGTGATACGGCCGGTTATCCAGCTGGATGATGCCATCTCTGTAGTTGAAGACATGAAGCATGAAGAAATTTAGATGTCGCAGATGTCATGGTGTCTTCGATCACTGCCCCACGTCCCAGGGAAGCCCAGGTGAATGTCCCCCATAGCATAATACCGCCACCACCGACCTGCGTCCGTCGTGTGGTGCATGTCTCGAGTTGACGGCGTACGCGGACACGACCATCGACCTGGCGTAGCAAAATATGTGATTCAGTCGACCAGGAGACACGTTCCCATTGATCCACGGTTCAGTCTCGATGATCTAGTGCCCATTGCAATCGTTATTGCCGATGTTGTTGGATCATCTGCGGAGGCCCATGTTTAGCAATGTGCGCTGAACGGTGTGCTCAGAAACACTTGTGCCTGCACCAGCATTGTACTCTGCCGTCAGATCACTCCCTATGCTGCTATACAGAGCGAAGAAGCCTTTGACCTCCATTTTCTGTGATGAGGCGTGGATGTCCACCATCTTGTCGGCTACTCGTGGTTTCACCGTGTTTCAACCACTTCCCATAGGTGCTCGCTACAATAGCACGCGAACAGCCGACCAGCCGCGCCGTTTCCGAGATGCTCGTTCCCAGCCACTTGTTACTAAAGCTCAATCGGCAATGGATGAGAGCAATACTTCTGCCCGCTTTGTATACTCTCCACATCGGCTGACAACACACAGGAGCGTCTCTATATACCTGCCCTTCCGCGCGAAAGCCCACTGTCACGTTTTAAATATCTTTTGTTATTTCCTAAAGCATGCAAGCAAATTGCAATCTGCAAAGGAAATTTCCTACGTGCGTTAAACAATTGAGATAACGAAATAATTATGATAAATATTAATTGAAGGGGGGGTGAAGGGGGGAGGAAATATTATAAATTTCTAGTTCAAATCTTAAACACCCTTATTGTGAGACAGATTATAAATCGATCCATACTAACACAAGATTTTTGATTTTTTTTTTTTTTTTGCAAGATAAAAAATTTATGCTTTGTAATCCTGCCACATATTTTACTTTTATATCTTAATCGGATTCGCCAACGTAATCTAAGAAAAAAGTGCTAGCGGTCAATGTTTCTTCGACCTGGTTTACTGAAATCGTCATTGGTCATCACCCGTTGGTAAAATAATAGGACGATGTCTAACACTAATAAACTTCTTTGAGTAACGCAGTACGTAACAGTAAACGGTATACAAATTCGCTCATATACCGCGTGTGGATTCATGAAGGCAAGCAGGTAAGGGGTTATTAACTATAAGAAATAATACCCGGAAAAGAGTGAAAAATATAATATTAATCCAGATACAAAAGCTGGCGTTACTTGTTGGTTAAAGTCAAAGAAGTTGGAATATGGTACACTATGGAACTCACTGAAGGATGTAGTCAGTGTGTGATAAGTAAGACGCTGGATTCCTTTCCTACGAAACCTACAGTTTAATATGAAATCTGTTCCTCAGGGAATGTTAGCGTATCTCATATCAACAAAACCAAGACCTAAAAAATCCTGCTGGCGTACATTCAGAAGTTAGATTGTTTACATACGTTATTATGTTTTATAACAGGATTAAAACAAGAAATTATTGGAAACAGGTACTGGGGTCCTGGAAGAAATATGTAGTTAGGGAGGTTATCAAGAAAATAAATTTCAAAACGAGTTAGCTTATTAAGCACACACTTAGAATTATAAAAGTACTGTATGAATATAAGGTTGAGGAGAAATTAGTGTTTGAAAGCATTAAATGAAACACCTTTTTACAAGTATATCACTTGATTATAAAAGCAAATGGACAAGTGGCATATAGAAGTACTAAAGTAATTGATTTACTAGAGAGATTGGTTAAGGGCTCTAACAGGAATAAGTATGAGTTGGGTTATAAAGCCATGATCAGATCTTTGCTTCAGTTTTATGATGTATGATGGGATCCACATTATGATAAACAAGTGCAAGAATTAGATGAGGTTCAAAAGATGGTGAGTAGATTTGTTTGCGGAAAATATCGTAGAACATAATAAAGGAGATGAGTTGGGATACATTAGAACGAAGGAGGCCAGAGATGAGAGTAATAGGAATATATTAGTGAAAAGTATAAATAGATATATGTAGACTTATTAGGATTTGTACGTTGAAGGAAGGAGATGACCAAGAACATTAACTGACACTTGACTTCAGGCGTATGGGAGTGAAAATACATTCGTTTCTAAGCAAGGGAATCAGAGAATGAAATAAATGATCGAGAAATATGCTGAACAAATATCTCAAAATCTAAAAAATATTTGAGAAAAAAATCGTGAACATGGCAAGTAGGTTTATCATTAAAAAAAGGTTTCAGAGATCTGAAAAATCGACAATTGAAAGTAATTTTGCTAGTTGTATTATTGTTCTTCGTATATATAAACGAATTTTATCGACTCCTTCAATTTTTTTGTATTGACATTAAAGGGTATCTGAAATTTCTAGGTGTTGGTACAGTCGTTACACGTGTTAAGTAGAACTGGCACCCATGTTCAGCGATTTTATATTCCATACTTATTGAAATTTCAAGGACCAAATCCCTGGTATTCATAATATCTACACTGCAAGCCAATATCTGCCCAGGTGCACATATATCTTCTTCTGAAACGGCGCAATCATTCAAGTTTTGCGGAAGTCAGTCTTGATTTAAATAGCGGACATGAATCATTATCAATCATATCCAGTTATAAGAGAGATAACTAAACCTGACTGCAGCCCGGCATTATACGTCAGATCGAATGCTAGTGGAGAAGACCACAGCTTCATTCCTTCACATCTGAAATCAATTAGAAAGCTTTCAGATTGAGCGATGAACTGTCCTCACAGTATTAGGCTGATAAAACTGGTTTCTTGAAAGATCAAATGGAACGAAACGTTAATGGTTGCGTTCTGGGTGCACCCACTCTCTTCGGAAGCCTTAAGTGCTCGCCTGGTTGTCTTCCATTATGTCGGCCATAAACTCCGAGTTAGTGTGTTTCCATAAACAAGGTGCGTTATCAGAAACAGATAGTCCAGTACATCGACTTACTTTAAAGAAAAAGTAAGCAAATACAAGCTTCTGATCGTACACAGCATGTAAAATTTAGAGACCACCGGAATTGAATTGTTAAACCCTGCATGTAATCAGGATTAGAGTTAAAAGCCTTGTATCTAACGTGTCCTACGCGCAATAAAGATTACGAATTGCGGAAACGGATGCATCTTGTCTGTGAAAATCATTTAACGAGTAATCAAATCCCTACTACGAATTCACTGAGCAGAATTCAACTTTTATTTTTCAGTTTTCAACAATGGCTTCTGACACAGATGATTCAATTACGCAGACTGTAATGAGTCTTTCATCTCGCTTGTCACTAATCAGTCAAGAACTGTTTCTGAAATTCTCCATTTTAACAGATTAATCGTTTAAGCACTGAAAGCCAAAACGCAACAGAGTCACTATGAATCTTCCACAGTGAAGAATGCTGACATAAATAAAATAATCTAAAAGGACAAATAAATTCAAGAACTGCAAATAATCAAACTTATTTGAAACTAAACTGTTGTGACTACCATCAGAAGATATTACAATAAAATCTTAACGAGTTATAAAAATACGATAGTTCGATAGCTAGCTCCAATGTCTTCTACAGGTGTCAATCCATCCGGACTGGTAACGTACCAACAGCAAAGGGACCGTGCACAAACTACGTGGCTTGGTCCAGGGGGGGGGGGGAAAGGGGTTGGCTGGAAAGCTACGCTGGGCTACGGTGGGGGGAGGGGGGGTTCCGAGCCAGGCCACGTAGCTTTCCTTTCATAACATTTTTCACAGTTAAAATGAGGAATAGAACTCACAACAGCATGTAAATATTTATTTCCCTCAGTTAATTATCTGCGTATGTAATTTACAAGAGAAAACAGTACAAACTGTCTTCTGGAATCAAAAGGGAAAAAAGCTACGTGCTACGTGGGGGGGGGGGGGGGGTAGAGGCAAAAGTCCCGTAGGGCTACGTGGTGGGGAGCGGGGGTTCACAGGAGGCCAAAATGGAGCTACGTGGTTCATGCACGCTCCCAAATGAATGAGCCAGCCGCCGAAATAGCGAATTGTTAGAACACTTTTTTTGTTTATGGCTGTATACACATCTTCATCGTCGAGGTCATTTAAGGTGGACAAGGACCGTAGGCAAGGAACTGGAAGGAATTCGGCCATGGCCTTTTAAAGGAACAATCCCACCACCTGGGGTGATTCTGGGAAGCAATGGCAAACCTAAATCTGGATGGTCTGTTTGGAACCCGAACCAGCGTCCTCTTGAATGCAAGGACCACAACTTACTGCTCATCCACTACACTTAGTTTTTAGTTTTAGAAAAACAGTCCGACATTAACACTGTGAACATTTCACTACAACCGTACGCCAGTAAAGTCTCCTTTGTTTACATCAGAAAATAGTAATTTGAATTAAGATTTGAAAAATTTTACTTGATCATACGCTGACTTCTTCTTCTTCTCGTTGATATCGGCCATCTAAGGACCATGAAAAGTAATCCCGTGCATTCATTTCGATCTTTCTTTTCTTGATCCCTTCACTTTGCCGTTTCCCCATTTCTTCCATCAATATGTTATTATATTTCCTCTTCTTCTTCTCCTGAAAACCCTTGAAACTCTCAGAGGGTGAATGGAAGTTTTGGACTTATTCCACTATGCTCTTGTTCACAAAGAAAGCAGTTCCAATGTAGGGGACATTCTTCATTACTCTCTTCTTAGGTTTTTTTTTTTTTTTTTTTTTTTTTTTTTTTAACTGCTTTACGTCTCTTAACAGCGAGGTCTTTAGAGACGGGAAAGGATGGGGGGCAAGGAATATGAAGGAATTCTGCCATGGCCTTTTTGAAGGAAGCATCCCTGGAGTGATTTGGGAAACCATGGAAAACCCAAATCTGGATGCCCGGATGGCGACTCGAACCGCCGTCCTCCCGAATGCGAGGCCAGAACGCTAACCGTTACACCACCACTCTCGGTGGTTCACGTCTCAATGAACCGTTAGTTCACCAGTTCGATTAAGGCTTTCCGTTCAACATTTTGTATTTCGCCGCTCGGATGGAAGTTACGAGTAAATTTGTGGTGGAATGTGTAACGCCGCGATGGTTGCATTAGGGTTAGTAATTACTTTAATTATAAGATTCATTAGCGTCCTTATTGAATCTTGTATTTGATCTTAAGAAGAGTCTTTCCTGTAAGGCCGGCAATGTGTTGTGAAGATGCGTATGTAGAGATAAGAAAGTTTTGTGCTGGGAAACGGTGGAAAAGGTTGATGCACTCGAAGTGTTTTGATTTTATCTTAACGATCTGATGGAATTAAAGACTTATAAGGAGAACACAGTAATTCCTTAACAGAAATTATAAAGGTTTATGCTTGTAATGACTACCTCTAATTAGAATGAAGGAAAAAGTTAATGAAACAAGTTATTAAATAGTTTGTAAATAATGAAATGTAAGAATAAGTTATGTGATATTGTGCAACATATAGTAATTTCTTCTTAAACGCAGACTTTCGGAAGGAATATTTGTATAAAACTCGCACTGAATTTCGGGTTGGTTCTTTGTGTTGGCAAAGCTCCCAAATAGGTTTAGAATATACAGGATGTACCTAAATGAATATCGGGATTTTAAAGCTTTGTAGTATTTATTATATAAAACGTAAAATTATAATTAATGCATGAAATGAAAGAGCAACCCAAACAGTCCTACGGTCGGGTACGGTGACGTTCAACCAATCGCGTACGTTGTTATGCCAGTGAGGCGGTGCTCCATCTTGCTGCCAAATGAAGTAATTTGGTTCGTCTTCTACCAACTGGGCAAATAGCCATAGTTGTAGAGCATCAAGGTAGAAAGTACCAAAAACAGTTGTTTCTCCAAAGAAAAAAGGCCCATAAACTTTCCGCCGAGATATGGCACAAAAAACCATTCAGTTTAGGAGAGTCTCGATGCAATTGCACCATCTCGTGAGGATTTTCTGAGCCCCAGATGCGCACATTATGAGTGTTCACATGTTCACTAAGGTGAAATGTCGATTCATCACTGAAAACAACATGATCTAGGAAATCTTCATCGTCTTGCAACAACATTTCATGTGAAAATTTGGCACATAAACCATGGTCTGTAGGTACTAGAGCCTGTAACAACTGCAAACGATAAGGACGTAGTTGTAAGCGTTTCCGTAAAACTTTCCAAACAGTCACCACCGGAACTGCTAATTCACGACTAGTCTTCCGAACGGATTTCTTCGGGCTACGCGTGAAAGATTTTCTCACTCGCTCAACACACTATTCACTAACCCTTGGTCGTTCCGTACTCTTTCCTTTGCAAAGGCAGCCGGTATTTTCAAACTGATGATACCATCTACGGATTTCATCATCGCTTGGAGGATCACATCCTAACTTAATTCGGAACGCATGTTGCACAGTAACTGCAGATTCCGTCTTTGCAAACTGCAGAACACAAAAAACTTTCTGCTTACTAGTCGCCATTTTTGCTACTAGCGCTTTCTAACCGATGACAGAGGAAAAATTGCACGCACATGCGTACAGGTACCAACAAACAGAACTGTTTGA
The DNA here is from genome assembly GCA_031002005.1 of Vandiemenella viatica. Lineage (NCBI taxonomy): Eukaryota > Metazoa > Arthropoda > Insecta > Orthoptera > Morabidae > Vandiemenella > Vandiemenella viatica. The sequence continues at coordinate 164,791,486 of JARYHS010012519.1, forward strand.
GTTGCTCTTTATTTCATGCATTAATTACACTCCTGGAAATTGAAATAAGAACACATTGACGCCGGTGTGTAAGACCCACCATACTTGCTCCGTACACTACGAGAGGACTGTACAAGCAATGATCAAATGCACGGCACAGCGGACACACCAGGAACAGCAGTGTTGGCCGTCGAAGGGCGCTAGCTGCGCAGCGGTTGGGCACCGCCGCAGTCAGTGTCAGCCAGTTTGCCGTGGCATACGGAGCTCCATCTCAGTCTTTAATACTGGTAGCATGCCGCGACAGCGTGTACGTGAACCGTATGTGCAGTTGACGGACTTTGAGCGAGGGCGTATAGTGGTCATGCGGGAGGCCGGGTGGACGTACCGCCGAATTGCTCAACATGTGGGGCGCGAGGTCTCCACACTACATCGATGTTGTCGCCAGTGGTCGGCGGAAGGTGCACGTGCCTGTCGACCTGGCTCCGGACAGCAGCGACGCACGGACGCACGCCAAGACCGTCGCAACCTACGCAGCGCCGCAGGGGACCGCACCGCCACTTCCCGGCAAATTAGGGACACTGTTGCTCCTGGGGTATCAGAGAGGACCATTCGCAACCGTCTCCATGAAGCTGGGCTACGGTCCCGCGCACCGTTAGGTTGTCTTCCGCTCACGCCCCAACATCGTGCAGCCCGCCTCCAGTGGTGTCGCGACAGGCGTGTATGGAGGGACGAATGGAGACGTGCCGTCTTCAGTGATGAGAGTCGCTTCTGCCTTGGTGCCAATGATGGTCGTATGCGTGTTTGGCGCCGTGCATGTGAGCGCCACAATCAGGACTGCATACGACCGAGGCACACAGGGCCAACACCCGGCATCATGGTGTGGGGAGCGATCTCCTACACTGGCCGTACACCTCTGGTGATCGTCGAGGGGACACTGAACAGTGCACGGTACATTCAAACCGTCATCGAACCCATCGTTCTACCATTCCTAGACCGGTAAGGGAACATGCTGTGCCAACAGGACAATGCACGTCCACATGTATCCCGTGCCACCCAACGTGCTCTAGAAGGTGTAAGTCAATTACCCTGGCCAGCGAGATCTCCGGATCTGTCCCCCATTGAGCATGTTTGGGACTGGATGAAACGTCGTCTCACGCGGTCTGCACGTCCAGCACGAACGTTGGTCCAGCTGAGGCGCCATGTGGAAATGGCTTGGCATGCCGTTCCACAGGACTACATCCAGCACCTCTACGATCGTCTCCATGGGAGAATTGCAGCCTGCATTGCTGCGAAAGGAGGATATACACGGTACTAGTGCCGACATTGTGCATGCTCTGTTGCCTGTGCCTATATGCCTATGGTTCTGTCTGTGTGATCATGTATTGTATCTGACCCCAGGAATGTGTATATAAAGTTTCCCATTCCTGAGACAATGAATTCACGGTGTTCTTATTTCAATTTCCAGGATTGTATAATTTTACGTTTTATGTTATAAATACTACAAAGCGTTAAACTCCGATTTTCATTTAGGCACACCCTGCACTGTTAAGAATGAAAATTCCAACACCGAGAATGAATTATCTAAATCACTCCAAAATCTGAAGATGTGTAAAACATTGGAAAAATAAGTAGTGATCAAGATTGCATAGAGTTGGTGTACACGTAGGTGGACTACGTCCTCTTTTATTTGTGACCGGACAGATTAAGGTTACACCACGCTCAGTCGATACAGAGTCGTCAAAAGAAATGGAAACGTGTAAACAACTGACGGTATGCCTCGTGGTTGTCATGGGCGCAATAACGCATGTTGAGTTTGGGTTTGTCATACTGTGAGACGGAGGCTAGTACAGCAGTGAAGCGTGTGTGGAGCCAGTTAACAGAAGAGGCCCTCGTCAACTTGCCCTACAGTGATACCAGTGTGCAGTACGTGTTAGATGTTAGCGACACGAACGCAGTCGGGTAGACTGCATTAAGTGCCATAGCGGACAATCGGCAAGTGCGATGCTTTGGGATTCCATTGGCTGTAACATACGATCTTGCCTCACAAAATTTGAGCTACAACCACTATATCGGAGAGGTTTTATAGCCCGAGGAACAGTCCCTACTGCAGGCTCCTCCACGTGGGCGTATTTCAGCAGTACAATGCATGGCCTCATGTGGCGAGGAATTTGCTAGTTTTCTTCGGAGAATGACGAGTACCACTGCTTCCCTGGCCCGCAAGTTCACCTTACATGTCAAATTATTACATGACATTTGGGCAGGACTTGGTTGGTGTAAAGGGCCTAACTTGTTCCATGCAATTCCGACGGCAGCGCAATCTACATACCCTAAAATTTCACTGCAAACAATGTTTGAAAAAAAAAAGCTGCGTTAGATCCCACAAAGATATACATAGACCTTGAGAACACGGTAAAAATTAGCAGACTAGAACAAGAGCATGTGTTGACAATGGCGCTCAGGCACCTCACTAGGACGCTGCACCCAGCAAGGAAAAGAGTCACCTTTCCTCAACTGGAAACAGTGGACAGAATACAGCTCAAGACCTGCAACTTACACACTGATCCAGCCCAGTTGTTGACTCTAGTTAAAAAATTATTCAACGACAGAAATGAGATTTTTGACCCGGACCAAATAAACAGGGTGTTACAAAAAGGTACGGCCAAACTTTCAGGAAACATTCCTCACACACAAACAAAGAAAATATGTTATGTGGACATGTGTCCGGAAACGCTTACTTTCCATGTTAGAGCTCATTTTATTACTTCTCCTCAAATCACATTAAACATGGAATGGAAACACACAGCAACAGAACGTACCAGCGTGACTTCAAACACTTTGTTACAGGAAATGTTCAAAATGTCCTCCGTTAGCGAGGACACATGCATCCACCCTCCGTCGCATGGAATCCCTGATGCGCTGATGCAGCCCTGGAGAATGGCGTATTGTATCACAGCCGTCCACAATATGAGCTCTAACATGGGAAGTAAGCGTTTCCGGACACATGTCCACATAACATATTTTCTTTGTTTGTGTGTGAGGAATGTTTCCTGAAAGTTTGGCCGTACCTTTTTGTAACACCCTGTATAAACAATTTTTGATGACTCATGGAAGAATAGTTATCGACTCGAAACTTTCATGGCCTCAGAGTATTGTTTACATTAATCACCCTTAGATGAAAGGTACAATCAAAATTGCACAAATCAATGCAAGACGGACAAATATGGTCCTGCATGAGCTAAGGAATATTGCTGCGAAATATGACTGATATGTTATCTGTATGCAAGAGCCTTACTCTAAAGGCGGACAAATATCACACATGCCAGTATCCTCACAAACCATAACAAGTAGACCTAAACCTATGGCAGGAATCATTGTACTAAACAAAGAACTAACTGTAACAAAAATATCGCAATACTGTGATGAGCATACAGCATGTGCAGAGATCGATACCGGGTGGTGTAGCATTACTCTGGTATCAATATAAGGACCCTATAAATGCTTATCTAAATAAAATAAGAAAAATTTGCACTGAGTTACAAGATTAAAAGATAATTATGACAGCAGATATAAATGCATACTCCCCGCTCTGGTACAGTGATAAAACGGATGAACGAAGATTAATGGTAGAGGAACTGTTAAATGAATTATGCCTGGAAGTCAAGAACTGCCCTAATAATGCTCCAACCTTCAGTAATAGAGCCGGTGCAAAATCGAATATCGATGTAACGCTGACCAACCAGCTGGCAGGAAATCTAGCCAGAAACTGGAGGATGATTGAAAACGAAACTACAAGTGACCACAACTTGATTCTGGTTGATCTGACCAAAGGTAGGTTGCAAATCAATGAAATTAACAACACAAGGAAAAAATATAACTTACGTAGAGCAGATTGGGGAAACTAAGAGATGAATTCCGTCTACCAGTGGATCTATTGAAAGGTAATGATGTAGAAGTCATAGCAAGAGGGATCACGCGTGAAATTCAGCTCGTAATGAAAATGGCACTTCCCCTCAAAAGACCAGCGAATACGACAGACATACCGTGGAGCGACCGACTGCAAAAACTACTATCGGAGATGAGGAAGGCGAGAAAAGAGTACCAACGGTGCATGATTGCTGCCGATAGGTGCTTGCTTCTCAATAGATACAGGGAAATGAAGACTGCCTTTAAAGAGCTGCTAATAAAAACAAAGCAGCAGAGTTGGGAGGCTTATGTAAACGCTAATTTAGAGTCAGATCCCTGGGGCGTCCCCTACAAGATCGCTGCTAGCAAATTGAGACCACCAACTACACTGTCAAACGTAAGGAAAGCAGACGGGACCTTGACGGCCAATTGGAGCGCAACAGCTGAGGAACTGTTAAAAGTACTATTACCCGACGATGAGACAATAGGTGAAAGTTTAGAGCAAGAAAATCTCCGTAAAGGTCACAATGAAATTTATACCTCAGCTACATTAGCGGAGGATGTGACACCAGACGAAGTAATTAAAGCGATTAACTCCATGTCGCGGAAAAAGACACCGGGACCGGACGGAATCGCTGCTGAAGTGCTCCAGGCATTAGTGGTTTAGTTGGCTTCACCACTCTGCATACTATTTAATAAATGCCTTCAGCAAGGCAAGGTTCCAAATATCTGGAAGCAGAGTGAAGTGGTGATCCTAAAGAAGGGGAACGACAAGGATCCATTAAATCCTAAATCCTACCGGTCGATCTGTCTGCTAAATGTGCTTGGAAAAAAGAAGTAAAAATTTTAGTATGGAAACTACAGGAACACAGGAAACAGTATGGTATGAGTGTACATCAGTTTGGTTTCAGAGTGAGTAGATCGACCGAGGATGCCATAAATAAGGCCGTACATTAAGTGAATAGTAGTAATAACAAGTATGTAATAGCCATTACTGTGGACAATTCTGGAGCATTCGATAACTTATGGTGGCCGGCACTTTTCAGCCGCCTACGAAAAAATCGGAATTCCTAGTAACCTCTACGGAACGCTACGGGACTACTGTAAAAATCGATTTGCCAAACTGAGATGTCCACAAGTGACTATATAGAAAAAATTAACTAAGGGCTGTCCGCAAGGATCGGTGTGTGGACCAGTGTTCTGGGACATAACATTAGAAATGGCCATAGAAAGCATGATTGGGCAAGAAGGACTCCTGGGAAGTATTGCCAACACCGTAATTACGGTAAAAACACCGTATTCAGCATAGATCTGCCACCTACCGTAGTTATAACTACGGTAGCAAAATACATCTTAATTTAAGGAATCGTAATTTTTAGGTAATTGTGATATATTCTTCAAATTTCAAGAGTTTATTGACCGATGATAATGCATCCTAAGTTTTATTTGGGTATTTATTTTTTATTCTGCTGACAACACTAATTTTTTTTCCTTTAAACGCGTTTAATGTTTGAGAATTCCACCACTTGAGTTTCGAGATATTACGCGAACAAGTTTGATAGATAATTGCCGTATTTGATTGTAGGTGAATACTAAGAACTTTTGAATTAGGTCTGTTAGTATTCTTAGTTGACATTTTGAAATTTGAAAAGATGGTGAGTGATATTGACAGCGTTTCTGGAGAAGAATATACCCTAACACCAACACCAGCGAAGAGAAAGCAGAAGTTTCGGGAAGAATGGTTGCTAAACAAAGAATGTGTGATAGCGATGGTTATTTTAAGCACTGGCCGAAATTTATGTTGGATATTATGAGCTTACCACACTCGAATGCTGGGTGCGAACGAGTGTTTGGTAAAGTTAATGACATTAAAACAAAATAAGTGCAATAAACTCGAAACAAAATCGATTAAGGAAAATCTTTTTTCGCAGCAAGCTATACAGCGATACGGGAAAAACTGCATCGATTTTAAACCTATTAATGCTACGTTACAAAAAAATAATATTGATATGTATAAAAATTATGATATTACAATTATACTATCTGATTCAGATTAAAAATAGAAATGTTTCAAATTCTGCCCTTTACTTTTTGCTGTATTAACATTTAAATTTTTACCGTAATTTTACCGTATTTTAAATATAAACTACAACATAATTTCGGAAAATCTACTGTAATTTTTTTTAAATTCTACCATCAGTTAGATTGGCAACACTGCTCCTGGGGCTGGTTTCCTTCGCGGATGACCTCCTACTGCTGATACAAGGCGAAACAAGAGACGAAGTAGAGACTAGAAGCAGAATAGCATTAGAACATTTACAAAACTGGTGCTCTAAAGTGAAATTAACCCTAGCACCACACAGTGGCCGCCCCAAGCGTAATCCAATAATAAAAGTTAACGACGTCTCCATAAAAAGAGCTAGAACTTGTAAATACCTGGGAGTCACGCTAGACGAGCGACTAAACTTTGCTGACCATATAACGGAGGTGTACAGTCGTGCTAAAATAGTGATGAACAAACTGATCAGTATTGGGAAAAGAAGATTTCATCTTCCAACGTCCATAATAAGGAGGTATCGCGACAGTATATGCAATTGGACGCAAAAGCTATGACAAGATAAACCTCGCCAGGCACTAAGAAGCGTACTGATAAGATTAAATGGTGTATATAGCTCAACACCAACCGACTCTCTGCTGGTTACGTTGGGCGTTTGGCCACTTGACCTAGAAGTTAGAAGGAGGGGGCACACTATTGGCTACAAGCCGATGACTCCGAAAGAGTAGAACAAATTTTAGGAAGACCAGTTACAGAAGCACGGGAGATAAAAACAGTCTTGATGCAAGAATGGAAACAACAGTGGTCGCGTAGTACCTACAATATTTGGCCAACAATTCAAGAGAGATTAAACCTTCGTCACCTAGATCGGTCAACTTGACTTGTTCATTACATCACTGGACACGGGCCATATCCCAGCCTACTACATAGAAGAGGACTAAAAGACTCAAGCTTGTGTGAGTGCGGGGAAGAGGGTACACCCGAACACATCGTCACAAATAACAGAAGCCAGATTTTTTTTTTAACTGCTTTACGTCTCTCAACAGCGAGGTCTTTAGAGACGGGGCAGAAGCCAGAAACGAAGAATTTCATGAACTAAGAAGCATGAAAACGGAAGACATGCTAAAAAATGAGCAACTATGGCGCAAACTAGACGAAGTGACGCAAAACGTATCCAAATTGCAAAAGGAGAGATTTATGAAAAGTTTAGCGACAACAAGAGGAAGGCCAAATCAAGGCGACTATGAGGTCACAGAGTAACACCCGAGAACAGCCACAAGCGAATGCGTGTCTAAGCGCTCGATCAGCGAGCCATATATCGTGCTGAAAACGCAACCAGCTGGTCTGCGGAGAGGAAAGCTTAAACCATATTAAAGGCTTTAAATGGACAGTTTCGCAGTAACACCACTGGAAATTCCATCTACAAAAAGAACTTGCTAAACCAACACTTATAAAAGTATATAGTGTATGTATAAGTTCTTTACTAGTGCTCACATGCATAAAATGTGGTCTGACATTGCAATAACACAAATAATAGATAATAGTTGCATTCTCGAGCCACTTCTGCATATTCTGTAATAGATACATTTATGGACAGAAAATAAGTAAAACATTGTTATCTCTTAAAATATGTAAAAATGATAATAGTTAGTAATAAGTAAAAGTTGTAAATTACGTAGTCAATAATATTAAAATAGAATTTGTTCAAACTTATACTATTGAAAATAACAAATACCGGCAGTAGATGTTAAACTAATCTAGTTCACCTGTTAAAACGGACAACCTACTAGTCGGATATTAAAGACTCCTTACTTCTGCAATTATATATATATTATTGAAAATTAGTTCTCACAACCAGTGTTGGAGGTGGCCAGTCTCCCGATGGGCGGCCTTCTCGGTCACTTTGGCTGCCAGAGAGACTGAGAACGTGCGCTATTCCGGGAGATCTGCAATTCGGACTACCGTTCCGATACCAATATTGGAAAATGTTATCTTAGATGGTAGAGTAGTAGATAGTAATATTTTAGTAATAGTAGTAGTGGTAGACGTACAAAGTGACATAGTAGAATACTAAAAATTCTACCCATAAAGTGGACAGGAAACTGCAAACACTATACGAAACTAGAAAACTGTAACAAATCAGTTATGACAAAATGTTGCAAGTTTAGAAAGCTATAATATATGTTAACAGTGAAACAATCGTATATATCTTGCCAACAAGAAAAGACTGTACGGATATTGCCAAAACTATACATAACAAAGATTGAAATTATTCATTGTGGAATTATCTGTTGAAGTATCAAATGTAAAACTGTTGTGTTAAATTAAGGCCTATTTTAGTTTCTAGATACTAGGCTGTAAAAATGTGTGCTAAATAAATAAAAAAAAAGAATAATGACTTTGTTGTTCGTTCTGGTCCTCCTGCTACTACTTTGGAAACTCTGTGGACGCGTCTATAGTGGTACTGTGTTTTCCCGCTCTCCTTAGTTTCATTTCACGACGTTGCAGCACGTGGCGACTTCACAGTTCACACCACTCTGAATTCTCATGCTCAATGTGCAGATAAAGTTCTGTAATTATAATCGTTTGTATATTGTCATGACACTAATCTGTACAATAAATTTAATTGTAATCACATGTATCCTTTTTCGTGTCGCAATTTTCAGAAATAGTAAAGTATTATTTTATATTAGCCTGGTTTATTTGTGTTTTTATGGCTTTATTGTTTACATGAGCGTTCTGTTAGCTCAGTGGTTTTAGTTAAAAAAAAAAAAAAAAAAAAAGTGGTTAAGGCGCTCGCTTTCAAAACTTTCGCTGCTCTCGCCCCGGATTCGAATCCCGGCAGGCGCAAGAATTTTGAGAGATGTGTTTGATCATATGAGCTATGCCAGGACGCTCCGTGGTTCGGATTCCACGTTAAACTGTAGGTCCCAGAGGAAAGGAACTAGCCGTCCTACCTCTGACACAATGGCTCAGTATGCCTCCTTCGGGAGGATCCAACCAACCTTCGGGTTGTGGACTAAGTTAAGAGGTTTTTTTTTATTGTTTACATGTTCTGTGCTAAAAGTGTTTTCACCTCATACAGTTGAGGAAACTACTGTACTTCGAAATGGTGCTCTTAAAATTTCTTCTGTAAATATTTTCTGTTGTTAACATATTGGTTTAATGAGCCGTCTGATATTTATTTCATAAAACGCGTTATTTATTTAAATCAAGTATTATGCTTATATTAATTTTTCGGTGTTATCTAATTCGCAACGGACGTATACATAATATATCACGGAGATTGGTAAATTGTGAGAGAATGTGAAGAAAATGATGAGCACAAGAGTAGGGCAGATAGAAGACAAAGAAGCAGAAGGTCGGAGTGAACCGGGGGGGGGGGGGAAGCTGATTTTCTAAAACTACTTCTGTCACCGATTTCAGAAATGACATTATATTTAATGTAGCATTTCAGGTTCTGGCACAAATTGTAATCAAATTTTTCTATGCAAATACGTGTATACGTTGGCCTTCTTTCGGGTCTATTACCGACGAGTGGTAAACCTTAAAATTATTAATCGGTTTATCATCATTAAAACATAATATTCATATATTATCATGGTGCAACTACAAGGTAAAAGCAGAATTAATTAATGATACGATTACACAATTCAAACTAGTTTATTCATTGTTATTAACTACAGATTTCCTAAGAAATATAAATCTGGACAACAAATGCAAATTTATAAGAGTTATTAAAACATACTTTAAAATACTCCTTAACCAACTTAATTTGAAAATATATCATAAAACTGGTTTAAATATCATTTTTGCGAACTTTTTTTTAGTTTTTCATGTGGCTTTAGGCATTCTCTGCATCAATGAAGGGGCGAGAAAGTGGAAGGAATTCAGCCATGGCCTTTTGAATGAACCATTTGCTTGGAGTGAATAGGGGAAACCATGTAAAACCGAACTCTGCTGGATGGCTGGACGGGGACTCAAACAATGTCCTCCTGAATGCGAGGACAGGGTGTTAATACCACACTCACTTTCGTCGTGAACTTCCCAGTACTTCAGATTCTCGTTTTAACAAATACAAAAAATGCAGTGTTTTCTTAACCTGTGGTCCACGACAGGTGATCCGCAGGCAGATTATTAAAAATTTAAATAATGCCAACTTTCTTTTAAAATAAAACACAGATATTTCAATGATCATAAAAAGTTTTGGTATTCTCAAGATATTAGAATACGACGGCATAGTCTATTAATTTCCAGATAGGAAAAAAATAAAATAAAAAAACGCCGTTCGTTTAAGGATTAAGTTAAAGACTGTTTTCTGAGGGTCACGTAGTAGGTGTGAGGTATATGGTGGGGATGATAACATGAGAATAATAAGTAATCAAAAGTAAAAGGTGTTTGGTCTTGTTTCTTTTATTTTATTTTTGCATGTAGGAAGATGGTATTATGCAGCATCCAGCCTGCAGTAATATGATTGTTTACATGGTTACCAAATATTAAAAGTCTGATCAATATTTAATTAACTTTTAATAACTCACTTGCAGTTTAATAAGTGTGTTTCTGCAGGAATTCTTAACATGACTATAGATTTAGAATGTTATTATGGTACAGTAAAATATGATCCAGAGGTTAATTATATACTGTAAGGACACACATTGCAGCTATGTGTAATTAGTAATTACATTAAGGGGCAGCCACGAAAAGGTTGCGAACATTTGAGGTCGGCAGGTGGGTGGCGGTTGTCAGCCTAGGACAGCAAGGCCTGGAATGCAGTCACCCCCTCCCTCCCAACCACCGGGACCGTTTGGCGGGGAGGCTAGGGGTAGCTGCCTGCAAGAGGACACTCCGGTTTGGCTGCAGTTCAGACGGGCCTCGTAGAAGAGGTGCCTTATTTTATCCGCAGAGCGCAGACGTTTTAGCATAATTTTCGGGTGTGTGAGACTCGAGTCCGCAAAACTTTTGATTGCGTAGGTTATCGCATGTAGAGTGGAAGATTTTTTTTCCTTTTGATTTTACGCCTCGTCGACGTCGATGTCATTAGAGGCAAGATGGGACTGACGACAAGGAACGGGAAGGAATTCGGCCATGGCCCTTTTGAAGGAAGCATCCTGGCATTCGCCTGGAGTGATTTTGGGAAACCATGGAAAAACCAAATCTGGATGCCCGGACGGGGATTCGAACCGGCGTCCTCCAGAATGAGAGGCCAGAGCGTTAACCGCCCACCCACCAAGCTCGGTGAGAGTGGAGGACCAATTGCAGTGGAGCGGCCTCCGTATCTAAGAGCACGTGGGTTCGCACCCTCTCTGACCGACGTCTCCAATTCGAGACTTTGAGGAACACGGCTCTCACGCTCGTCCACGGATCTTCGACGACAGGAGCTCATCGCACGTTGAGGAAAGGCTGATCCCAGCACGGACCCACCAGGAACCGACATCGCAAAAGACGACGTGGTAAAGTGAAACTACAGACAATTGTGTGTGAAGCGCCTAGTTTTATAACACTGGCTCCCATTCACCCGGCAACGACCTTGAGAAAGAATCTCAAAGCATGGCGATCGCAATTAACAATTGATCTCAATCATTTTGGCATTATGGTTAGTTAATTAGTTGCTGTCAATGTGATTTATAGAATAAATAGTAGGTTAAATGTTCCTTGATTATTAATTCAATATCACCCCTATCATTAAATATTAATTAATAAATTTATAATCAATAAAATTAATTATCTTTTATGGTGCCGCACCCAGCGTGACACCTCAGTACAATTAGGTAAAAAATTAGGTCCTTATAAGTTATTGGCCTGCAGCATTATTTTTAACCATTTACAATTACTGGTCCTCGGCTTTAAAAAAAATAAGAAATACTGCAACAGTGTATTCTACCTTCCCTAATACCATGCTTCCTGGTTAAACCTTTCAGTTGGTTCTTCACTGACAGTGCCTAAATCTTCAGGATAAAATTCAGTATCTGAATGGAGTCAATAAATTTTTATTTGGTTCGTATCATAACAGCTTACTTTCCTTTCTTTTCTTTGGTAATAATTTAATAGTGTTGATATTTTGTTTCCAACTCTTTATTTCTTTTCAGCTGCTGCTCTAGTGCGTCTTCTCCTGGTACCTGACAGCACAGAAAACAAGACAGAATGAAAAGGAGAACTGCATATAAATGCGGGTGCTTTGCGAGATAGAAGCTCCAAGAAGTGCCAGTCAGATGACGAGATAGAAGAAGCAACACATTAACTTCAAAAAAAAAAAAAAAAAAATAAGCATCTGAACGTGATGGGATACCGGCTGGGCTAAGGCAGGAATTGAACGTCGAGCTGACACCAACCTTGAACGAACTGTCTAAGGAATTCTTGGAACACGAAAGGATCCCAGAAATACGGTAAACTAGCCAGATTATTACTATTTATAAACTGGAAACAAAGACTGATTAATTTCAAAATCCTACCTCCATCTCTTTGCTCAGTGTCTTGTCTTGGCGAAGATGCTAGCAAAGATACTCCGAAAAAGAAAAAAAAAATTCACATCACTGAGTATAAGACGAAGTGAAGACAAGTCAGTATAGGTTCCGAGGTGGCAAGTAAACTCAGGACGCATTAAATTGACTAATGAAAACTGCAAAACTCGGCTGCGACGTACGTGTGTGATATCTTTATCTACATCTCAGGTGTATTTGACAACCTGTGGTGATATTTATTATTTGAAAGCCTACGAAAAATTAAGTTTTCACAAAATCTCTACAGTAGCTTCGGATATTATCACAGAAATAAGTATTCAAACCTACGGTGATCGTAGATAAAAAATAAAATAAAATATATATATAATAAAAAAAACTGGGAAAATGTCCGTGGGATCAGTGCATGTACCAATCTTTTGGAATATTGGTTTTGAACCAGCTATGAATGTATTGTATATAACCAAAAAATTTTTTGGTTTGATATCATATAATTTGTCACCACTCGTCATAAGGAGACATTATAGTGTAATAATTACAGGATAAGCAAGCACTTGGGCCAAACAAGTAAGAAAGGTTAAAAGTTAGGAGCTAATTTAGCGCAAGAAGCTAGGTTTTCTGATCAGGTTATCTTTGGCGAACAGAACGCTATCTACATACGCACTAACTCTCGTAATTCACATCTGATTGTTAGACTTGAAGGTAGGGAAGAGTATTTTGCTGGATAAAAGGAGAAATGAATACACGAAAGAATGAGAAGGCATGATGAAAATGAAACAGATGTTTGGGGTACTCTGTCTGAGGAATGGCAACAAACGTGGAACATTAGCAACACGGGAAAAACAGAAATTTGACTTGACTCACATCAAACAATCTCGATGGTTCAGATACTATATATTCTGGAATGTTCAAGAGTTTCCAATAACGAAGAGGTCTCACAGAAGCAGACACGTGAGTTACTTGTAAGTACTTCCGAACCGATGGAATTAGGATTCGAACAATCCGATAAATTAAGAGCGTATCTTCAAATTCGGCATCTACAAGTGTACTATACCTGTATACTACGTGGTAGGAAACTGACACTTGCTAGATGAAGCTACTAACCTAGCATCACCGCAAGATAATGTAAAATATGTGCAATGACAATTGAAAGGCAAGAAAATAGTTACCATCAAGAAAGGAGAGTAATGCATGAGAGGAAGTCCTTCAAACTGTTCGTCACAGGCACCACCCACGGTTAAGAGGAACCTTCTCCAAGGGTCAATAAGTAGTCTACTCTTATTGCAGGAGGAAACTCCTTATTCGGGTGAGTGTGAGTTCAAGAATTATCTCGTAATTGGACCTGGAAGCTAGCAGACAGCACTGGGTGGTCGGGATGTCAGCAGTGGCCCTGCAGCATCAGCAGACAGCCGGTGGCTTTGGTGTCAGCATAATTGTTTGACTTCAGAGGTGGAACAGACATCTGGCTTACTTCGCGATGACAACTCAGATGTAACGGGAACATACGTGTACACACTTTTCACTGTTTAGTGGGGGGATGTTTGTTGTTTATAATAGCATTTGATTGAAAGATACAGAGGTTTGCTTTGGAGCTCTAAAAACATATAGAAATGAAAGACCATATCTGTTAATTACACTGTGTGACATTTTAAAAAATGGAAGATTCTAAGCGTCTACTTTAGGAGGGAAGGTAGTGTGTAAAACCAGGAAATAATAAAAAAAAAAATATAGCCAAACTGCCGGGAGAGTCTTGTTTAAAAGAGGCTAATTAACTGAAACCGAATCTTGAGGGGTGAGGTTTTCATAAAATCATTTAAGTACTCCTCTCTCATAAACAGTGTTTCCTGCATTTACCACTATGTAATATTTCTCACAATGTTTTAAAGATGAATCAGTAAGACGGATAGATGACGTTTTGCTAACAATGTTGAAGCACCTCGAAGCCGGACACGATAAGAAAACAAACAGGCCTATAGATTTACTGTACTCAGCAAGGTAAATGTAGGAATGAACCTCACTACAAGTCTAATAAAATACGCTTCCACAAACATAATATCATAACTCAGAATTGCTCGTCAACTAAATAGTTCTTAGACAGATGTAAGGTTAGACTTGGCAACGGTCTGTTATTACGTTTGCGGGATTTATACGCAAAGCCGTTTCCAGGGCCACCAAATAATGTTTTACGGGTTATGATGAAAGGCTGTTCCAGTTTGAATGATAACTAGACTAATCAAAGAAATTCTTCTTTTATTAAGCTCGACAAAAATTTCAACTGCGTCAGGCATCCACCACCCAAGATACACCACAAGCGCATTAAACGTAACCCTGACTCCAAAAGTGTTTCACGGTTGAGGCATAACTTGCATAGTAGTATACTACACTAATGAGCTGATCGACTGTGAACTGAGAGGCGTTCAACTCGAAAAATGAGGGGAAGGTCGTCTTAATACGAAGCAGCTGAAAAGAAACTAATTAGTAATTCCAGTTACTAACCAGTCACTTCCAGTGTTATTGAATGGAGTGCCATAGACGGCGCAAGTAGTTATCAACCAGTTAGTAATCAGTTTCAGGTGACACTGCATGTCAGTGGCTAGGTGATTTCAGTTGCTAGTTGGCAAGTGATTTTACAGTATGAACGAACAGCAACGGAATATTTTATTCATGGGGGAAGATGAAAGACATAGGGTTTTAAACAATTTCCTGCTCCCGGGGTACTAAAATAAAGACATAACTTGTAGTGGGTGCCTTGGGGGGCAAACTACGTTACTATTATCTTTCATACCTTTATGATTAATAATTGTGGATTTTTAATTTTAATTTTTATGAAGGAGTGAAAATTTATTAATTTTGCAAGAATCTCGACGTTAGTTGGAAATTAGGAAAAATTGTCACAATATGACATTTATTTTCTTATCACTGGCGATTACAAGTCTGAGCGAATTTACCGTTAACATTAACACAAATTGGCAAAATCATAAAAGCAACGCTCAGAGTTACAATTAGCCGTCATGAGCAAGCAAACAATTGTATATTTACTTTTAAATGTATCTCAGAATCGAAATGCAAGAAATAATGGCAACTGGAAACAATGAAAAATACAAGTTATGACGACCTCAGACAAAGGCATCATAATACTGTGACTTTACAGTTAAAAAGGAAAATCATGGGCGCCAGATTGAACAATATATCATTCGAAAATAACTAGTTCTGGCAAATTATGCCGCTAGCTCAGGGGTTTTTACAATTACAAAGTAAGAACATGGACCTATCCTCTCAAAGTCGCTTACGGGTTCTGTTTCACGGAATGCACAATCAGATGGCTTGGTCGTAATAAATTACCATTGTAGTCCTGCGTCTGATGTCTGCGGTGACTGTAGCGGACCCACGATATGTGAGATTATCTCACAAGTCGGCTATAGGCATCTCTGGTCTGACAATGCGCATCATCGCATTACCGGCTGTGTTGCTGTGATAAGCTTGCTCCAGCAAGGCAAGCTGGCAGCCAGATATCGTACAACGGCAGTTGGCGAGAGTAGGCAACTTTCCAAGTCAACCTCAGACTAGACTCGCATAGCTTGGACTCGAAGATCGAAATGAAGCTCGTCGCTCTTCTCTCCCACGAGGAAATTTCTCGCTCCGCCCATTTGCAGTCTCGAAGCTCACATACAACAGAAATTCCCAGGATTTTAAGTTATACGCTCATTTGGATTGGATCTTCAGGTCGGCACCTAATGTCACGTGATATCCCTGATATGTGATTTGGCCAGCGTATCTAACAGAGGTCGGACATATTCGGCTAAGTTCGGGGACGACTCTGTGTTCTAGCGGCAGGCATTTCCCGCCCGGTGAGTAACCTTGTTGACCGCCTATCCCTAGGGAGCAGAGTGTGTGGTCTGGCAAACCCCAAATCCGCGACTTCTTGTCGCCAAGGTTCGGGAACACCAGATTAGCTTCAAGCCTACATAGCTCAATAATTCTTTAATATTCGCTTTACCAAGAAACACTGTATGTTCACCATTTCATTACAGTCCTCACTTGGAATCTTGCGTACTTTATAAAATTACAACAAAAATCTATTTACGTGGTCGCCCATGATTTATGTAAATTACTCTAACATTATGACATATACAATAAAAATGCACCTTGTAACGTGGCGACAGCGCGTCATGTTACAAACTATAAAGGCCTGATCTGAAGTTGGAAAAGCAGTGAATTGTAACATTATATGTAGAAACGTGCATTATTTGAAACATATGTACTTAAAATGAAAATACAGAATACAGATTTTCATTGTGTATTTAAAATTCCGTGATATTAAAAGCATTTTCTATTTTATTTGAAATAGTTTTTCAAACATATTTTCTGTTTGCAAAATGCAGTACATTTTTCTTATTTTTCCATACTTTTTATTTAATATTGATATTATACCTCATGAATATTGATTTATGAACGCAATTATTGAACAATGTGAAGATAGCAATTCTGACTGTATAATGCCGCAAATTCCTCCATCGCCCCAAGATCTGCAAGAGCCAACACCACCGCAACCACTACTCTCCACTCAAACTGCTGAAATTGCTCATCGGAGAGGAACACTGCCGGAACCATCATCATCACATCTAAAGAGGAAGCGTTCTGTAAACAATGACGTATATTGTATTTAAATAAAAGATAAGATTTCTTACCCGAGATTAATCATTATCTTTTCCTCGGCATCCACGCATTCCCTTATGTCTATGGTTTTTTTTTTGTACGGCAGGGCTAATTACTTATATCAGTTCCAAATAACTTTCTTTACACGTACGGTACAATGCTAAAAATTTAGTATCTGAAAGTTGGAGTTCTTTAACAGCAAGAAATAATCGGTGGTGGAAATTGTTTTGTAGATTCAGATGAACCTCGGATCTTCGCCTTTTTTCAGTTGTGTACCGATGGTAATAATGCAGTATGACAGCTTCGTCGCCGGAATCTTCACTGGCACCACCACTTTCGATGGTAGCAGAGAGTGGCACAGATAGCGATAATGGTTCTGTTTCCCTAATTGCGCACAAACCAACCCGTTACTATCTAGTTTAGTAACTCCAGTCACCAGCCAGTTCCGTTTCTTCCTGTGAAGAGGGCCTACGATAGCCAGTGAGACAGTTTACTAAAACCACGACTCACACTCATTCCCGCTACAATGTTCTCTAAAACAATGCAGATCGCATCCAATCACATACAATCTCGCGCAGTAAGTTTTAGGGTATTAATAACAAGCTGGGCCTGCTACGTTGTCCATGCGTTTTTGTGAGATCGACAAATATTACCAAATTTACGGTTTTCTGCTAAATATGTTACTAATCTGGAATCAAGAATCGTGTACGTTACCCGGTAAAAAATTATCAATCTCCATGTGTAGTTTAGTACATATCCATTCTTAAATTTTTGCGTAATGCGCCGACAGACAAATTTTTTTAAATCTATTGTTTGGTCACTATATCTTTGGAAAGTATGCAACTAATCTGCATAAAACGTATTCTGCATCCTAACCAGTGACATAAGCTGTTATAAGCAGTTTCGTTAAAATCTGCATTCGTTTTTGGTTTACGTGTAGACCTAAGACAGACACATAGCGTGTGTAATGTTACATTGGTCAGTCTGTGAACGGTTGCACAAAATGCAATTGTTTCTCTCGCAGGCAATTTATGTATAATTTGGTTTTAAATTTTCACCCAAATACCCTTCATAATTGCTTTCTTATTTCGATTATTCAAGCAGCGATAGCGCCAATTTCAATATTTCATCCTTTGTTGTTGATTTTTCTTCCGTTCGTTTCTATATTCCTTCATATTTCACTATGTTTCTTCCTTCTCTCTCAGACCAGTTCGGAGCAGATTTCTTTCATCTTCCACCTTGTAATCCTTCCAAACTTATTACCTTCTTTCTAAAGAAATCTCTTTCCACAAATTTCTCTTCTCTTATCTCATTTCTTTCCAAATCTTTCTTAATCTTTTGAATCCAGCTGGTTGGTGATTTTTTTCCCCAAAGGTAATTAAATTTTTTTTTCGATAATATTTTATCATTCATTCTATAGGTTTGTCCAAAAAACAGCAATCTCCTTTTTCTTATTGATTCTACTATATTTTCTATGTTCAGGTATATTTCGTCATTACTTCTTAATTTCCATAGGTCTGTTGTTTAAACTGGACCTAATTTTTTTTTCATGATTCTTCTTTCTAGTAATTATAATTTACCCATTCTATAATTTAACACCAGGCTTCACGACCAAATTGTAGCACCTTATTTTAAGATTTGTAGACAAACACCTTTTGTTATAATTTTTTTTGTAATATCATACGTTCTTTCATCATCTGTATCCTTTCTTCCATGACGTATTCATGTAATCCATTTTCTTGAATTAATTCACCCACAAATTTAAATTTCTCTACTTTCTCTACTCGTCCAATATCTGTCATTAAAAATTTTGGACTATTTTTAATGTTTTTAATAAATTTAGATTTTTTTTCTACACAAAATTCTCAAACCTGTCTGGTTAGCTATTGCTTCCAAGAGATTGATCTGTGTTTTCGCATTTGTAATCCTCTCTGAAAGTAGAGCGAAATCGTCCGCAAATGCCAGGCAATTAATTTCAACACCTTTGTTTTTCTTCCCAAAATTATTGGTGAAATTTTGTGTTCCTCCAATTTATTATTCCAAATTTTTACAATTTCTTCTGAGACACAGTTGAAAAAAAAAATGGGTGACATTTCGCGCATAAATTTTAATTTTTAAACTGTGTTTGTAGCTGTTTCAAGCATTATGTTTGCCAATTTAGATTTCACTGCAAATTCAAGGATTGTTTTATCCAATGTTTCCCTATAGAAAGATTCAAAAGTCTATTTAAAATATATAAATATTATTATTATGTCCTTGGAGTTTAATATTTGAGTGTGAATTTTAGGTTGCATATTTGCTCTGAGCAAGATCTACCTTTTCGAAAGCCATCCTGATATTCGCTCAATTGCATGACAAGTGTTGTCTCTACGCTGTTCAACAGCAACTTGCAATAGGGATACTCCTCTATAGTTATCAACAGTTTTTTTGACACCTTTTTTGTACAATGGATGTATTAATGACACTTTCCATTCATCTGGAATCTTCTCTAAATATCTTCAAAAATTAACTATAACTCTTCAATGATATTTTATTGGAGCCATTTTAAAAGGTCTTCTAGAACGAAAAATAAGGGAATCAATAGAAATCTTCAAACATCCCAATAATTTCAATAAAGACGGTGGCTATGGCTTAAGCGAAACGTGGAAATGTGCACTCGTGGACATTCGCAACACAAAACTTCCAACTACAAGATCTCTGGAACAGTTGACATCCGCTGCCGGTAACCAAAACAGTTAGCTCAGCGACGGAGTTGTGTGAAAACCACACCATTTCGAGTCTGAAAACCCTGATGAAGCCACCAGGTTGGGCGCCGAAACGTTGGTACTGAACCATCAATTAAAGCAGTGCGATCCCCGAAAAAGTAAGTGCAATATATCTGTCACTGATTGCATTCTGCGATAATTTCCAGAAACAACTGACACAATAAACCTACACTGAAAAACCAAAACATTATGGCCACCTGCTTGATAGCTGGTTGATCCAAATTTTAAGGTAGTACAGCAACAATTTGATGTGGCTTGGTTTCGACAAGTCCTTGGTAGTTTTCCAGAGGTATGTGTCGCAAGTAGAGTCCGACCGAAGGTTCGGCTTCGGCTTCGGCCACCTTCGGCCAAAAAAAGCACCTTCGGCCGCACATTCGGCTTCGGCCTAATTTAGCCGAATGTTTGGCCGAAGCCGAAGTTTTACATCCAGCCCCTGAAAATGAACCAACTTTTACGAATACCGTCAACAGACGATAGGAAAGATCATAAAAATCAGTGGGAAGTATATTGTGAAGCCAGTGTTAAATACCAAAGCTTGATTAATTTTAAAAAAATATCAGAGATCTTGTAGGCGCCTAAAGATTTTACAAAAGAAGTTAGCAGTTTACTTTACGCGATATCGTAGAAAAAAAAGTTGTTCCACCATGGCTCGATAATCATCCGAGTTCTTTGCGGATTAATGCATTACGTATGGATCTGGTTATCGTAAACCTGTTTCCGTACAACCTCGTTGAAGAAGAATCACTTCCCAGACTTAATTATATTGATCCTCAAACTCGACCCTAGTACAGACAAAAGCGAGAGAAATATTTTAGAATGTCTTTAAAGCCAGCTGCGTACGAAAAAGTAAACAGTAAAGTTGCATTGATTTTAGAAAAACGCTGAATGGATCAGTTTTACCACGAAGATATGAAGTGATCAAGCAAACACATTTTGAGTGTCACGGCACATGGCATTTCCAAAATAAAAATAAGAAAATTGGCTGTTAGTGTGTTGGAAGATCATACAAGGCAATATATTGCACAAAAAATCACTGAAACTGTTACCAAATAAAATTCAAAAGAAAATATCCATACGGGTATACGTAATAATACTTCAAATGTGAATGCAACCATCCGCTATGGAAACTTCGTTTTATTGGTTGTGTTGCTCACAGTCTACAGCTCATGATTCACAAAGTAATTTTTAAAGATATTGCTATAATAGAAATAGTGAAAAAATGTTGTAAAACGTTCGATATCATAATTAATAGAACAGAAAAATGCATTAAATCTGTATATGTTAGCACGAGGTGGAATATAAATTCCAACTGCAGAAGAATGGATACAAATGAACAATTTTATAACTGTGCTGAAGTGTATTTAGGAAGCAACAACTTATATTTCTAGCGATTAATTATCAGTATCTTTAATTATATCAATCATTGACATCTTAAACCCAAAACTTGCTCAGAAGGATGAAAGCTGATCAAATAATACTGCTCAAAAGCCGCTTGTGTGGGTCTGTTAACAGGAGATCTGTTTTCGCAAGAGAAACCTTATGGTTATTGATTGCCGCTCTAATCGATCCATGGTTCAAAATTAAATATTTGACTAGCGACGAAATTGTAAATACGAAGACTGATATTTTGTCATTTCTAAGTCAAAACTGTGCACTGACAATAACAAATAAAACGGGTCATTTGGAGCGATTAAATCTTATTTTATTAGTGCCGATGTACTTTTTGTTTTGGTTATATTTAGTACATTTTTAATTAAACTGTATACGTGAAACTACTTCAAAAATATTGATATTGATTCGGTTTTAAATGAAAAATTTAATATGTGATACTAATTTAAACAGCAGAATATCGTATTTTAAAAGCTAGAATAATTTATGCTAGGTAAGAAGATTGAAATTTATTATTATTGTTGTTGAAAAACGATGGTATTACTATATATAAGCTAACATGTATTTGATTTACCAAAGCTAAAACTGCAAAACTTATTAATTTAATCCACGGGACAAATTATTCTAATTTGATTCGGGCTGTTACTGTTAAATTTTATAGTTTCTTTTTATTATTGTTAAATAAAAGTAACTGCATTTATTTTTGCTAAATTGCATTACTCAGAACCTGGTTTGGTACTATTTTACTGTTTTATTTTATTCTAATAAATAAATATTAAAATCTTTGTTTATAATTATTGTAAAGGTGCAATTTATATAAAAAAAATACCACATGTTAATAAAAATAACAGTTCATTTTTTACATGTCATATATACTTCATGTTAGTGTTCTAAGATATATAATTATTTTTGAACCTTCGGCTTCGGCTTCGGCCGAACGTTATCCCAAGAGCCGAACATTCGGCTTCGGCTTCGGCCAAAAAATGACCTTCTGTCGCACACTAGTCGCAAGATATCTACGCACTGCTCATGCAGTTCTTTTAAACTACGTTTGTTGGCGCGGAACTGGCGCACGATAGGTCCCAGATGTGTTCTATAGGGCGGAGATCAGGTCATTTTATGGCCAATACATTACAGTAAATTCACTATCATGATCCTGAAACCACTGCACGACTCTGCCTTGTGATACTGACAGTTATCCTGCTGGAAGGATGCCATCGGCGTTTCGGAAGACATGAATCATGAAGAGATGCAGGCGGTCCGCAATAACTTTTACGTAGTCCTCAGCTATCATGATGCCTTCGATCACTATCATTGGTCCTATTTAAGCCTCTAATCACAATATTTTCCCCCCTGGCCAGTGTCCGTCCCGCGGTGTATGTTTCGAGCAGTCGTTCAGCTGTAAGATGATCGACCTGGTCTAACAAGGAACGTGATTCATCAGACCAGGCAACACACTTTCATTGGCCCATGGTCTATTCTTGATGATCTCGTGCCCACTGTAATTGACGATGTCGTTGGGTCAACATGGAAATGCCACGTATCCCCCTGTTCAGCATTGTGCGCTAAACGATGTGCCCCGGATCACTTGTGACTGCACCATGACTGCACTCAACACTCAGATCAGCATCCTATCATGTTTTACAGAGCAGGCAAGATTCCGACCACCTTGTAACCTACTCGAGGTTTCCAGCCCTTCAGCCACATAGATGCTCACTAGAGTAGTACGCTAACATATTATTTTTTTTTTTTTTTTTTTTTTTTTTTTTTTTTTTTTTTTTTTTTTTTTTACGCCTCGTCGACGTCTTAGGTCATTATAGGCGGGATGGGACTGGGGACAAGGAAGGGGAAGGAATTCGGCCATGGCCTTTTTGAAGGAAGCATCCCGGAATTCACTTGGAGTGATTTGGAGAAACCATGGAAAACCCAAATCTGGATGCCCGGACGGGGATTCGAACCCGCGTCCTCCCGAATGCGAGGCCAGAATGTTAACCGTTCACCCACCACGCTTGGTAGTACGCTAACAATCGACCAGCTTCGATATGCTCGTTTCCATGCGCAGGCCATAACCATCTCCCCTTTGTTAAAATCATTTATATCAATGGATTTTCCCAATTGTCACACGAATCGTCACTAAAGTGATTACACGCTCATATTTTTTCTCTAGCCGAATGCTGTACGTGCCATGGAATCACAAGGCGGACAGTGGTCATAATGTTTTGGTTTATAAGTGTATGATTGTTAGTGCTTGCACCATGTCTGTACGCTGCCGTCAGATCTGCCCCATATCATGCTTTAGGGAGCGTCCATAAACCACGTGATTCGGCCTAAAAGGGAGAAGGGCTTTGGTAGAAAGCTACGCTGGGCTACGATACTTGTCGAGGAGAGGGGTTCAAAGCCACATAGCTTCCCATTTATATTATTCGTCACAGTTAAAAAAGGGCATAGGACACACAACAGCATGTAAATATTTATTTCCGTCATTTAATTACCTCCAATTGTAACTTACGATAATCTGACAAAAGAAAATAGTACAAAATCTCTTTACGTGCCACGTGGTGGAGGTGGGAAAGGAGAGACACAAAAGTGACGTCAGGCTACGTGGGGGGAGGGGGAGAGGGAGGGTTCAGAGGAAGCCAGAATGTAGCCTCGTAGTTTATGAACGCTCCATTACAGAGCAGGCAAGCGTCCGACATTGTAAACCTGTTAGTTAATTTCCGCGTTAAATTTTAATTGCTTGTAGTAACACAAAAATTATTGGGAAACCTGTTCTTTCAGTTATGTAATTAGGCCAATGCGGCACGACAAATGCTACATTACGAAATTGGCAACGTGTAGTAGGAAAAAGAGTGTGAGCTGCTAAAACGTGACACTGGTAAACGCTCATAAACAGTAGCTACGCTGGTTTGCATTAATTCCGAGTACTTGTTGTGATGGAGGCGACATATGGTCGTCGGCGTAATATGTTTTGTCCGCCAGACAGCGCGGTCAAATACGACAAGCAGAAACAAAACAAAACGTGCCCGCTTGGTTACTTTGCATAGACCCCGTCAGCCGTCTGGCCAAAGGCTGGACGTTTGATTAATACTGCAGTCGATGTCGTTTAGGCCTTCGGTCGTCCAGACGTAATTATTCGGAAAAGTTTGAGGATTTCCTTATTCGACTTACACACACTTAAGTGGTCACTGGTAACCGGACATTTATTGATCGCCACTTCTGCTTTGATAAATCTTTTACCGTCGCCACTTACAAAATACCTAGAGGCGTATATTGCAGTAAGGATAAATGGAATTTACTATCACGTCTGAAAATGTCTAGAATACGGTTAGGTCACATTATTCCAATTTATACCATGGGTAATACACATTTATGTGATATTTTGAAGTTTAAAAAAAAAAAATCGCTTGAAACTTTTAATATCATACGCCCAACATGTCATACTTGTAGCTACAAATAAATAAAATAATAATAATTTCATGTGGTCGTAATAACCTAGTAAACAGGGTTTCTATTGGCTGCGCATTCCGCCCCTGTCTTAGCCGCCTTGAGTCAACTCGATATACCAAGCGTGGTTGGGGAACGGTTAACGTTCTGGCCTCGCATTCGGGAGGACGCCGGTTCGAATCCCCGTCCGGGCTTCCAGATTTGGGTTTTCCAT
Source organism: Vandiemenella viatica (assembly GCA_031002005.1). NCBI lineage: Eukaryota > Metazoa > Arthropoda > Insecta > Orthoptera > Morabidae > Vandiemenella > Vandiemenella viatica. The sequence continues at coordinate 164,816,347 of JARYHS010012519.1, forward strand.
GGTTTCCCCAAATCACTCTAGACGAATTCCGGGATGCTTCCTTTAAAAGGCTATGACCGAATTTCTTCCCGTTCATTGTCTCCAATCCCATTCCGCCTCTAATGACCTCGGCGTCGAGATCTACACGGGATGTACGGTTCTAACCACAGAAGCGTTTTGGTGTACAGAGGCGGAGGTCGGATTAAGGGGTGTACGTAAATCTCCTCCGAGACAGGGATTCGAACCGGGGACCTTCCGTTACCCAGTCAGACACCTTAACCACTGAGCCACCAGATCGCAACATATATACTGTTAACATTAGCATGTCGGTGACGCGACTCATACGATTTTAACCATCCAAAAATCGCCCAAAGTGACTAAAGAAGTTTTCATTTCAAAAACTAAAAATCTAACTCTTTCCACAACCCGAAGGTTGGTCGAATCTTCCAAAGGAGAAGTACTGTACCAAGCTATTGTGTCAGAGGCAGGAAGGCGAATTCTTTTTCTCAGGGGCCTACAGTTTAACGTGGAATCAGAACCACGGAACACTTGGGCGTAGCTCATATAATCAAAGACAACTCCCACTTCCTACTTAACCCCGCGACCGGAGAAAGAAACTTTCAGAATCCGAAAAGGGTGAGTGGTAACGCTCTGTCCTCGCATTCGGGAGGACGCGGGTTCGAACCCTCGTTCGGGTATCCAGATTTGGGTTTTCCATGGTTTCCCCAAATCACTACAGAGGAATGCCGAGTTTCTTCCTTTAAAAATCCATGGTCGAATTCCTTCCCGTTCCTTGCCTCACCCCAACCTTTCCCGCCTCTACCACCGCGATGTCGACGAGGCGTAAAGCCGAAAGTAAAAAAAAAAAAAAAAATATCGGAACATTAGTTCTAGTGTTGCCCAAAATCGGTCTTGGTCTTGCATTTTTGCAAGACCAAGACCAGGTGTATTGATGCAAGACCAAGACCAAGACTGGCCAAGTCTTGTCTTGTTCTTGCATTTGGGCAACACTAATTAGTTCTAATAGTAAAAGCGTTCAACGAAAAAATATCATAAATTTCCACACCACAATGAAAACAAAAAACATTCCTTAATTCAGCCGCGGGGCCTTAGGATATTCGAGTACATTAATCAAAATCCCACCCGTAGTTATTACGTGAGTGGCGTTCAGTGGACAACTATCTTCAATTACTCAACTTTTCCAAGTAATCCCAAAATGAAACATATTCTCTTTTACCCACGGAACCACAGGTAAAATATTAATCATCAGCTTCATAGAAATCCGACCAGCAGTTTTTCCATCAATCGCGTTCAACGAAAAATTATCTTAATCTTTACGATGCCATATCAAATTGAAGCATATGGTATCTTACCAGCTGGACCATGAGTTATATCTTATTCGAAACCCCGTCAATTCAACCAGAACGTTAATGTGAATCGTGCAAAGCGAAAATTTAACTTAATTTTCTGTTATTATTATTTTTTAAAGTCACATACGTTAATTTACCCACATGACCACAGACTGTACTTTAATCGAAAGCTCATCCAAAGAGGCGACTAGTAGTTTTTTCGTTGATCGCATTCAACGACAAACTGAATATATTTTTTATTTTTCAACTTTTTGACCTCACATCAAAATAAAACATGCCCTATTTCACCCGAGAGGCCATGCGATGTTCATTAAACTAAACAACGTTAAAACCCGACCAGTAGTTTTTGCATCAATCGCGTTCATCGCAATACGCAGGCAAACAGACCTACAGATGGACAAATAGGTTGACTACTTTTCTGTATCTTTCTAACTGTACCATAACCATTTTTTAAACCATTTTAAATATAAAGACATTTTCTCGGTTACAGTTTTATTATGAACTGTAGCAATCTGCAACGTACTTTAGGGCGATTGGCGGAGGCGATTTGGCATCACAGATTAAAGAGAGGCTGAGAGAGGAAACACATTCGTCATGGCAGCCAACGTTCTATGACAAAACGCAGTTGATGTCACAACAGGTAGGCACAGGCTGATGTGGTTGGAATGCGTCTTGAACTAGGAATTTTGATGCAAATAAGTCACGATCAATTCTGATTTCTTTTTTTGATTTAATGGATTTGGAGCGCACGCTCCGGTTACAATTTTCCTGTACCCACCTTTGGCCCTCTGCGAATTTTAATCTGAAATGTCTTTTCCCTTCCATCCACCACTCTTAATTCTTCCACCAAAATCTTTCCACATCCTATCACCAATATCACTCATATCTTCCAGTGAATGCCATTCCATCTCTTTTATCATATCAGTTACTGATTGTGTTCTGTAGCAATATCCAGAAATAAATCTAACAGCACTTCTTTACACCTCCTCCAACTTATATATTTTACATCCAATAAAGTCGTCCCATACTACTCCATCATATTCAAGGAATGGCCTGGGTAAACTTTTGTAATCCAATTCCTTCACTTCTCTGGTACATTCTCCAGTTACTCCCTCCAATAAATGAAGGATTTTGAAATTTTTTCCCACCACCTGCGGAATGTGTCCGACTCAGTTGAGTTTATTATCAAATATTATGCTTAGATATTTAAATTTCAAGTTTTAAACAAGTAATCCATTTCTCTCATTATAATCATTATCAACCTTTAGTTTTCTATCCGTCGATCTAATAAGCCGACCCTTCTTTGCATTTTTCTTCATCTCATGCTGACTCGCCTAGCAAGGTATCTTGTTCACGTCACCCTGCAGCTGTTCAGAGTCTAGTTTTTATTGATAAGTAGGACTGCTGTATAGTACCAAAGAAGCGGTGGGGTTGTAAAACAGCCTGGTCCAGAATGAAAACTAATGCTTTTTCTTATAACATAAGGTAAGATGAATTTAACGCAATGTTATTGCTCTTACGATACAGCAATATATTCATATAGTATCACGGAAACTTGCCAGCCTTCTGACATTTGCTCCTGACCCCTATGTATCAAAGATATTTGAAGATGCTACCATTGTTTACAAGTGGCAGGTAATGATCAGTAGATAATATAACGTATGGTAGCTTTGTATGTAAGGTACGTTTCTTTTCGCTATAATGTGCACTTTCTCTCGTCTGTTACCGCCTAAGGAAAAAAAGGTAAAAAATTTCAGACCAAAAGACAATTCCATCTAGATACTCCGCTATTGCACAGTCACCGAATAAGCTGTGACTCAAATAAAGCTCATTGTGTCTAACGAATATACGCCTCACTATGGTAGTATAAAATTTGTTTTACTATCAATTATTGGACAATTAAGGAACTGATTATGGGCAACTAACAATTACCAGATCTTTACGTCTGTGAATACTTTCATACAGAAAAGAAATTTATCTAGTAATGGTAGTTGAAGCAGTGTAACAAGATTCCCCTCAGTCAGATACATTTTGGTTGCTGTCATGTAGCTACAGATATCTTAGTATTTTATTCACTTTTCGAAGAAAGTTGAGGTAGTGAGTTGATAAGAAAACAACGAGGTTGGGAAGTGAAATGTAAAATGAAACCGTCAAATCATTTCACATACCAATACGCGCTTGCATGCCGTTTCCTTTGGTTAAAGGAAGAAAATGTTGTTTAACAATGCTGTTTCTTTTGACGTAAATTAATCATATCGTATTGAATTTAAGCATTTATAAAAATGTCACAAACTTTTAAAATTAATATCTCATTGAAACACTATCTTGTTTCTGTTCGGAAATGTACACAAACCCGTTCAAAACAGTAGAACATTGTTTCTCTATGGTTTCCCAATGCCGAATTCCTTCCCATTCCTTGTCCCCCGTTCCATACCGCCTCTAATAACCTCGACGAGGCGTATAGCCATAAGAAAAAAAAATTCGTTTCCAGTGCAAATCAAGAGGCAAATGAAAATACTGTCCTCTTTGAGCGAATATTTAAGGTATAAGGAAAATTTGTTCATTTCTTACAAACGTAAAGGCTTCTTCTATAAACCACGTAATATCTACGCTCTTCCTTTGTTGTGTCTGTTTCCTTTCGTTTGAATCTTTTCGTTAAAATTTTATAAAAACATTTCTGCTGCCACAGCGTTACTTCTGTGCCCTGTCACAGCTCATACCTACTTTCATAGAAAGAGAATAGTTATTAAATCATAGCAGAGTTACTTTTCATATACCGATCGAATATTTTTTATGTTTGTCTGAAGATATTTCAATTCTTTTTCCTCTTTCAGTTATTTGTGTCTTCATTTCACTATCAGGATAATTTTAGTGAAATTTGTACCACTTTTTAATATTTCGCTGACGCAGGTAAAGTATTTAAGTACATGGAATGATTCCTATTAGAATATTTCCATTATTTTTTACTGAATGATATTTTTACAGGCAGAAGATATTATAAATATTTTATGGTGCTTAAAGCTCTTCGATTGATTCGAATATTGCATCTTTCTAAAGTAAAAGGTCTAATTTTCCTCACCTTCAAATCCTCTGCCAGTAAAAGTGTAAGCATAGATATTATATCAGTAATTAATCCATTTTTGTGCAGGTTAACATATATCGAGCAGCATTAATAAAATTAATATCTATTTAACAGATATACGTTTAATTCAGTTCCATAGGAACCGGAAGTACTCTGGTTCGAATCCCCCCTCCGTGCATCCAGATTTGGGTTTTCGATGGTTTCCCCAAATCACTCCAGGTGAAGGTTGGGGTGTTTCCTTCGGAATCCCATGGTCGAATTCCTCCCGGTCCTTACCACCCGTCATTTCCCTCCTGTAATGTCCTCGAATTTGTTTAACTCATTTTCAACAGTATTATACTCCACTAACTTTAGGTAGAATTTAATGATAGTGATACTTTACTGGCTCAGTCACCAACAATCATTAAATAGCCGCGTATCCTTGTCGAGTCTTAAAAATTCTTCAGCGGTGAGTCTCTCAAATCTAAGTCACGCTTTCGCTCAATGTTAATACCGATTTCTCTTACAAGTAACTAGTTAGATTTTCTGAACTATTAACATAAACTACGTTTGCTGATGGGTCTTTTCCAAACCAGAATCCTCGTATTTCAGCTTATGTAAATTAAACACAGGTGTCCTTTGCCCACCTGGGTCGCAGGTGTTCCTGCCCGTGGAGATTCGACTCAGTTGAAGGATTCCGCGGCAGCCAACAAATAATCCATCACTTCTGTCAACAAGTAAACGATTTGTCATTCGGGCGGCCAAACTACTTTAATTGGTTATCTTCGTATATGATTTTTGTTGATTTTGCTTAAATACTACAAATAGAATTAATTTTTAAAAATCTGGTTTCTCAAGCATTAACTGCTGGTATTTTAACTCAGGGAAGTGAAAACTTACTATAGATGCCATAACCATATTGAGTTTGCTTCTAAATCTACCTTAGATGTTTCAAGACGCAAATCTGGACGTATTCCCTATTATCCACTACTTGGGCAGCAATACAGGAGAGGTTTAGTGTTTAATCCGTACTACGCACATTGTGTATCGTGGCAATCTTTTCAGTATTTCCATAAAATGTGTGTACGAGAAAAAAAAAGGAAAAAAAAGTTTTACTTCGTCCTTCACATTGGGGCTATAAATCTGAGAAATCACGTGTTTTGTTTTCTTATGAGTAGGCGATATCTATAGATGAAACAACCAATATTGTCTGTACCTCCCCTTTCGTGTACATACCTCTGGTGGAAAGCATAAGGAAGAGACACATTAAACGTTTCGTTTGAAGCGCGATTCTATATGGTGCAGAGATTTTTACTCCAATCAAACGAAGAAAGGAGACTGGACGCTCTTAAGATGTTGCTGTGATAGAGGATAGCTTACATCAATTGGATGGGTGGAGTAATGAAGGGGAATTGGTAAGCGGAGAAGTATTTTGATTAGTTTCAGAAATAGGAAGAAAAACTTGTTACGTCGTTTGATGAGTCGACAAAGATTTATGGCTCTGTTTCGTAATTTAAAATGAAAAAGCAAGAAAAAACATTGAAGGTAGTGGATCGTTTTTAAGTACATAACGATGAGGAAAATAGGGAGGTGAAGCTAAAATACAGAGAAGACACTGTCAAAAATTACTATACTGTGTAAAACAAACACTACTGTTTGTAAAAATTTAATACTCAGAAGGAATGGTTTGAATTACTCAAAATCAAAGTGTATAGAACAGTGGAACCTTAACAAGTGATTAAGATTGCAAAGAGATGGCGTGCATACACGTCCACGACGTCCACTTTTGTGTGACCAGACTGGACAATGTACTGCACGATCAGTCGATGCAAAACTATCAAACTAAGTTGAAAGGTGCAGTCAAGCACCAGTATGCCTCATCGACTTCAAAGAGCACAATACCACCACGTAAGTGAGTCAGAACTTAGTAGATTGATTGGTCTCCTGGAATTTGTCGTAGCGTGACACTGCGGCTCGTATGGGGCACGATGCTAGGACAGTGACGCGTGTGTGGAACCAGTGGATAGGCAGTAACCGACACATCAGCTTCGTCTTCAGTGTTGGCTCGACGTTGAAGCACTGAAACGAGCGTAGATAAATCTACGTCTATGGTTCGACGCCATTTGCTGGATACTGAACTTGTGGCACGCATTCCATTGCGTCGGTTTTCATTGACCAGGAAACACCAACGTATCAGACGGCAATGAGCACGTGGACGCCGGTACTGGTGTGCTGAGTGGTAAAACGTAATGTTTTATGACCAGTCCCGCTTCAACATGTCCTGCAGTGGTGCTCGCATACGTGTTAGGCGTTACCGTTGTGATCGCAATAGGACACACTGCATTGTTGGGCAGCATAGCGGACAAACACCAAATGTGATTGTTTGGGGCGCAATTGGCTATAACATGCGATATTACCTCCTACGTATTGACGGCAGGCCAAACAGCAGCCACTACATCCAAAAGGTTTAAGAGCCCGATGCAGCTCCACATGTCATATTTCAGCAGTACAAAGCCCAGAACATGAGTCAGGTAATGTGTAAGCTTTCTTTGAAGAACGACAGACACCACTGCTTCCCTGACCCGCACATTTGCTTGTCATGTCACCCATCGAGCATGTCTGAGATATGGGCTGTCGGCAATTATTTCATGGTCTTGCTGCAACCACTGTAGCTGCTTTGTGGATGCTCCTACAAACAGTGTGGCAATGTGTTCTTCAGCAGGGTATTCCGTGTCACCACTTCTAGAGGCTCTGTTTGCAGCACTTGGCAGCTTTACGTCATATTGAATTCTCACTGTTACAGTTCATGTACAATTCTGTAATTCTAAACAGTTGTGTATTGTCATGTCGCTAATCTGTGGAATAAATTTCATTGTAATCACATATCTCCTTCCTTATGTTACAATTGTATCAACAGTAGTGTATTATTATTGCCGAAATCATCTAAATAAATATCAGTTCACGTAGGTCACGAACTATCTATTCTACTTCTGTCTGCAAACAAATGATCTTCTACAATTACACAACAGAGCGTTTAGTTTAAAGTCTATTTTTTATTTTTATTTTGGTATGGATTCTTTGATTAATGAATATTTTGCGTGTTCCACGTGCAGTGGTGGAAAAAAATTCATCTTCAGCTACTTTGTCAGTAGCATAGAACATGGGATAGCTCAGGATTCGTTATCACACAACTGTTTAACCAAAGGAGTCGATTAAATCACAAATGTCTGTAGTAATCTAGAATAAGAGCATACTGCAATCCTAAAGGAAATTCGTCCACCCGATTGGATGGAATATTGCATCTGATAGCTCCTAGATCTCTGAAGATCAGAAATTGATGGTCCATTACATTTCTCACCCTCTCATTCTTAGGTTTGGAACTTGAAAGACATTAAATATAACACACAAGCTCGACAGTCATTTAAACATACACAAAAATCCTTAATAATACTAATTACACACGGAAAAGCAATAGCAAAAAAAAAAAGAATGTTTAAAACTTACCACGGAAGTCTCTATGGGGCTGTAACTTGCGCGATTACAACTGCCTAGACTCACAGGTTGGGAATGAGGATTCTTTACCACTAATTGATAACACAGAACTGACACAATATTTTATAAAAAGCTCCAAAGTCCTCTAACTCGAGACTAATACTTTCAGTCATACCCTGCCAGAGCTGGCGAATGATTCTTTCACACAAAACGTCACTCATTTTATTTCTGCAGAGGTATGTGTCTCTCCTTATGCAGGACAGGTTTCGCTGAGGAAGAGATCCATGCTTCTTTCTATGACCTACGCTCAACAAGGAGTGGTCAGCATCAAAATAAAGCCACTATAAGGAAAGCAGAGTGCTCCAGGGTAACCGTTTCAGATGTTCAACTTCCAGTGTTTTGTCTCCCTACTCCTGGCAATACGAAAAGTTTATGTGGAAGCCAACGAAACTTCCTTTAATGGTCTGCCTGTATTTTCTTACCCTGTCATCAGTCTCTCAACTGATTTGATATACACCTCCATCTCATCTAATCCTGAGTTAATCTTTCTAACCTACCTCTCACAACCCACGTCCTCATTATCTGCTTCGTATATAATTGTCTTTGTCTTTTCCTACAGCTCTTTCCTACATCTTTCCGCTTGATTTTTCATCTTGCCATAATAGACCCAAATTATGAGTACTTCAATTTTAATTTCTATTGCCCTAGGCAAGGATCAAGATTCTCTTTCATAAATCGTTTTACTGCATTTCTACAGTTTTAGAAAGTTTTTTGTGAGCAATAGCTCAGCGTATACTAAACGGTTCTTTAAATGAAGATTTCTCACTAACATTTACTGATTTCTCCTACGTCAGTTCCAGTTTTTCTCCGGAAGTAGTGGAATTATTTCACTTAATCTATTACATCTGATCAAATTTTAAATTTATTCTACTTTCATTGTCGTCTTTTCTGATTTACACAATGTCCTTTTTTTGCATTTCGGGATAATAAGTGTTTCTCCCTGCAATTTCACAGTAAATTCAAATTTTCTTTCATTTTCTTTGTGCTTTCTCCACATTCCAACTGGAGTATTAGTAGGTACCGAGCTTGGTGGGAGAGCGATAACGCTCTGGCTTCGCATTCGGGAGGTCGTGGATTCGAATTACCGTCCGGCCATCCAGATTTGAGTCTCAGATTAAAAAATAAATATAAAAAAGTGCAGTGTGACGATCGTTTAAGTTTACAGATACATTTTGTTTATTTACGACGACCAGATGCAGAAATGAGTGTAAGGAGAAGAGAATTCGATTTTAACGCATATTTCTCTGTAACAGCTATTAAATCATGTTACAACATAATCTAAATATTTTTTTGGCAGAAGGTAAGAAAGAGAGAAGTTTATTAAAAACTGAGGTAGGTAATCGCGAAATATATCAATCACATAAATAATTATCATTAGTTTTTTAAATTATACTTAGAAACTTTTTCATAACAATAAAAATTTCTCCATTTAAAGTCAGTTATTTAGAAACATCGTAGTTAAATACTCCAAGATTCTAGTAATAGAAATTTTACTGATATTACGAAAAATACCAGTAAAAAAATTATTATTAGTTTTTATAGGAAGCTTTTCCAGAACAAATTCCAACTGTCTAAGTAACTGACAGTTCCGGTATCATTAGTCTCGACAAAGGTTTCCAAGTTATCGAGTTCTAGGTTCAACGCGTTTTTATTATTATTTTATTTTAAAAGATGACCACCAATGAAAATCTTAAACAAAATGCCGAATAATAGAAAACACAATCGGTAGACATCTTTTCCTATTTATTTTTACGGAAAGAATGAAACGATCTGACATCTCTTCTTCAGAATGTTCCCGGTTATTAATGATATTTCTGGGTTTATTCTGCAACTTGATAAGCCAGCATTTGTTCCTGGGTAATGGGAATTCCATGTTTAGCTTACAAACATGTATTGAGCATGACACCATAATAGCTTCCGAAGTGTAACGACGTATATAGCTTGTTTATTCCGATAATCTAACATCTTTAAACCTTCAAATTAACAACATCTTCATTTATGGTCTGGAATTCACATAAGAACACGGCTAGCACAAAGAACTTAGCACCGAAATTAATCTCTACTCTGACCCTTACAATCCCTAAGAGCACGAGAGAAGAGATAATAGATATATTCATCAGTACGCCTTCTTATCTCGCTGGTCTTAACTGCGCTGTCATTGCGATCCAGATAAGTTGGCGGGAGAGATATTTCACTGAATTCGTAAGTGGAAGAACCTGTTCTAACGTCAGTCAAAAAGTTCACGCGGAATCTATGTATTCTATCTTCCAGAAAATCCTTCTTCCTTAGCAACTTAAAATGTATGTAGTAACAAAAGTGCAGGAAGAGATCAAAAATTAAATAAAACATTTTCAATTGGAAATTAATATTTCATAGGATAAATATTTCATTCTACGAGTCATAGAAATATCATAATTCTGTTATATCTGTAACAAAATTCATTTTTGTTGTAACAACTAGCATTACTTCTCAGTTGAGCACAAGGTACTTTCTATTAACTATACTTGACGAATTAAACCAAAAACCAGTTTGAAAGCCATCAAGTATTTAATGAAATATGCTTCTCTGGATTCCCTGAAGTAATTTTGAATCAGATAATTTACACCGTAAAGTCTATGGTAGAGAACGTACTTCCTGGAATGGAGATGTCCTACCGAATGTAAATTAATTTAAATCACACTGTAGCTCTACGAACTGTTTCCTTGTAGATTTCATATCTTATCGAATGAAGACCAACTGATTAACCGCTTCCATTTCATGTTGTCCTCGTTATAGCGGACATCATTACGTAATCTTATTAATGCTAAGCATGTGATAAGATGACCAGACAGTTCTCTCCATCGGCTTGAAAATGAGTCATCAATCCAAAGCTTCTAACTATCAAAAATAACATACAGCATATGTACACATTTAGGGAAACTGCTGCCAGAGCATGAACTCCATCGCAGTCAATGATAACAATAAACAAAAAGAACAGCTGACAGACGATAAGAAACACTACGAATAAGTATTATGATTAGATTAGAAATGTTCGCTTTGGTGCCAGGTCTTCAAAATGTGAAACAGTAAATATGATTCAAAAAAAAAATGATATTACCACCTATGATTACAGTTCAGTTGCCGTTCATCACAAAACTAGAAATTAATTAGTGTTAACTGCAAAAACATAATTCCAGATGTTTATTACTAAAGATGAAAATAATTTCAACATACACTCTTTCATATGCATATGATTTTTTCTTAAAATAAAAAAGACAACTCTACATTGTGAATAACATTATGAAATTCGCTCTCTTGTCTCGAAGTATATTTTAATCTCTCATGGGTCTTTAGCTGACGAAATTCCAAACTGAAAATTCTTCCGCATAGTGAAAATGGTTCCATACCTGTAACAATTTCTGTTTGGATTGAAACTGCGATGTTTTTGTAGATATTCTGTGTGGCTGACTACCGAATAACACCTGCATAACACCTTTTCCATCTGTTTACAACCGACAATGGCTTGTACTCTTAAAGTATGTTACGTTTGTTCCCAGTTTTATGGCTGTATGTCAGTTTTCAGATTGAAGTACTCAGGAAATTCTGCTAAAACGTATAGAGTGTCTACCATAGTATGATGACACTGTAAGTGTTTCTCAACATCAAAAACATTGTTCTATGCAATGTCTGTGGGTTTATGCCACAAAACAATTCTTAGATGATGATATGTGACTTATAACCATTCTTGCTATCAAAGTCTGCAGAATGAAACTCCTTAATTGTAAAGGCAACGAAAATATGCAAAACATATTAATCATTCTTATTTTTCTTTTACTTCGGCTATAATTCTTAAGGAATAAGTTTGAAAATATGGTTTTGAAAAAGAAGAAAGAAAGAAGCTATTTGGATTGTGTTAGTCGAAATTTACATTGAACATCAAAATCGGTAAACAGTGCTTTTATATTTATAGCATCTGAGTAAATCACGAAGGAGTGCAAAGACATGTCAGGGATGCGCGGGGTACGAGATTGTTTGGCCGCCGTTGTGGACGATACCCTAAGAGGGCGTCCATAAATTACGTGAGGTGAAATTTGGGGGGGGGGGAGGTCCGGTGAAATCTCACCTAATCTCACCAAGCGGGGGGGGGAGGGTCAGCTGAAATCTCACGTGAGGTTTTAGAAATTGTTTTGGACTGTCGAGCTAAAAAAAAAGTCTACAAATGAAGCGAAAGTCGATTTTAGGGTGGTATTTCATCGAAAAGTGGCGTTGTAACCGGATTTGGAAGGCTCAAAAAGTTGCGAGGGCGACTTGTGGGGGGGAGGGGGCGTCTCTCCCGGACCAGATCTCACCAGAGGGGGTGGGGGGGGGGGGTCCGGAAATCCGAAAAAACACCTCTCATAATTTATGGATGCACCCAAAATGTACAGTCTACACCGTCTCCTCCCCCGTTCCAAAATCACGTACATTTAATTTCCTCTGAGAAGTAAGCACTTACCTTTTTAATAATAAATTATCGTCTAGGACGGGAGTGGTGGAGGAGGGGGGCGCGAGGGAAATTTTCTATTGATGGAAGGGGGGCATGGTAAGAAAAAGTTTGGGAACCCTTAAATAAAATGATTCTAGTTGAGATCATCCTCAGCGGTAAATAACCTTTGAGCCGCGTGGAAAATTAATAACGCAGACTGTTGACACATGAGCAATTGGTATAACCTGCGATCATTTAAATACTGCCAATCCCCATTTTCGGTAGGTTTTATACACCCAAGTATGTTCCACCGTGTAGAGGATAAAATCTTCCACCATATCACTGAAGTATCAGTAACAACTTTTCCAGAAACAAATAATAACTTGAATTTTCGAAACACTCTTTATTCCACATCAGGTCCACTTCATTGGACATGGTCCTCTTTCTTTGAATTTCATTCTATTTATTCTCTTCCTTTTTATCTACGACATACGTTCAAGCCATTTTATTTGTCTATTACTGTTGTGTCAGAAAGTTACTAATTTGAACGTCATTTAATCTGGAATGACTTTATTTGCTCCGTTGTATAGCTTAGTATTTACTCGTCAAGTAAAATATAAGTTTACAACAATGCCGGAGCTTTTAAGATTTTGTTTTGATTTCACGGAAAATCTGCTGATCCTGACAATATTTTGCTTTTTATTTTTTCACTAGTATTTAAATGTTCATTTTAACAATGTATGGAAAGTTATAAACATCTTGAGGCTTAAATAGTTCCATCGCATGTCTTCGAGACTGGTTCCGGCTTACCTCATTATGGTTTCAATTAGTTTTGTGTCATACGTCAGTTATAATTCCAGACGTTCCGAGAGATATTTAAGAAATAACTGAAATGCGCGCTGTTCCACGAGATAAAAGAACCGATTTGTTACTATAGGCCACGGAATGATCAGCATCCCTTTATTTTTTTAAGAAAAAGGACTTAATTCATTGCGGCCGCCAGAAAGCGTAATCAGATTATGAGGACCTTTTTATGTAAAAGCAAACGGGTTTCTGAGCTCATTCATAAGTATCTTCGTTCAGATACAGATGCCATATTGAAGAAAAGGAGGAAACAAATAATAACAAAAGGAAATTGTCTAAAGAAAAATTATTTCTGAAGTGCAAAGTTTTTCTCGATGTTGAATACATCCTATACTTAGTTTAATTAAGAAAATGAGAGTATAAACTTTATATTTGTTGTATTTTGTGTATTAGTGATCTTCTTACAATCTGTTAAGATTTTATGCAGTTTAATATAAATGGAAATGCTTTCATAGTTACAATCAGTGACTTCAGAGAAAATACAGCGTTTACTTCGAACGATTTATAGTTGAAGACAACCTGAAGAGAAAATTTTCGTCTCAAATAAAAATAAATGACTGTCTTCATAAAATTGACCTGACAACGGAATACGACATAATATTGAACTGATTAATAATGAAACACTTAACTCAAAATACAAATTTTTGATAAGGACACAAATGATCGTTAGGTCGCTTTCATTCTAAAAATGTTAAACATCTAACTACCTTAGCCTTGCAGTACTTCTGACACTGAACGGTGGTAAATGGTCGAAAGATTTTCTGTTAGCTCGATGTGAGACTCATTTTCTCGTCTTTAAACACTCCTTTTCGGTGTCCTGTCTTCACGGATGTAGTTTATGAGACGTTCAGATTTCGCTAGGGTCGGCGATGTTGCATAGAAACATGACTTCCGTAAATTCCATCACGCCCACTCTACTTGCTACGAAATGAGCGTTATCATCTACAACTTTTAATTACAAAACATCAAATAAAAGATTTATTTTCTAATTCTGATTTGTTCCATTCTCTACATTAGGAAATTTCGTTACAAATGGTGAAGTAATTGCATCAGAATAAAATCCTATTTGAGATAAAAAGTTCAATGATTGAAAGATATTAATGCAACATTTCCTTCCGGTTCAGAATAGAATAATGCATGAAGCAGAGGTAAAACTGAATGTGATTTACTATTATGAGTCCACTCCGAATTTTATATAATACCCTTGTTTCGACTGAAGTAAAAGCATTGTGATTTTCTTTTAATGATTTTATTTAGTCCAGTACACTGCATTAAATAAGTTGGACCTAATTTTGATCTTCTACAATTAGTGATTAGTCAAACGGATCGTTGGCCATATATTAGAGCTCATTCTAAGTTGTTGTGCCTTCTGTCGTAATAACTTAAACTGTTAGTTGTTCATTTTACTCTGACTGGTTTTATTTGGTCGTAACTGAAAGCCCGTCACTCGTAAATCATTCTTTTTGTTCTGTCAGCTGCTTAGTATTCATTTATGAATAGCGCCGACATGTTATTACAGGTCTTAACAATTTTTTCTTAATGTTTGTAAGGCATTCCACTAAACTTTTTTGATCTTTTATTCTTTTTGTAAAGTTATTTTTCATGTGTTTGCCATTTATAAGTAATTTTGATTTTAGTGAAATTTGTAACTGAACTATGTTTTTTAATCCATGGTTGTAATATAATTGTCTGTTCATAAATTAAGCTCGCCCCTGTCTTCAAAATCTACATGAGACTGTTGATTCTTTTCATTAAAACGTATTTTGATGGTTATATCAGGGTAAGATCATTTAAAAAATGTAATCATAAACTTCTAATATTTCTACACTCTGCGTATTCCATCCGTATGCAGAGGATAACGATCATCTGTGAAGAAAATTATCCATGGGAACGCACGAATCATTGATTTTCTGGGAATATATCAAGAGCCTTAAAAATCATGTATTTTGAGGATAAGAAAGATCTATGATAGTATTTCTAGGAACAAAGCCTAAAAATGTTTCGTGAATAGAAGTTATAGGATAAACTAAATTTATAAAATTAAGGTACTATGCCATAAGTGTTACAACTGTATCCCAATATCGAATTATAGGTAAGAGAGTTGTGAAACAAAGAAATGTGGTCAACAAAAAGGTTCCCTATGGTCGCTTCTATCTTTCATTGTAATGGAGCAAATAAATAGATCTGACGGATTGCCACTGTGCCTAAAGCCCTCGTTTTTGCAGAAGGTGTTCTCAAAAGACGAAAACTTGAAGAATGATTCCAAGGAGAGCTGAAGGTAGATTTTGAGGTAAAGATCGGCAACACCAAAATGGCGGAAATTACCATCAAAAGGAAAAAAACAAAAACAAATTCGTTTCACACTCAATCTACTCTGCAAGCCTTGTTTCGAAGGGTAGACCTATAAGCAGAAAATACGCTACAGAATTCGGAAAAGCATTTGTAGTTACTGTAAATAATAAATCTCCAGCTGGAAATTGAAACACTCCATGACTACAAAGTTAATTATGTTAGGCAAAAAATTTATATTTGTTCTTAAGGATAAAATGAACGTGTTCGCTTTTAAGATAGTCACAAAATAAGATTCCAAGCAGCTAAAATGAATTCGTCAGAACCATAAGATAATGTAGTATATCATCAGCAATGATGCAGATAAGAAAGATATTGGAATAAAAGTACCTGTCGATTGGATCAGCGTAAAGTACGTGCGGTGGATATGGGTAATAATAGAATAATAAACAATACATATTTAGAAAACTGAAAGGTAGACTGCGAGCCCAAGAAAACAAGAGTGTGAGACCAGAATCCAAAGATTTAAAGCGACTTAAGGACTTGAGCATGTAGCAGAATGACCAAATATGGGTCATTCCGTACATTTTTATATATATTATTTTGCATATTTTTATATATAAAAAGAATAAGAAAGGAATTGTCGGAGAGGATTGTCAGTGTGTTTGTGGCACCTGAGCTAGACGCGCCAGAGGGTCGCGACAGGCCGACGGCGGCCAGGGACAATGGACACCAGTTACCCTTCTCACGCAGTTGGTCAAGCGTATAATCCCTTGGCTCCGGGGAAACGGTACACTGATGTGAATAAACTATCCAAGCCCCAGTTCTTCGAACGGGGAGTTTTGGAGGTCACAGGTGACGAAAAAGTCCGAGGCTATCCCGAATTCACACGATTCGAGAAAGAAAAGGTTCGCCTATCGTGACAGCCGAAGGGAGGAGCTTAAAAATGGCAGAACCAATCGAGAGAGACTCTCCTTTGCATTTTTTAATGATGGTGTATTGTTTCTATGTAAACCACGAGCGACGAGAGGAGGCTTTTTCCGGCGGACGCGGGAGAAGACTTGGCTCCGAGCCTTCAGACGAGAAGGAACGGATCTTCCGAAGCTGGAGATCGCTCGGTCTTGGCTTCGCACCTGAGGGTCAATTAGCGTGTCTTGTACAGTGAGGTCACTGTGCACGCATCGATTACGCTTGCTGACGGACTTGGTGCATTGTCCACTATAGCCAAGGGGCTATAGTAATCCCGCCGTCGCGGGAAATACATCGCCATCAAGGTAATAATCCTACAAGTGCAGTGTGGTACTTTTATTCGGTCATTGAGTACAGCCCTGTAACGACCACTGAATGATTAGGAGTTCTCGCACCCCCAAATATTGAGCTAGCTGGGGCAGACTTTCTTAAAGCCACACTTGGTGGATAATTTAAATTATCCTGGCGCCCGGCATTTGAGATCGGATGCAGTTAATGTCAATACTGTGTTTGATTTATGGTTCCCGATCATTGTGAAGGGAACTTTCATTTAAACAAATCGAGTGTGTAGCTTTCTTGCTTGCCAATTAACATTGGGAGTTTGTTTCAAGAATAATTTTTAAAGGTGGTTGTGATTTAATGCTTTGTTTATTTGTTAATATGTGTTGGCAATTGTAAGAAGAGACTTTGCATAGTTCTTTTTATCATATTTCAATGTGTCAATGTTAACGATAAATAAGCCTCGCCTGTACGCCATTATGAGTACCCAATAAATTAGCCGCCTAGGGTTTCTTTTATGTATAAAAAGAAGTAAACGGTTTTCACCCTTACCTCCCCAGGCGTAACCGCCACAAGCACTACACCAAGAAACTAGAAACGGTAAGTCGTGATTATAGGTTCTTTTCTTGATACGCCGTTCTATTTTATTTTTATTCTCAAATAACTTGTTGCTGTATCTGTTGTACAGTATGTCAGTGAAAGGTAATCATAGCGGAAAAACTGACTGGAACAGGATTCACTATCGTCTTTTATGTAAACAAAACTTGATCCACAAACAGGAAAATCTAACATTTCTACGTTCATTTTATAGAGGTCTGGTCTTTATAATTGAACAGAATTACATCTCTGGATCAAAAATTTATTTCCTTTTCCTGCACTTTTATCACCTATGAGAACGATGATGTTTCTGATGTGAAAGGTTTGGCCGGCACTATACCGTTGCCCATGGATCACCCGATTGCTTCTGATAACGTTTTCAACTCGCAATCTTCGGGGAGACACCTATTCCTTTACAAAATATTTGAACGATTAATCCTGAATAGTATCCAGCCTGTGATTGATCCTAAACTTATACCATAGCAAGCTGGCTTTCGTCCTGGTAAAGGTTTTACTGGGCAACTGTTGAGTCTAACTCAGTTTATAGAGGATGGATTTGAGACCCGTAAGGCCACAGGCGTGGTCTTTGTGGACTTCGCAGCAGCGTATGATACTGTTAACCACCAACTACTCCTTGACAAGATCTACAATCTAACAAAGACCACCAGATTAACCAAGCTCATCGCTGCTCTTCTCCAGAATCGTAGATTTTTCGTTGACTTTCAAGGACAGCGGAGCCGATGGAGAGTACAAAAAAATAGTCTACCTCAAGGCCTTGTACTGGCCCCAGTTCTTTTCAGCATTTATACAAACGATCAGCCATTACATCCAGATACAAGGCGCTATGTGTACGCTGATGACCTTACCCTAGCCTAACAGAGCACAAAGTTTGAAGTTGTAGAAAGAAATTTGTCTGCTGCCCTAGAAGGCCTGTCAAGCTATCATAGGGAAAATCACTTAAGACCTAACCCATCAAAAACTGAGGTGTGTGCCTTTCACCTAAAAAACAGGAAAGCTCACGTTAAATTGAAGTAATGTGGTCAGGTATCGAATTGCAGACATGTAACGCCCCAAAATGTCTGGGAGTGACACTCGACAGAACCCTCACATATAAGAAGCACCGCATGAAATGCAAAATGAAGAGCTCTACAAGAAGCAACTAGTTGGATCACAGTGGAGCAGTCAACCACAAACTATACGTACAGCAGCAATGGCCCTCTGTTACTCTGTTGCAGAATATGCATGCCCAGTTTGGTACTCATCATCTCATACCAAACAGGTGGATGTAGCCTTCAATAACACCTGTAGGCTAGTGACATGCTGACTAAAGCCTACACCAGTATCCGGCGAGAAGTGGCTGCGAACAAGGAGAGGAAAAAAGTAGAAAGGGAAAGCGCTCATCCACTGCATGGCCATATACCACCAGCCCAGAGACTCAAATCCAGGAAAAGCTTCCTGAGAACATCGCGGTAAATAATTGCGTCACCTGAAAAGGCAAAAGTACAGTTGTGTAAAATGAAGGTCCCGAACATCTCGCGGCCACTGACAGTTGCAGAGCACTTGCCACCTGGTCACGCAGAGGACTGGAACGTCTGGCGATCCTTAAATCGATTATGAACAGAAGTGGGCAGGTCCAAAGAAAATCTAGTGAAATTAGGTTACACTGATGCTACCAATGTTAAGTGTGAATGTGGTGAGGACCAAACGATGAACCATATGTTCGAGTGCCCTATGTGCCCATCATCCTGCAACAAAGATAACCTGTTTCCAGCAACACCGAATGCACTTGAGATTGCGAAATACCAGGCGAAATGTATTTAAAGCTGTTAATTTGTGCAATGTTTTTAACTGTGTATTTTATGTGTATGATTTGAGAATAATAACCTAAAAGAAATCTTCAACAACGTACATGATTACGAAGTATTTAATTTGTTGCGTCACTAAAATGCCATCATAAATTGAATTTCTTCAAAAAGGTTCTAGTCTCAAACATTCACGTTCTGTAAGATATTGTTCTAAACCTATTACATAAAAAAGGAAATTTATCTTATAGTAATGACAAATGAACTTAAAATACAGTCTGATAAAACAAAAGTGGAGTTCCAAGAAGGAGAAAAGGAAATGTATCTTGACGGGTTGATAGAGTATGTGATGTTATTTAAGTGATTACAAAGAACTTGGCTGCACGAGACAGCTTATCAGTATGACGTTGCACCCCTTCTGGCCTCTGGATGCATGTGCAGATTAGGTCATAAAGACGTTGTATCCTCTCCCGAAGCAAGCTGGCCCACAACTGTTGTAGCTGGTCCTTGACATCCTGGATACTGGCACGGGGGTGGAATTGACGTTCTAGCTGGCCTCACACATTTTCTATCGCGGACACATCTGGGGATCTTGCTGACCAGACGAGTACGTCAACATCACGAAGATAATTCATAACGATACTTGCCGTCTGTGGACGAGCATGGTACCACGACACTGTCGCGTAAGAGGTAACAATTAAGGAGGCAGGATGTCCGAGAGTTACGTTGTGTCCCCAGAATACCCCCAATCTCTACCAGCCGTCACCAAGTCATTCACAGTGGTTCTACACACAATGACGCCAGTGGTAACACCGCTGTATCGGTCCAGAACATTCAAAGAATGGGATCTCTTCCATGTTACTGTCATACTCGCCGACGATGGTCATACGGGGTAATTCTTCAATTCTGAACGCTATGCGGCGGAATTGTAAGCGTCTTTGTAAATTTTACTCGATTTTATAATCACTGGATTAACATCACATACCCTTTCAACCCATGAAGTTTAATTTCGTTTCCTCCTCCCCTTCTAGTGTCTTTTTTTTCGGGCAGTGTAGTATAAAATGTACTATGGTTGGAAAATGGAGAAAAATAATGGTGAAAATCAATTTGCGGAAAGTAAATGATAATACCAAAACACAGTGAGCGTGGTGGGTGAGCAGTAATACTCCATCTTTGCATTCGGAAAGACGTCGGTTCGAATTCCCTTTCGGCCATTCAGATTTCAGTTTTCCACGGTTTCCCGAAATTACTGCAAGCAACTGCCGAGATCTCAATAATGATCAAAACTGTTACTAACTTGGGTTATTGGATTCACTGGCAGATATAAGTGGTCCGTCCAGGAATCGTGGTAAATACATTTAACTTAAGTCTGCAAATGTAATCTCGATTTGCGAGAATAGTATGTTTTCTGAATCGCATATGAACACAGTAAAAAAATCGACGTTGTAGGAGTTGTACGTCTGTAAATCGATAATTGCAATTCTTTTGCGAATGTGACGTTAATTCGCAAGCGGTTTCTCTGTCTTGAAAATGATTAATGGCGATATTTGTCGTGTTAAAACAACATGCAAGTCAAACAGTACTAGGAAAAACATATACGTGAGCAAGGCTACCTAACTGTTATGATTTATCTACACAATGTATAGCAGAAAGAAGAACATTAATCAAGTGTCTTTCTGAATGTAATTTCTTACTTCACGATAACGTTTGCTAATATTTGTTGCGTAGTCTAGCTAATAATGACCAAGTGACAGTGGTTTGGTTCCGTTATCAGATATTATCGTCATATTTAGACCTGGTAGATGTGTACCTGAAGAACTATTATAACTGCTAAGTCACTGTGAAATTTATTTGCTTCGTAAACAGGCACAAATATTTGGTTTCTTCAGATAAAGTATAAAATATATAGTTAGTTGAAACATAAAAACTGTCAGACGTACTTTAGCATCCAGAAGTAATATTTTTGTTTATTATTCAGAATAAATTTCTACGACGAACTAATGCTGTAAGGAGTGTTTTTCTTAGCAGTGTGATTAATCCATTTCTTAGGAATCCAGTGGTACGTTGGAAGTTTCGTACTCCAAAACGTCAGTGGCATTGTGTATTTCTGTAGATCGAGATGTCAACATTTTAATCCAAAAGCTAATAGAGTTTTTACAAGTCCTTAATCCGATTTTCATCTGTGACTTGTGACATTCCGTGACTCCGATTACCAAAATTGCCATTAGAAGAAGCCATAATAGATACTGAAATCGTGACATTTGATCCGTTATCGGTCAGTGTGATATTGCATACTAATAACTGGAGAAAACATAGGAAAAGACACAGTGTTATTCATAACTATCACTCAAAACGTTTGAGCTTCATCCATCGATTGAGGTTACATTAAAAACCTTACTTAATCCACAACCCGAAGGTTGGTTGGATCCTGCCGAAGGAGGCATACTAAGCCTTTGTGTCAGAGCCAGGACGGCCAGTTCCATTCCTCTGGGAGCTACAGTTTAACGTGGAATCCGAACCACGGAGCGTCCCGGCATAGCTCATATGATCAAACACAACTCTCAAAATTCCTGCGCCTGCAGGGATTCGAACCCGGGACCGGAGCATCGATTGTTTTGAAAGCAAGAGCGATGTAACATTACGACTCTAATTTCTAAGAGTACTTCTGAAGAATACATTTCACTTAAAACCTATCCCCGGCTATGTCTACATCAATGTGGTTCACTTTGCAAAATTTTCTCATGTTGCTAGCTTTACTGCACACAGTTACTCCGTGCAGGCTGACTACGGGTTACTTACGACAACTGCGGGTTTCACATCAACTGAACGTGCAGGCGAGGAAAATTTTAAAGAGCACTGTTAGGGACAGTGATCGAGTTTTAGTGATTAGGACGCAGTCCTCTTCAATGCTGCTTTGCGAATGTAGCTTCGAGTTACTGCACCTATTTCCTGTATCGGTTCTCACTACTAGAACAACCAGATCATCAGCTCCACCTGTCATCGACTCCAATGTAATCACTAAGTCGAAACGGCGGTGTGGTGGGATTTTCAACAACTATGTGTTAGTCGTCATTGGAAAACCCTCCGTCGCTTCTTTATACGGATTGCTGGAAAACGTCGCCGCAGATTATTGCTGGAACAACAGAGAGCGTTTTCTACTGTTGCATGAGGATGATAATGCCGTTCCAAGTGGATTTGATACTCAGTATATTCTTCGCCTTCTCTGGAAAAATTACGTTCTGAATGCTGTGATAGCCAGTCTTAATCCGGAAAGCGCCACCGAGTCAGCTGCAATAGCGACGTACAACCCGTTCGTGCAGAGGAACCAGACCTTCTTGAGGCTGCTGAGGTCAGACGGGAATGGTGATATGGAACTGTTCCCGGATAAGCTGCGTGACATTCGTGGACACTTGCTGAAGGCGAGTGTGTTCCAGTTCCCGGGCAAGGTGTCGAGGTCTGCTGACGGCCTCTTCGGGGGTCCTGATGTGTCCGTGGTGAAGGCGATGATAGCCGCCGTCAACGGCACGGCCAAGATGGTGGAGATACCGCGCCCATCAGAAGAATACGGCAACCTGCTGACAGATGGAGCCACCTACGTGGGACAGCTCGCAGAGGTGGGCAGTAGCTACTTGTTACTCCAACATGATGTATCTGCTCTATTATGTTGTCCACTCGACCACACGTTCAAGCGAAGCACAAACGCGGGGTCCCTACAGATGGGAATCTGTGAAAAGCAACTGTTCCGATTTTTTTTCTTTTCTTTTCACCCTAAGTTGGCGAAGGACGAATCCAGTTCCTGGAATTAGCTTATGTTTATTGGACAGATTTTTGTCTAATATTTAAATAGTCTCGGTTTATTAGATATACACGCTTAATTGAATTTCGATTCCCTACTATATGAGTAATTGATATCAAAATATCCGTATTACAATAGACAGAAAAAGCACGTTTCTCATGTTCACCCAACTGTATTCTAGATGGCAATATATGATGTTAAATTTCGCATGATGTTGGTTGTGTAACATGCTTCTCTTTTTGAGTTTGGCGGAATTAGTGATAATATAATCTAAAAGCGCGGATTTCGATATAAAACACTATTCTTGATGATTTTTCTACACAATTTTAAGTAGGTTTTTTTTAGTTATTGCGTAGTAATCAAATTAAAGCAAAATATTACTTAATAATTTGTTTTTGGTGTTATCTAACGCATCTAGACGTTGTGGATTATTTTCCTTAATTGCTGACAAAATTAATAAATAAATACAACCTAAGCAATTGAATATTGTAACACACATATATATATATAATCAACAGGAAAACCGATGAAGATGCTCTAGTTGGGTTCGGTAAGTAAGTAAGCGAACAAATATACAGTTCATTATATTGTATTAATATTTTCTGATACTTTTCTGTATTCTAACTATATTGCATTTTCTTGTTGCCAACATCGTAGCGTTTCCATCTCTCAGTTATAGTATGAAGGTTACATGCTTTTCTTTATTTTTTGTTTTTGGAACGAGCATTTCTTCACCCCTTTTTTGTTTTTTCTTTGGAGAGTTCCTACCGTCACTCTTCTGAACTTATCCTTCCTTCCACAAGCTCAGCCCTTCTCTGCAATATCTGTTCAATGTTGCAGTACAATTGCAGGTTATAATTTTACCTATAATCACATTCAGTTTCTGCCACCGCTTTAACAAGCTCTGTTATATCCATGAGAATTATTGTTTGACGATCACTCGTTATTTGTGAAATGTCAGACCTCACATACGATCACTTCATGCTTTATGAGAAAGATATGCAAACAATTAGGTACAGATACATTGCATAAACTGCCTATAAGGCGTATTAGGATCCTTAAGAGTGTTGTATTTGCAGATTACATTAACTTGACTGTGAGAAGAACACCGAACAGTAATCTAGAATTTAATGTAAATGAAGTACTTAATGAAGTAGCAAATTGGTTTAAGGCAAATTCATTAAAATTAAATTAAAAAAAAACAACATTATATTAGCTTTAAAACAAAAACAAAATATGCACAGCTTGATTTACAAGTAAGCTATAAAAATAACACAGTCTTAGAAACAAAGAGTATAAAATGAGAATCTCAGTTGGCACGAACATATCACTTCACTACTGAAGAAGTTAAGTAGTGTCACCTTTGGAATATGAACACTTTCTTTAATAGCAGACCTAGAATTAACGAAACAGGTGTACTCCTCATATTTCCATTCAGTGATGTCATATACATCTGTTTAATAAACTTCCTTAGAGTATAAAACAGTTTACATATAATAATAAAGATATATTTTTTAAACAACTGAGAAATTATCTTATTGGCAACTCCTACTCCATTCAAGAATTTGAACAAAATAATTAATTGTATTGAATATGACCGTTGCAAAACTCAGTTGTAAAAAATAATGTTTATTTTTATTATCTTTTTTTTGGTACCATATGATTGTTTTCATTATGATTATGACTCACATTGTATGTACGTGTATTAACCAAGACATGTTTCACATCCCAGAGGTCCTTCCTCAGCAGGGATCCATGAAACAAGATTGATAAAAAAAATAAAAATAGTGACCGATGAGTCAGGAGTAAAATACGGAAAGGATTAGTAGGTCATCACCAAAAGTAAGCTCTTGATTTATCCTTTCGTGAGTGAGAGTGTTTTCAAAGACGGCTGATTGCCTTGTTAGTACAAGACAAAGCAGCTTTGACCATCACCACCCTGTGACGGTTCTGGAACTTTATCGAGAGAAATAAGGAACCGTTAAGTTTGCATGAGTGCGGCAATACTAGGTTCACGCATAGGGAAATTTTTTGCAACAGATGTGTTACGTGAAAAACCACATGCTGGTATTGCATCAGTGTGAGACACTCAGAGACAAGGTTTAAGTAGAGTGTCAGAATTACAGCATGGCGTTTTCAGGAATTATCATCGCGGGAGTGTAATCATGTGGGAGAGACATTTTTAAGTGTCAGTGTAGGAAAGTGTGTGCGTGTGCCTATTTCCCCCTCCCCTCCCAGCGTTAGTGAGGACTTTCCAATTGCTCCAGGTTAAGTTACTTCGTGAAGGCCAAGTGACAGTGCCGCCTTTCAAGTGAGACCGAAAGAGGTTAGTGAGTGAGGGAAGCGAAAATATCAGTGTAATCAGTAGACGTGACTCAGATTCAGCGATGCTGTAAATTGCCTCCAGTATTCTGCTGTTTATAGAATGTTATCGTTAAAGCTGCTCAGGTTGGGAACAGTAAATAGACCACTACGGGTTTAGAAAAGATGTTGTTTTATTCGTCATTGTGCAACATGCAGAAACTGTTACGGAATTTTACTAATGGAAAATGGAAGATAGTGATGGTTGCCACAGTTCTGATGGAGTAGGCCTACTCGAGACGGGCTCTTAAACGGGAATTAGGTCGCAAAAGAGGTTTAACAATGGAAGTTTGTTGACTCGGAGTTGATAAACTGCTGTACAGTTATTTACAGAAATATATACAATCATTCATAAGCAATGTTTCGATTACAGTGATAAACTCTGTGAGGCTATCTTTAATTAATGTAAACCTGGACAATAAGCGACAACGAGCATGGTTTTACGACTAACTCAAACTTAAACTTAACTAACGCGAAGAGTTTGAACGATCACCAACGTAAACAGAGTTGCCCACCTGTTGCGAGATTTGTTTCACCTTGTTCTGAGGCTGGTGCTACCCGGGCACAACACGCCGCTAGCTATCTACTGCTAAAGTGAGATGCTTGAGGCAATTACAATGAGCTTTAAGAATAAGAACGAATTCACTCCTGCAAAAGGTTTTAGTTCAATCCACCAGCTGTACATATGTTATTGGAGGGTGTAAACCTGAGTCGATTGCTAACCGTGTGGATGCCTTTACGGGAAATCAAAGCCAGGCTACTGTCGCCTGTAGTTTTCCGCGGTAATTTCAAGGTTCAACGCACGCCACTTGTAGATGAGAGTTCGCCTTCTTGACAGTACACAATATTCTGTTACAAGATCACTGCTATTTTTAGGAACATATCCTAAATTTCTTTCCCCTTGTTCTCTGTTTTCCCACTTGTGTATAGCCCTCTTCCCTCCCTTAGATATTGGCAAATCTTTGTTCCTTCGTTTAATTATTATTATTATTATTTTCTATCGCAGTCTACATCTATTAAATTTAAGTCGCCTCCTTCCCCCTTGCCCATTGATAACTATCATGCGTTCAGCTCTGATCTGTAAATATGGACATAATTTCTCTCGAAGTACCTCATTTTCTCATTTGGTCATTCATTCCACCACAACAACAGCCAACAACCAAGTTTCTCCTTTCGTATCTTTCCAGAAATCTACCTGCCTCCATTAATTCATGATTATGATCTACAATCAGCATCGAAATGTAACAGTAGTAGTCTCTCTTAATTAGATACAGCTCCGCCTATTCAACGTCTATATCTGCCGCACAATCTGTAAACTCCGAGAAAAACATCACAGTATAGCACTCTTTCCTTTATCCTAGAGCCTAGACTATAAATGGTTATGATTCTCTGTTAACTTACCGAACTACATTATTTCGTTCATTATACTTCTACTGTTCACTAGTAGTACTCATCACTCTGTACCATCCTTATTACTACCCTCCCCTTTTTTTACTATTTCGTGCGATTCAATTGTTTTTCTAGTATTTATAATTTCTCCTACGTGTCCATTTGGTCACCTATTTTTATCTCCTCGCTTGCAATCTATATAAATTAAAAAACACATAGCAGGAAGTGGGCTTTCTTACAGCTTTGGCTGTTATTTCAGAAAATTCCCACATTCAGGTGTAAGCAACGTCTGTTGAAACTCCACAGGTAATGGTATCCCTATGACACCACACATACCTTTTCCAAGTAGCGTCACCGATTCCACATTTACCCCCCTCACAACTGGTTTCAATCGTAGTCGATCATGGCGACTTAGGACCTTCATGAGTTGTACCCTGGCAAAATGTGTCTCTTTCACCACATTCCTAATGCCACTCTCTATGCTATAATTCACATCCTCTACTATCACTATCATATCATGCATAGTGATACCCATAAGGGGTAACGCTGAATACCGTATCACCTCACCAAGAGTTGCACTAGGTTTGAAAACACTTCTCACCTGATTTCCTGTGCGTAGATTTCCCTGTAAAAGCAGTCTCCAATGACTACGTCCTACCAGCAGAACCCTTTTCTTTCTATGTTTTACATTCTCACATGGATTCCTAGATATTTGATTCATCTTTCATACTGTAACACATACATGAAGCTCTTCCCCACTGACTTTGGTAACAACTCCAAAAATATCTGACATCTTTATCTAATAATCCTAATTGTTCAAGACCTACTGCATTTTTTGCTTTCCTCCCTCCTTTCTTTTCTGTCTAAATGGCTCTGATTGCTTCCGCTTGATTTATCATCGTTTCGTCCCGTTACCTGATCACTTCGTTCGTAACCTATCCATTAAACGAGGGGCTCAATGCCATGGAAGAGCCTCATTCACATTTCATTTTCCGTCGCCACTACATTCCCCCCTTTCCACATCAACCAAAATTCACTCTGTTCTCCATAACACGGTGACATGTGACATAACCCACCAACATGATTTTTCCCAACTAATTTAAGTGATAAAAAAGTAAAAAATAATAAAAGATGCTTATGTGGGTATTACTTAAATTTATTTTAACTTCTACTACCTCTTGAACAAACCTAGGGACAAAATATTTTCTTAGTATCTGTTATATTTAACTAGTAGCGTAGTTATCTCAGAATTTTTTAAAAAAAAATGAGCTTCATATTTTTTTCCAGCATAAATAATATAAGTTACAAATTTAATTCCTAAATCGCTTTGCTGTAAGTAACAACTAGGTAAAAACTACTTAAAAATTGCAACGCATGTTAGCGAATTTTAAAATAAACTTGTAAATAAATTTTAAGTTATAAGTACTAAGTGAACTATACTAATCAGATATTCACTCCACATCTTAAACCATCTTACAGATAAAAACTCTTAAATTTAACTAGTATTGTAGTCTACCCTTTAAAAATGCTCTCGTTTTTTTTGATTTTTTACTACTTGTATAATGTTAGTTACAAATTTTAAGTCCTAAATAACAATTGCAACAGAGCAAAGCGCTTTTTTTTTTTTTTTTTTTTAACTCTCGTCATGTTGAGGTCATTAGAGGCGGACAAGGATTGGAGACAAGGAAAAGGAAGGAATTCGGCCATGGCCTTTTTAAAGAAACCATCCCAGCATTCATCTGGAATGATTTGGGAAAATCATGGAAAGGTCACATCTGGATGGCCAGACGGGTATGTCTTCTCGAATGCAAGACCAGAGCATTAACAACCTATAAATGAAGAACAACAATCGGAAAACTACGATAAATATATTAATTTTACCTGTAAACTCTATACCGCAAATATTAATTAAAACGTATGGTTTTTAACTGATTACCATGCTTTCAACTATTTCTAAATAAACAAAACTTGTCATACAGAGTCAGATAACCATTACCTGACGCTTTCATGTATTTAATTACTGATTAATTAGTTTGTTAATTTTTGTTTATTTATCATAGATATCAATTATTATCTGACAGAGTTAAATAATAATGAAACCCAAATCGACACGTCATTTTCCATTCAACAACTATAAAATCTGCCCGGAATAGACGATTTACTAAAATTTATGAAAAAATGTCCAAACAGGACGTGTTCTACAATGATACACAAAGCCTGGAGTTTAAGGTACAACGCACGAGTCTGGCATACCAGAAAACGCAGGATCAAATCACCATCCCGCCATCCATATTTCGGTTTTTCCAGACTATTTACATTGTTCCTTCAAATTTCCTTGGCTGCCGTCGTTCCCGTTCTTTAATGGCCACGACATCGACGAACCTTAAAGCCCGAAGTAAAAAAATACAATGAGCCTGACAATGAGTGGTAATCAAATCGCCTAAGAGCTTTGCTTTTGTAGACATGACATATTTATCTGATGTGATATCACTGCCAAGCAGCTATCGGTGTGATGTGGGATCGGAAAAAAGGTTCTGTTGTGGCGGCAGGAATGCTGACGCAGGTTCCAGCTGAGCGCGAAGGTGACAAACTGCTATTCATTATTCTAATCAATGATGGTGTTGATGGTTTACTATCAGAAATTAGGTTGTTTGCAGATGACATGCTGTTATATAACGGGATAAAAACGGTAGACGAATGTGTACAGCAGCATGGTGATCTGAACATGATATCTACCTGGCCGGGTCGACATGGGATGAAGATAAATGTTAAGAAGAGTCAACAGTTTACGTAAAAAGATAAAAAAAAATGTAAAGGTTTATTATCATCATAAGGTGGGGAAAGAATTGCTTGTTGAAGACATGAATTGTAAATACCTTGGCATAACCCCCAGAAAGTAAGTGTGAGCTTCATCTAGTGAATGTATCACTCTGTTCTGCTGCATACTGTGCGATTAGGCGAGGCTTTCCCAGATTCCAGAGACCATGCTCGTGCTGTTCTTAGATTTGCCGTGGTTAGATATGTTCTCACACTCTTCCGGATGTTTGTCCTTGAATTCAGCTCTCCCTCCACCTCTTTTATAAAACAGCTGCATTTCTTAGCTATTTTGTATCGATACAACTCACAAACGATATTTTATTGGTGGTCCGTGAATTCGTAGGCGTGTCCACCTCTGCGAGTCCAGTAGACCGTCGCACATCACAGTGTTCCCACGCGAAAACGACTGTGCACGACGAATCGAGGATGAGATTCCAAATACATATCTGTCACAACCTCGTCATGGCCGCTCGACGATCCACTGAAACGAATGGGACCTTTAATTCGTCACGAGACTTGGGTTGCCAAAACGATGAAAACTGTTTTATGTCACATTGACATCAGCGTGTTCTGTTTAACTAAGCAGAGGGGCGTATCGAATGATTTCACATGAATAAATAAAATCTCCCTCTTTCACCACACCCACTTACGAATTTTATCGGGAACTCTGCTCACTGACAGGCATTATTTTGTTTTTTTTGTAGTTTTTTTTTTTTTTTTTTTTCCTTTTGCACTTTGCGGGTGACTCAAATATTTCTCATGAAACGTAACTCATAATTAATGCTGTGTGATATTTTACAAACCGTGCCAATTCAATAATTATTCTACACTAAAACTATTGTTAAAATGCTCGTGGATACATTTAGAATCAACTAGATTACATGGTCACGTTAACTTTCATCGTACCTGACCATATACCGTGACAGTTGTAAGGTGCATTTATAAAATATTGAGAATTAGGAATCTGTACGAATCTAAAAAACTGGGCGCCTAAAGAACTTAAACAGAAACTGTAAGTAACAGACTAATTCAACTGAATTAGCCTCAAAAATATTGACAAACTTGATTTTTAACAGGAGTGACAAATCAGTGTACAAATACGGTGAAAGTTTTAATATTTTTGAAAATTAATGTTCTTTGCTATTGATGAAGATAAATCCATATAACATTTTACTGTTTTAAATGCGATTCAAAACCGCTTTTTAACTATATGTAAAAACATTAATCATTTTTCAATCCATTGTCATGAATCATGTATGTGTATTTTCTAATTACTCGTGGATGAGAGATGGCTATAGGAGGGTTCACACAAGACCTTGCAGACACTAGTGTTGGATGATGAACTGTTCAGTTGCGAATATCACGAAATTAGTTATCACCTGTGTTGTGTGTTTTGCAGACTTGAGGTGCGAACTGAACTACTGCACAATTTAACTCTTCCCATAGCCCTTGCTCATCAACTGGGGGATGATATGTGTAACTCGTTTATTTTTGCTAGTGAAACTGTCCGTTTCTAATATCTGTTACAGCAGTCTGTTTAATATCTCAATGCACTGAACAAAATATTACCACGTCGCAGTAGCTATTAGCCTCTTGTCAGGAAACATGCATAGATTGTCCGAAAGAATTATGAAAAACACTATTGTGAATAGCTTCCATACAAGTTTGCACTACATAGAGCACACATAACACTACAAAACAGTGTATTAAAACTGTTTAATGAATCCAAATTTAGTCACGTTGTACAAAACTGTAGTTTGTCAAAAGTTTGGGCTACAGTTTTTGCAGTTGTTAAATTCGTAACCTAGTATTTTCATACGTAACTGTAACTGAATACAGACTAATTTGAGAACACAAATTTCGTGAAAAGAGTTTAGTTTTTGACGAACACTGTTAAAATTTATGAAGAAATAAATTTCTATGTTGATTATATATATATGCTTACAAATGGGCTAACTAGTCAGCTAGTTAGCAAGATTAGGTAGCTACATTTCTTTTCATGGATGTCTAAGGTGATGTAGGTGTGAAACATGATTTATCATTCTGATTAGCTGTTTTAGCTCCATATTAAACGGTTCATTAAGTGAAATCGATTCAAATTAACCTCTGACAAGAGACAATGTGATAACTTACCAAATACTTTTGATTTTTTAGTTAGGGAATTCGTTTACCTTTAGCAGAGAACCTGTTTCATGTGGATCAGATGTAGCGTTCCAGCATCTCTAGCTTATCTGATCTGTGCCACCTGGAATCTTACCTTACACTACCACGAATGATTTATTTTATAGTCGAGTTATCAGCATCTTTATGTTTGTTTTCCTCGTGCGCTGTCATAAACTTCCTTTTATAATTGACAACTTTCCCCACACAATCAAAAGAGGTGTTGTGATGAATATCATTCTTTTTATGACTTCGTGGCTTTAGTAATGGCACTACAAATAAATTTCCCTTGTGGCTCTAACGTATCATTGTAGTGAGATTAACACCAGATCCTAGATGATAATGGTGTCCAGAAAATACCCAAATGAAGTCCAATTAGTAAGTCTGGCCATTTACATCACCAGAGATAATAAATAATTTAAAGTCCCCCTTATTTCTAACAAAATACTTTTATCTCACTCGTCATCAGATTCCGAAGGTAAGAAAAGAGGAACTGCTTTTCACGGTAAAACAATTTCTGGAGCAGAAATTCTTTCACAAATATTTTAAAACTCCCAGAATATCTTTAAAAACAAATTAAAAAGAAAGCATGTTTTGGGATACTCTAAAAAAATTTCATCCCGGTCTGTACGAATGATGACGACCATTACCTGCAGTTATTGTGAATGTGTATACATCACGGTAGAACGACTTGTGTAACGGTTAGCGTTCTCGCCTCGCATTCGGGAGGACGGCGGTTCGAATCCCCGTCCGGGCATCCAGATTTGGGTTTCCCCAAATCACTCCAGGCAAATGCCGGGATGCTTCCTTCAAAAGGCCATGGCCGAATTCCTTCCCATTCCTTGACCCCATCCGTGCCCCCCATCCTTTCCCGTCTCTAAAGACCTCGATGTTAAAAAGAGACGTAAAGCAGTTACAAAAAAAAAAAAAAAAAAAATATAGAACGACTTATCTTCTTTTTTTTAAGAAGTGTATGCATTGTGCTGAAACTGTAAGCACACCTAAATATTCAACAGTTTATAGAACACTGACATCAAATTCATTCTTCGTACCTTTTTACTAACTTTGATACATTCTGTGCATTTAACGAATTGTTCAACAAAAATATATAAGAGAATAGGGAACGAGAACGAAATGTCTCAGTTACTTTGTATGAATATCACTTATCATAGAATCAAAACTAACTGAATGATTTAAGAATTTATTAAATACGTTGATTCCAGTTGAAAATGTTAAATATATATTAGCTCTATCCCACTGTTTCACCCACACATTACTATAAGTATATCACTTCTATTCTCTCCTGCTAGCCGTTCCGTCAATTGGACACTTTGAGATACAATGGGCGCAGGTACAAATGTTTGAATCGGCTGGGAGAATGATCAGGAAGCTGTGTATTTAAAATAACTCAAACAAATTAACAATTTAAGCACAGAAAGCAGCTTTTACAATTTACGGTTATGTGACCGCTCCAACATCGAGTCATTGGTTCATAAGAGGTCGGATAAGGAAAATTGAAAATCATTTCGGTGTTCATTTCCAAGAATACCGTTTTGAAAAACGCACAAACGTCAGACGAATGGAATAGGGCACAATTGTTTTAAAATATATATGTCTAAATATTAGAGTTATTATTATTATTTTGAATAAATTCTTCTAAATCATTTTGGAAAACTCGGATATATTATGCTAACGAAACTCATACCAGAATATTGATTCTACTCTCTAGAAATAAATAATCCTAGTATTTGTGAAAGTAGATATAAATTTAGGCCTGATTTTTTATTTTAATTTGCTGAAAGAGCTTTACAGGGATCGAAATAGCACTTCGTTATTAGGGATTTTTTTTTCTTAGAAAATAAAGAAATTTAATGGCGCACAATACAATCCTCACGTCAGGAACAGGCTTATTTTGGTCACGCTGCGTTATTCCTACTCCACGTAAAAATGAAGGTCCACTTTGACAAAAAATTTTCAGGAAAAAAGATAATAGCAAGATTTTATCTCGGCATTTGCCTGGAGTGAGTTCGGGAAAACATATAACTCCAAAATAATTGTGGCTGGACGTAGATTTGAACCAATGTCCCCCCCCCCCAATGGCAAGCCCGAACGCTACCACTTCCCGGCGAAGCTTAGTTACCAGACAGGATTATTTATTTATTTATTTTCCTATAAATTTCGTAGCGCATTACCTACGGACTAATCTGGGCTGTTATTTTCATTATTTTATATGCATATTTATTTATCATGTAATTGACGTAAGAGCTTTTACAAGAGGTTACCCCAAATATTAATAATTAATTTAATTTAATTGGGATGGAGCGCACGATCCGGTGGCAATTTCCCTAAATACACCCATTTCCCCCTTTCCTGTACTCACCTACTTTTGCCCTCTACAATTTTTAACTTTAAGTTGTTTCAACGTTTTTTTTGTAAATTATTCATCATTTCTTTTGGTAACTTATTACAATCCCTGACACCCTTCCTTACGAAATAAAATCTTCCTACACCTTTGCGCCTGAAATGGAGTGCCAGCTTGTGCTCATGGTCAACTTTTCCCTTCCGTGTTTTACTTTTAATTCTTACACCAATTACTTTATATGGATGCTGTAAAAACTAAATACCTATGTCAAAGCTATAATTTCTACTACTACTCCTAATATTACTATTATTGGGATACTCCAGGATAATTAATTTTTTACGAATCCTGTAGTTAAAGGTAGTCACGAGGTATGCAGATTAAGTGCAAAATTGGAATTTTGTTTCTCAGGTGATGAGAAATAAGCAACTACCATTATCTGTGGTTGGCAACACTTGTAATCTGAAACATAAACTGCCTATACGTTTTGTGTACGTCTTGCACTACAGCGTGTGGGTCGGATGAGATTTATTATTTTTTAATTTTTTTTTAATGGGAACCAACCTTCTCACTTGTGTTCATGTTTCTATCTCTCTCTCTCTCTCTCTCTCTCTCTTTTTTTTTTTTACTTATTGCTTTAAGCCTCGTAGACAGCTAAGGTCATTAGAGGCGGGATGGGACTGGGGACGAGGACCTGGAAGGAATTAGGCCATGGCCTTTTTGAAGGAAGCATCCTGGCATTCGCCTGGAGTGATTTGGGGAAACCATGGAAAACCCAAATCTGGATGCCCGGACGGGGATTCGAACCCGCGTCCTCCCTAATGCGAGGTCAGAACGTTAACCGTTCACCCACCACGCGCGGTAGATATGTTTCTCCCGATGTGTACATACATCATTATTATTATCACTATTTTCCCTGAACACAAGCCCTATTTTAAAACACCTGTGCTTCAGCTCGGACTCGAATAAGCGACCCTTGCATTGTGAGGGTATTCCGCTAACCGACCGGCTGAATATTAATGTTTCTTACAGCCTGCTTGCCGTCATTACGTCCTTCCTTCCTATGCAGCGTTGAGATCGTATCTGGAGGAATACAACGCCTGCCATCAAAAAGGCAGGAATACAAAGAGCGCTTTAGTGCAATCATCCAGTTGGCAGTCGTTTCGTAAGTTACTCAAAAATGATTTTGTAGTTTGCAGTCATATCTGAGAACAAACGAGCATGTCACATAATACTGAGGTATTTTAAGCTGATCGTTTGTCAAAGAACTGCAGGATAACGACAGCTTTATACAACGCTTGAAAAATGTGTATTGTCGGCTGCGCACATCTGTACAACATCTTAACAACTCATAAATTATCGTGCACGTGTACGGGAACTATCTGAGGCTACTAACTTAACTCACCACGCGATTCTTAGCTGCAGTATGAAACCATAAAAGTTCGCAAGCGATTAGCATTTCCTGTAAAAGCATTTCACAAAAAGTTGGCGGCGCGCTGTGATGATAGCATCGTCGCCTGAGAACCAGTTTCTAGCTTTAAAAGGAGGATAGCAACGAACAAGCAGTGAAACACCATCATCGGTAATGCCGATTTATCTGGTTGATCGCCACACCCCAAATCACCAGTGATTAATGTTACCAGCAATTAATTGGGATGGAACATATGGCCTTATGGTAATTACCCTACACCTACGCATTTCAACTATCCAGTTTTTATCCTTAACTTTTAATCAGCTTTTGAGGAAACCTGTTCACCATATCCATCCCTAAGTTATTCCAGTTCCTGATTTGGTGTCGGTACACGGTTGTCAGGTGGTTATTTTCTTATGTTAGAGCCAGTCTGTGGTAAAATGTAAACATTTTGGTTATCTAACTAGGCTGCCACTCCTGGTTCACGTTTATACCATTATCACTTAACGGAACAGAGCTTCAACTATTACTGACGGCTTAAGCCAATGTGGACCGCGAAGGCGGAGTGTTAAAAATTTATTAAGACTATAAACACAATTTTTTATAAGCCTTGAATAAAGGATGATTCAGGAGGAATGGTAAATATTGAAGCTGGTCGTATTATAAACAATATTAAGTAAAAAGGTTCTTATAAATTTGTCCAATTTCCATTCGATTTGGAGATATAGGTGGTTGATTGTTATGCATGAAACAAACCTCATAAGATGATCGAGAACAGACAAATAACTTATTGAAATAATTTATTCGTGCAAAAGCACACGCATATTATAAAACAGTTTAAATTAAATGTTCGAAAATCCAACCATCGATTTCAATAAACTTTGTAGTTCTCTTCGCAACAGTACGTGTAGCTTTTCAGGTGTACTTCTATGCGAGTGAGTAAAATATGCGTATGTTTTTGCATAAATAAAGTACTTCAATAAGTTATTTGTCTGTTCTTGATCATTTTCTCAGGTTTATTTTATGCATAACATTCCAGCATCTGGTCTCTCCAAAACGAATGAAAATCGGACCAATATTTATATGACCTTTTTTTACTCGATATTTTTCATACAACCAAGTCCTTAAATATTTACCATTCCTCCTGAATCACTCTGTATTTCAATGACCGGGTAAAAACTTGGCATTTATAGGATATGAGGATGGGACAGCGTTGTTCCTACAATTGCTTATTTACTAAATACGTTTCCAGTTCACACCAAAGAGAGCGCACTTCGCTTAAGGATTATGTTAGTTGCCGTTCTCCAAGGGTTTTGTAATAAGTGTGAGGGACCAGTGTTTGTGGTAAGGTTGGTAACATAAGAGGAAAAAAGAGGGAAAAAAATTAAGCCCACATAAGTACGCGGTTTGCGGGTTGAAAGAGACTGAAAAACACTGATTTTGGCCAATGTGGTATCCAACAGCAAAGTTTCGCAGTTTGCAACTAGACAGATAAATAGGAAAATCAGCGAAATACATGGATACAACATTCCGTTGATAACCCGAAGCGGGTTTCAGGTATAAGGGGAGACTGCCAACAGTAAAATTCGATTCATACTGTGTGAAATAAGTATTCATGGCCAGAGGTACAATGTGGTAAAGCAGAAACCAGCGCTTCTTCGCCATTGTGGAGAAAACTTGGCATTGAAACATTACGTTGCGTTCAAATACTTTCTACGTTACGGAGATTTAAAGAGGCGCGGCGAGTAAGCTCTCTGCCTTATAATCTCCTCGTCGCCGGATCGCATCTCGCTACGAGTAACTTTTTTTATTTATTCAAATGTTTATACAGATAATTCCCAGAAATTAGTTTCAACAATTATGCATGAAATAAGTATTTTTAAATGTAGTTTGTTGCGAAAAAACCGACACTTAGGAAATTCATTACGTTGTTCGAAAAAAAAGTTATATTTCAAAAATAGAAATATTTGCTGTGGCAGGTATGAAATACAAATATCGTTATTCGATCATTACAGCTGAAGGACAGCTGTTCATTGCCGGACCAGGGGACGGGACGGTCGAAGCGAGACGCCGTTGGTTTTTTCACAGCAAAAGGCATTTAAAACAACTTAGTATATGCATAATTGTTGAAAGTGATTCTATGGAATTATCTGTACACATATCTGAATAAAAAAATAGAGAAAAAAAAAGTTTGCCAGCAGCGAGATTCGATGCGGCGACAATGTGTTCATGAGGCAGAGACTTGCTCGCTGAGACACGCGCTTGTTGAAATCTATATACCGTAGAAAAAATTTGGACGCAACCGAAAATTCCAATGCCGATTTTCTCAACAACCGAGAAGAAGCTCACTACACCTCTGTCCATAAGCTTTTATTACACACAGTATGATCAGAATCTGAGTTAGATTGGCCTGCTGCCTGTGAACACGTGGCTGTTCGGTTGCTATTGATCGACCTCTACGCCCACACAGTCCTCACCGGTTTGCGGTGCCAAGATACATTTAACGCTCCGGCGAGGCGCACCGGCCGACCTTCGACAAGGTGAATGCTGAATTCTGATCGCAGAGGAACAAGCTATGCGTCCGTTAATAAAGCTGACAGCCGAACAGACGACATCTGCTTCGAGGCTGTACCCCGCTGATGGCTGTCACTCCGAGATCTGATCTGTCGTCCTGGTACCTATTTGTAAGAATTGATTGTGATCGAGGGTGAAAACAATATCTCGACCTTGTCTTTTCAGGGAGTGTAGGAAGACGAACATTCGGAATTTAAAATTCTGTAACATACGCAAACATGAAATTCGAACGACTTCTGGAATTTATCCTGTTGATATCGAAAACAACATGTCTATAGAATAACTTGAAACAAACAAGTGGTCTTGCGTTTCTACCAGCTTGGTTGACTCCGGATAGGTCATAATAAGCTAGAGGAGGGGTAGTGGTTGAGATCAAAATGCTAACACCGGTGTTTTGGTGAAACTAATTACCATTTTCATAAAATTCTCACACTCCATCCACACACGACGTTATCCGGGAGATTCCGATACGAGAGTTTAAATTGACCACTATCATGGCTGCAGTTACACAACAGCATAAATTCGATGCGGAATACTAACTTGCGTAATCACATAAATGAAGGTGAAGTCATTTTGCGTGCCCTTGAATTCAATAGTTGCCCAAGAAAAACACGTAACGCAAAGCTCCAATGAAATGTACTTAGAATATGCTTGGTCCTCATTGCGGTGATCACAATAGTGTAATTCCATCATATATCTGGACAGACCCGCCAGTGTTGCCCAGTGTCCTGAGGCGCTGCACAGTGAATCAGGAGGTACAACAAGGTCGGACACGTGCTCAAGCCCTCGCGTATCGGTCGTTTGACTGCTGTTTTTATGCGATCTTCAACAGACATCGAGACGAATGCTGGGTCGGTCCCCGCATAAATTACACATTTCACAGTCAAAACATTCACTTATGACACACACAACATAATTTCGTAGACAGATGGCAACATTTCGTTTTCTCGTTTAGTATATAGTATGATCTGGTAGTTGGTACAAAATTCTTTGCGTCAGCAAGGGGATGCGGCAGTAAAATCAACGCGCCAAATTTTACAATGCAAATCATGAGTGAAACTCAACAAAGACTGCCGGCCCCGAAATATTGGAAGAAAAATGATGAAAAAAAAAGAAAGATTGTATGTCTAGGTACTGTTGTGACAGCCCTCAAACCTAAACTTAAATCGAATGGTATTTCATGAAGCACTTATAGTAAGCTAGAGTTTGGTTGAATATGATATGGTATGTTTGTTTTGCAATTTCCTGTAAATCAATGTATATAGACTATGTTTTATGAAAAGAAATTTTTCAGAGGTCATTTAATATCTTTATGAACACAACTGTGTAAGAGAATTGCTTAAATGTTTATAATTCCAAGTATTAATGCAAGTTATGATGTCTAAAGGACAATTTCTACAGTTTAAAATGATTTCTGTGAATAATTTTGTGTTTAAGTATCTTTAGTTTCCATTTCTGACCATTTTGAATTGATTCTGATTGTTTTTAATATTTTTCAATTGTTTAAGTATTGTTAATGTTCGAGAATTATCTGTTGGAATCTTTTAAAGTGTTCTAATAATTTCGATGTAGCTTATATACAGCAAACATCAGAGACAAAGAGAGTAGTTTTTCGGCAAAGTTTTCAACGACTCAAATTACTACGGCCAAGAACTGTATTGCCTGTGGAAGGAGTGTTGTATGCGATCGCTGGATTGTGTGTATTCATGTAAACAGTATCTTTGACGTCGTGTTTTCTATGAAAATAAAAACGAAGTATGAACTGAACTACTTCGTGGATTAGTTATTTATCATAATAATTAAACAACTAACAATCTAATACTGTGACATCATTTAAAGTGACAGTTGATAATAAACATTTTAACAAAGTTCTGGATTGAGAGCTAAAATATATTTTTAATTATATTTTTATTTTTCTCTTCGGATTTTTTTTATATAAAAAACTGGTTTTTACTCTTAAGAAACCGCGTGATTTAGTCAAAAGAGCGTTTCACGATGGTCTGGCAACCGAGGTTCAATCCCAGCTAAAGCTAAGTTTTTTGTTCCAAGTAGAACGTCCAGCCGGTAAGATTCTGCACGCTCTTTCTGCCATCGGTGCTGAGTACCGACGGGAAAACTCCTGAGTAAAGGGAACAAAGGATTGCGACCAATTTCTTAAAGTCGAGAACGGTAATATGGAACCATCTCTTATCAGACTTCTGATTTTTGTCTTGCACTAACTCCTTCATCTCACCATATCCCTTACAATCTATCTCCTCAATTATCTGCTTCACATATTCTAATCTCTGTCTTCCTCCACATTTATTCCCGTCGACTGTTCCATACTCTTCTACTCCTAAGAAATTTATTAAATACATGTAACTCTGAGTAACTGAAACGGTTACTTATTCAGATTTCTGTATCTAGCTACCAACAGAATGGGTAAGCCCGGCATGTTGGTACACGTGAATTCCGTCCTCGACCCGCTTGTTTAGATTTCGATCTTGACGGTTTCGGGACAGTGCTCCAGGCTCATGTCGGAATGGCTTCCCGTGGGCGAATTTCTACTTGTTCCGTCTGTGATGTCTTCAACGTCGGCAAGCTGAAAATGGGACAGATGGTAAATCTGTTGGTGTAAATGTGAGTCTGCCGCTGTCGCAGGTAGCCAGCGGGCGTGTCGACGTTGCTGCTAACAGCGCGCCCGTGCGGCGTCTGTACGCGGCCGCTGTGGAGTTCTCGGCCGTGACGCTGGTGGATGCGGAGTGCCCCGTAGTGCCCGCGGCGGGCCTCGCGCCGCTTAGCAGACACCTGTTGCTGCCACTGGGCCCGCCACTCTGGACGGCTCTCGCCGCTGCAGTCTTCTTCGCCACCTGCTGCAGGCTTCTGATCACCGCGGCCGGCAGCAGCGAATACACGGTGCGCACAGCTTAACATAAAACCTCCCTCCATTTTCGGAGCAATGCAGTGTGTGTTATCCCATCAAGCAACTATGGATCCGACAATTTACAAATTTTCAGTGAATCTAATACCTCATTAAACGAAAGTTACTTTTGGAATAATCTACACTAAAATTGTAGGAAGTCTATAAGTAATATAAAGGGTGTTTCAAAAATGACCGGTATATTTGAAAAATCATTTTTTTTTTTTTTTACGATTTCATTCCTCCCAGCTGAAGGCTGGGAGGCGGGCTGCTGGAGAGTCACGAAGACTCTTTTCAACCAATCTACTCTACGGGGAAGGAGGGGGGATGGAAGGTCAGCCATGGCCTTATAAGGAAAACCACGGAAAACCTCAGCCAAGATGACCGAACGAGGTTTGACCCTCGTCCTCCGGAATGATAGGTAGGAGGCCGTTTTCGGCCTGCGACAGAAATACACCGTTTGTTGCAATTATGCTTGGGACAACAGTAAACTTTCAGGCAGGCAAACTTTCGAAATTAGTTACAATTTTCAACAACAGATGGCGCAGCAATCTGGAAAAAGCTAAAGTACGATTATTCTAAGGAATAAACCATTTTTTCAGAGCAAACTTGCAACCTGTGAACAGCACACGCTAACAGCAGAAAGACGACTTACAGACTCACAGACTGCGTTTACCTCTATATCTTTCAAATCGCCTGCAGCGCCATCTGTTGTT
Organism: Vandiemenella viatica; assembly: GCA_031002005.1. NCBI lineage: Eukaryota > Metazoa > Arthropoda > Insecta > Orthoptera > Morabidae > Vandiemenella > Vandiemenella viatica. The sequence continues at coordinate 164,858,035 of JARYHS010012519.1, forward strand.
GAAAATTGTAACTAATTTCGAAAGTTTGTCTGCCTGAAAATTTACTGTTGTCCCAAACATATTGCAACAAACGGTGTATTTCTATGGGTGCCCGTTTAGTTTTTATTGATTTTTCAAATATACCGGTCATTTTTGAAACACCCTGTAGTTTCACCCTAGCTAGACCCAAGGGAATAGGAAGAACGAAGCTTTTCAGATTAAAGGTTGCATAAAGGTAAAATGGTCAACTTTCTTTGTTGGCAGTTTATATCGAGCATGAATACCACTTACCAGCTTTTACTTATCACCTCAAAAATGCTAAAGTATTAACTGTGTCTCTCTGTGGGCTTGTTAGATTTTCATCATTGAACAACTAAACCAATCTTGATGAAATTTCAAAAATAAACTGTGTATGATTAGGAACGACATAAGATTTTTTTTGGGGGGGGGGGATAAATAACATATTTTTCCCACGAAATTTTGAAAACTAACCGAACGGTGATATACAATAGCCTGTGTAAATCTCAGTAATGTCACATTGGTCGCTCAGGCTTTGCTTCACTCAAAGTTAATTTATGTAAGATCTGTTCATAAATTTCGAGTACAGACACAAAGACAGTACAAAGTAATTGAAGCTGTGATCTTTAATGAAATGGAAAAAGGTGATGTTGTATTGAGCCTTCGAATCCCAATAATTCCTTCACACCTTCATACCAGTTTAAAAGACTACAGATTCCATTATAATTAGCCTTTATGATGATTATCAATTAAGCCCAGGGACAGACATTGAAAGTAGCAGTTTTTTCCCGTGGGTAGTTACGTGCAGCCAGCTCACGAGTTTCCGACCCCAAAGGACATCAAAATCTAAAACATTGTGTAGAACAGGGGTGGCCAACACGCGGCTCGCCTTGAACATTTTTTTTCCGGCCCGCGATATTTTTTATATTTCATTTTTAGTGTTATATATTTCTGTACAATGTGCGTTTAGTATCATTATTATTATATTATCTATATTTACATGTAAGAATAATAGCAAACACAATAATAATAACTCATTATGTTTTAATTTTTCACTCCAAAAAAATGTCTATAGTGAGTCTAAATCTAATATGGGAATAAATAATTTTACATGCGGCCCGCGGAGTTATGATGTATTTCCAAAGTGGCCCGCAAGAACATTTGGGTTGGCCACCTCTGGTGTAGAATACGGTATTAACAAAAGATGTTCCCACAAAGTAATAGAATTTCAAACAAAAAACTGCCGGAGCAACTGTGGTAGATAGTCACCCACGGCTAAATCCCCCCCCCCCCCTCTTTTTTTAGTTTGTTGCTATTTTTAAACATTTTGCACTGTGATGTCCTTCTTGAGACAGGTTCAATGATAGAATGGTATGCTGACGGCTCCCCGTCATGTTACCCCGACTCCGTATTTTTTGGGAAACCTTTTACATAACTTACAGCTTTCTGCATCCAATTCTAGCAATTAAATAGTGAGTCCACGCGTACGATTTTTTTTTTTTTTTTTTTTTTGTAACTACTTTACGTCTCTTTTTAATATCGAGGTCTTTAGAGACGGGAAAGGATGGGGGGCAAGGATGGGGGGCAAGGATGGGGGCAAGGAATGGGAAGGAATTCGGCCATGGCCTTTTGAAGGAAGCATCCAGGCATTTGCCTGGAGTGATTTGGGGAAACCATGGAAAACCCAAATCTGGATGCCCGGACGGGGATTCGAACCGCCGTCCTCCCGAATGCGAGGCGAGAACGCTAACCGTTACACCACCCCGCTCGGTCACGCGTACGAAGCCCCGAGTAATAACTATCAATAAATAATTCCGTTTTGTCGTTATGACTTTGTGAAAGAATTTCTTAACGTCTACGTGATACACCTCTGTCGTAGCCGGTACCTACCTACCGCCGTAATCATACATCGCAAAAGGGGACTTACAGTTTAACGTGGAGTCCGACCACGGCACATCCCAGCGTAGGTCATAACAATCAAGCAACGCTCTGCAGATCAGTTCCAAGACTCGTACAACTGCGGAATGAAGCCGATATTCGAACCAGTGGTCTCTTACTTTTTATTTGTACGAAATTTCTAACAAATAATTAAATTATATGCAATCTTTTAGGGAAAAACTCTAATACTGTCGGTAAAATAAGAAATTTTGGTCCTCGCTCAAAATTCTAAATCATCAATGTCTTGCATTTTACTGATAAGAATGTAATTTCAATCGATCCACTATTTTATTATTACTGTTTCTGTCTTCAGCTGTCACTAAGAAATAATCGAAGATTTGAGTGTCTCGGAAATTATTGCTAATTATTATAGATTCCCAAGTATACTCCTAACAAAATTATTGTACAAATCCCGTTTAATTCCAGAGTACTGAAGTAAACACGGAACTTATGAAATATAATAAAACCAGGGATTCACAAAAGTACAACGGAAAAAAATTCTCGTTAACATAGCTTGAGGTTCATTTCTTTTGTACTATTTTTATTTTAGAAATCCCTAGTAATCGGATTATCGTACAATTGCAATACTTCCTGTGTTCTACAACCAGAATTTTTAATTCTAAAAATTACTGAAACCGATGTTTAGTAAAGTATTTTCGTAATGATTAATATAAAAACGCGGTTTCTCTGAACACCATCGCGCAGTGCAGAGCCACTTAAAGTGATAGGGAGTTGGATAATTTTTGTTAGTGTAAGCTTAAGTGAAGGTAATATACAACAAGAAACGAAAAAATTATATGTCGTGAAGTGAGGTATGAGCTACTGCGAACTAGGGATTGCAATCCAGCAAAGCGGGATCCGGCAATCCCACGGGATCCCGCATCATTAGACAGTCTGGCGGATCCCGCACAAAATTAAGCGGATCCGCAATCCGCAAAATCCGGCGGAAACGCGTGTCAGTCTGCGTGACTCGCTGCCCCACCCGATCTCGGTCGGATATTTTGCACTGTTTGCCTGTACCCTTCCAGTTGGCATTTGACTCATGTGAACAAGCGTTTGTTTTTGTCAACCTTCGTCATTCGTAAGTAAATAAATACACTTTTACGTATTCATAAAAACTTACGTTTGTTTCGAGTACACATTTCTGTAATTTGAGTTATGTGCGTATTTAGTACGATTTTCTAACTATATAATTATTTTTTAAGTGTCGCACATGTTATCTGAACTACACGGTTACAGCTTTTTATTCACGGTTTCATTATTCCCATTTTCTGTATTTGCAGATAAAGTAATTGTGACAATTTCCTAATTTGCAGGCTGAAAATTTGATTATTCGTTGATATGAAACTAATGTTATCGTAATTTTAACGATAGCGTACCTATTTAGTTAACAGCTATAAAAAGGAAATTCTATATCATTTGACTTATTGTTGTTTTGGCCGCTGCCTCAATACGTTTCTTTGACGAAAGCCACCTGCTTACATGTGCCGCTCAGGCTTTCGATTAATCCCTCTTCTCCTTATTATTTCGACTAAAGGTAAAAAAAAGTTATAATGAAATTTTCACGGATGTATCGACGAATTGTGCTGTAGGAACACCATACTTCGACGGCTGCCTCCGCCGTCTTCCTCACGTGTGTAATTTCGTGTGTTTGCAATGAAATCCGTAGGTATAACCTATGAGGACTACACTGCAATCATTCGCCGAGAAAGTCTCCTTTCTTACTAAAAAATAATAATTTCCACTCTAAAAACATCGTTACGCCACATAAGTAAATCTGAAATACTTGACAGTTTACGTGTTGGTGAGTAGTTTCTTTTAATAACATTGAATCAACTGTAATATCAATCAAGGAATCAGGAGATACAATAATGAATCACGCAAAAAAGGCAAAGTCTCTTGCTTGTGCAGTGACAAAAAGTTATGAAATCTTGTTCTGAGCCAAGTCTAAACTTTACAGAGTATATTCACTTCACTTTGTGAAATTGAATGCTTTTCTCGTTGTTATGGAACGTTTATTTATATTTTTTTTTTTTTAAAAAAACTCTGGTAACTTGACCATTAAGAAAACAATATTTGTAAACTATGTGATATATTGTAAGGCACATAATATGACCTAAGACTCAATATTTTCCATTTTTATTATTTATATAAAAATTGGTTTAGATTAAAAAACAAAAATGTAAAACCTGGAAATACACTTAAGACACGCTAAAAAGTTTTAATGTCATTTTGCCAATCAAAATATTGTTAACTGTTAATTTTTATTATTTAACATTAACAATTATTTATTAATTTAATTATTATTTAATTTATTAACGTTTTAAGTAACTATGTTTTAAATATATGCGTTAAAAAACTGTTTGTACCAATCCCGCGCGGATCCCGCGGGATTGAAAACACTGCGGGATTGCAATCCTTACTGCGAACTTCACTAAAGCGGTTTGAATTAATGAACTAACACTCCGTAGTGTTGTATATGGATTATGGGAGGTTGAAATTCTCGCAGACACTTCAGTCTATCTGCAATAATATAAACGTCATAGAAATGCGTCGAATCTTTACCGAGATGGGAGGAGGCCAATATTGGCCTCCTACCTATCATTCGGGAGGAACGGGGTTAAACTCGGTTCGGCCATCCTGTCTGAGGTTTTCCGTGGTTTCCCTCAGACACTTAGGCGAATGCTGGGATGGTTCTCTACAAGGCCACGGCCGACCTTCCATCCCCCTTCCCTCCCCGTAGTATTAGATAGGCTGAAAAGAGTCCCCTATGACTCTCCAGCAGACCGCCTACCAGCCTTCTGCTGGGAGGAATGAAAAAAAAAAAAAAAAAAAAAAAAAGCGTCGAATCTTATTCTGGCATCACATAATTTAAGGCAGTGGAATATTCTATCAATATCTGGTCTGGAATTGTGAAATGTGGTTGAGCTGTGCCAAAATACACCATTCAATTTCAACTAATTACTTTGAATGATAATCCCTGTGTGGGCTGCGGGGGGCTGGGCTGTATTCACAGCAGCTAATCAAATTCTGTTCCCTGTAAAAAGAAGGACTATTTTTCTTTTATAATTAGAAATTAATTATAACAACATTTTGTCTGATTCCAAAAGCCTCTTAATGTTTCAAAGGGAAATATCAATTCCCACGTTAATCGATCATTGCCTGAAACCGTTCTGCAAGTCGAAATTTTTGATACGTCATTCATCACTTCGTAATGGTAACAGCGAACTCTGTGACAGAATTGTTGTCTGTTTTCGAAAAAATCTCGTTGATAATATCATTGATTTTAGGATGGTATTTGAAAGAATAGTTGCAACATATATATAATATGCTTTTGTCCTCTTACAACATTGTCTGAAATCTCCATTTCAGCCTTGTCAATCAGCGATGTTTTTTCGAGGTCGAATGATACTCTGATCACAGAAGTCTTTGAAGAGAATGGGAGTAGTGGTGGCTGAGGTTTCCACCGTGCTTGTTATGTTACAGAGGCGATCCAGTTGGCTCGTGGTGACTCTACGTTGCGTGCTGGACGTTGCTGGAGCCTTGGTGACGGGGTCGCTGCAGCGCGGAGACGCAGCCAGGTAGCCAGCCAGTAACGCATTGTAAAGCCGCGTTCCCACGACGCCTTGTAACGAAGGCGGGACGGGACGAATTCTCAACAACACGCCATGGGAACAGGGCCGCCTCTGCTAGCGGGGACGAAACGCAGCTACCCACTCTGTGTCGGTAAACATCACAGGCGTGCGTAGTGGAGCGCTGTTGCCATCGGTTTGCAGCAGCGGTGCTCACCCCTTCTGTTGCTGTAAAGTGCTCTGTGCCAAACGACAGTAGGCAACGTGGTGGGGAGGTGGCGGCGAGGTAAGCTAGAGCTAACCTGTGGCGCGCGCTCTTCCCTACACTTCGGCTAATGAGGTCTCGTCCCGTCCCGCCTTCGTTACAAGACGTCGTGGGAACGCGGCATATAAAGAGTGCTGATCTATACAGAATCAAAGAACACTATTCAATTTTGTTATCCAGTAAAACATAAAATTTCGCGTCTCCAACAGCATTTGCATTATACCACGTTCAATTAACACAGGTGGTTCAAAGTCACTTTGCTAAATCCCCACCCCGCTGGCCTTACCCCTACGTGCGAAGGAGAAAGGGAGCCCGCTGAGATATTGGCCACTCGTTTGCTGGGAGACAGCTATTGGATCGGAGGAGTAGGCAACGGGAATTGGGCGGTGAGATGAGGAGTGGGGAAAGGGGAACATGACCTTCACCCGCCAATTGAGTGTGAACAGGGTATAGCTGATAATATACCTTCAATACGCAAAGTCCTTATAATAAAGGACAGATCATGAGGTGCGTAGAATCGTGTTTAATTCTCGCTAAACGCTCGATTCTGATGGAAGGAGGTTCTACATCGCCAATTGGGTTTTACATGTTGATGATGTTACATTTGAGCTATGCATATTGCGTACAGTTGTCTGCTGCCTGTGTCCATTTCTTTAGTCGTTTATAGTAGGTGGCTTCTTCGGGAGGAAGAGGGTGAAAAATTTCTATTACTTTTTTTATCATATAAAAGAAAGTCCTATGACCGAGGGTGGTGGGTGAACGGTTAACGTTCTGGGCTCGCATTCGGGAGGACGCCGGTTCGAATCCCCGTCCGGGCATCCAGATTTGGTTTTTCCATGGTTTCCCCAAATCACTCCAGGCGAATGCCGGGATGCTTCCTTCAAAAAGGCCATGGCCGAATTCCTGTCCGTTCCTTAACCCAGTCCCTCGCTGTCGACGAGGCGTAAAGCCCAGGAGAAAAAACAAAAGAAAGCCCTATGCTGCTTGTTTATTTGGTTCTCATGAAGGCGTACAACCTGAGAAGTATTTAATTTTAATATTAATACATGGAATCTCTAATCAATTACCAAGCAATGCCTCGTCTTACAATTGCCAACAATAAAACAAAAAAACATACACCACTACTAACTCAATGAATGTCAGCATACGAATTCAACATTATTATATTCTCATACGAGATGTAGGACAAATGCTTCACATTTGGTTTAGTTTATAATTTCTCTTTAAACAATCGGGAATGACTTTTAATAATAATCAAACACAATGCTAACATAAATCATATTAGAATGCAGATTGCCGGGCGCCAGGGAATAGGCCTATTTACTTTACTCCCCAAATGTGGTGATAAATGCACACAAACTTTGTCTTTCCTGCCGGGATGTAATTGAAAGTTATCTCGTGGCTTCAAAAAGTCACTAGCTGAATTTACTGTCGTAGGCGGCACCTCTTAATCATTCAAAATCTCTTTTGACAGGCCGTTTCAGGGCTGATCTCAATGACTGTGGCAACTACCACACTGTGATGTTACCGTTACTGTGTAGGACGTTCCTCGGCGGCGCAAATGTTATGGCTCATCAGCTATGACCACTCACAATCTGCAGGTACTTCCAGATGTCGTACAGAGTGATTCCTAAAATGACCTCACTGCAAGACCAGTCTGCAATATTGCTTCGAACCTAGGAGGACCAACGCGAATTCAGTGGCGTAGCTAGGTTGACAAACGCCCCGGTGCAAAAAAATATTTTGGGCCTTCAGGCCGGATGGGCGAACTTTTTGGGGGACCCCGGTGCACGGCATCACCTAGCCCTCCGATAGCTACGCTCCTGGTGTGCGACTTCCAATCCTCCATGTCTGACACGAAGTAAGTTGCAGAAGTAATCCAGAAAGTCTCTCTGCGTTGCTAATTGTCAGGACCCGTTTCGAACATGCAGAGAAAAATTCGTAGAAATTAGAATTGCGCGGAGAATCATCCGATTGATTTCGGGTGACATCGTACTGAGTCGTGAAAGATCGCCACGTTTGTCCTTCAAGAAGCCTGTGTCAGCGAACGTCCACGACCGTCCATTCAACCTCAGTGGAGAATTCCCTTAAGCTGGTGATCTTCCGTCCCAATTATCCCATTAGGTCCACAAGAGAAGGCAGTTTTTGTCTGTCCCAGTCACGAGTGTCACCAGTCGGTTCGGCGCCGCTACCTGGGTGTTCCGTACATGAACAGCTGCAAACGGTGACAAGCCTTTCACATGCTTATTCTCCTTATATTATTAATATCAAAAATGTGTGGGATTCGTCATTCAGTTACAAGTTGAATATGAGGACTGACTTCGTTTCTATGCTTGGCGATTTGACTTTGGTCTCAGCACTACTAATTACCGGTTTAATGCATCCTGTTATGATCCGCACCTATGTACACCCACTGCATGTTTTTAGAGGGTTACAAAGAATATAAATGTGAAACTCAATCAGGCAATGAGGATAATTACGGGATGCATTCAGAGTACGAACATCATATGGCTTCCAGTGCTATGCAACATCTCACCCCCAGATCAGAAGCTCTCTTAAAAATCTGGAAAAATATCCTGAAGAACCCTTAGCTGCCAATGCATCAAGACATTATTCAAGTAAAACACCAACGTTTGAAATCAAGCAAACCACCATGGCGCACAGCAATCAACCTTGACAGAGTGCTCTTTCAACATCAACAAGTTGTGGACAACTCAATGGGAGCAGTCATCAGTAGCCAATAAAAATCTAGTTGAGGACCCCTCAGTAAGGTTACAAGGTTTCGATCTCCTCAGGCGGTAGTGGAGAATCATTAATCGGATTCGAGCAGGACAAGGCAGCTGCGTCTACTTATTACACAAATGGGGCTGGGTAGATTCTGCAAATTGTGACTGTGGAGCCACTTTACAGACAATCAATCACATCGTTTCCGACTGTCCTCTTCGGGCCTACAAGGGAACAATAGCGGAAATACATGATGCGTTGATCAGTGCAATTGACTGGATTAAAACATTATCTAGAGATATGAAATATTACAAGCTTGTGATATGTACGTTTCCTACTGTGTACCTTGTTGAATAATCTTACGATAAATAAATAATAAGAGGGTTACAATGTTGGTCTTATTCTTGAAGCAGTCTTTTGTGCGATTGATCGTTCGTTCTTTACGTAAATACGTATTTTTGTATAGCACAGTGGTACATTAGATCTCCTCAGAAGGTAATGTCTTTGCTTTCCTTTTTTTTAAATCATCAGTTTAGCCCATGAACGCTACTCAAAGCAGTCTCTTGGGTCTATTTGGGATACTGAATTTACCTTAATACCCTGGCTCATCTGAGAACTAACGTCTAGGTAGATTAATACAGAACCAAAATCCCTTTAAAAAGTTTCAACCCCTGTTGTAGTCTTTTTTCGATGAACCTACAAAGTAAAAAAATCAGAGAAAGGTTATTAAATATAGCACCTTTCTTTGTTGTTACACGTATGAGAGGGCTATCTGTAAAATTCTTGATTTGCCACTGAAATACTAAACACCATCAAATTTAATTAGAATCGCGATCTATAGCCGAGAACTAGAAATTCCTCGCAGATTATTTATTGGAAATCTCTGAAGATTTCGTGAAAGAAATAGGTTCAGAGGAAGCATTCATAAAAAGTAATGGTCTTTTTTAATTAAAAGAAGCTGGAATTGAACGGGTTGTAAAGAAATTCAATCATAAATCATATTGCAAGGGTAATTACGTGGAGGATTAATTAATTATACTGTTAGCTGTCCAATTTATGTGCTGCTTTTGTATCCTGTCACTGGAAAGCCAAATGTAACGGTTTATTAATGTTGGGGATTAATTAATGTTCCAACTAATAAGCTTCTATTTGAGATCCTCCACGCGAGCCCATTGTCATTAGCTATTGTAGATAGCATTACCGTACAGCAAACAATTTTTACTCGTTGAACTTCTTAATCTTATGACAGGTTGCTACCGTTCAAATGATGACGCACAGAAAATTAATTTAACACATACATGTATCTGACTGCTTAGTACAATAAATGATGCTTATTGTTAATGAATATAATACTTAACACTATAAATTATTCTGTCTACTTCTGTGCTAATTACACGTAGAATAAACGTCAAACGATATTAAATATTGCCTACATGATGATAACCGTACTGTACTACCTTACGCTGCTCTGAATGCTTCCACTGCTCCAGTTATTACGTCGAGTCACTCTGTTCTCTGAATAATTCAGCTGCAGAGCTCAAAATAAGAATCGAGTATTCGAGAAATCACGCGTTACCTAAACAACGTATATAAAAATATTCACTATAGAGATCGAGGTGCTGCCTGGTGAGATCAGCTCACGACCCAGGATTTCGCCAGTGGCATTCACACTTGCGGTTAGGTCAGGTCGGATCATAAGTTTAAGAAATAAATAAAGAGTAATTTATTATTCTTTAACAAACAAATCTGGAAATTAGTCGAGTTCTCAATATTTTCGACACGAATAACACAAAATAATCAACTATTTTGCGATAAGTCTACTTGTTGCGAAATACATACTGTGCAATTTTATAATTTTTACTTGCTTACATTGTAGGAGATTCTTATGCGATCTCTATTCACAGTGTAATTTTGTGAGACTAATCGCAATACTTTTCGTAATCATGTAATTTACTGAACCTCGAACGGACGCTATGAGACATTTCGAACAAGCTCTATGAGATGTTCTTCGTCCATGTTGATTTGACTTGACTGTCGAATGTTTACACTGACGGCTAGATCAGCTAAGTCAGGAGTCTTGATCGTTGTCGATCGGTGGCGGTTCGACCTCTGGGTCGACCTGCCTTGCCCTGACGTGACCGAATAGTGCAGTGAGAATCATTGGATTAGGTGTATAGCAATTTTGATCTTTGCCCAGTACTGACTTGATCCCTAGTGGGATCCGGCCTTAATGTGAAGATATTCTTTGTGACATCTTACTTCAGTCTTTTCACGGATCCTGAATCATCAAATGTAATATTTTCATTTCTCTTCATTACGGATGCGAAAGTTGGGATTTGGAAAATAGCATTTAAAAGGAAATTGATGCCTTTTAGGTGTATTTACATCGTCATATGTGCTGTATACATTGGACAAAAGATTCTCAAAGGAGGTGATTTTTTATAGCATTCAGAAGAAAAAAAGAAACTTCTTCATATAGATAAACTAAACAAAACTAAACATACGATAATGGCACTTTTAATGAGAGGCGAAGGATAACAGCTGTTATATCTCGTCTGCGAAGAGAAAATGCACGGTAAACAATCCGATGATAGACAAAAGAGCTTATGAGCTGCTTCAAAAATAAAGCTCCTTATGTGGGCTCCCTGCCCCTTCTGAGGATTGTGTCTTACAAAGCAGCAATGTTTAACGAAACACATCCACGTGTTCTTTAATGCAATTGTGGAGTTAATTAAGAAAGGAAATGAAATATGTATTTGGTTCCGAAAATGTTTCAAATTTTTTTTCTCAAAGCTAAAACTTAAAATTCAGAAACTGACCGAAGATCAAGACATCGGAAACTGCGGTTTGTTTAAGTCACGGCAGCTACGATCCTGTCTAGAGGCTGCAGGAATAATCAATTATACTGAAAGGTTTATTTTACTCTTTTTTTAACTGCTTTACGTCTCTCAACAGCGAGGTCTTTAGAGACGGGAAAAGATGGGGGGCAAGGAATGGGAAGGAATTCGGCCATGGCCTTTTGAAGGAAGCATCCCGGCATTTACCTGGAGTGATTTGGGAAACCATGGAAAACCCAAATCTGGATGCCCGGACGGGGATTCGAACCGCCGGCCGTCCTCCCGAATGCGAGGCCAGAACGCTAGCCGTTACACCACCACACTCGTTGTTTATTGTACCTCTGAGAAACAGGACAAGACAGTAGAATTTTAATTCACACCATGAGGTTTGATGTAAAGTAAACATTCAAGTTTTTTGTTTAGTGTTGTAATTGAAGAAGGAGAGGTGAAAGCAATTACAGCGCCATCCAGCTAATGAACCTGTCTCATGGTCTCCATGTGCGAAAACTCCAGCAGATACGGAGAGCAATCGGTAGTCGACCCTCCGAAATTCCTCCGCGACGCTTTAAAGGACGAAGAAGGCAACAGGTTTTATGAATGGGCGGGTTCAGGACGCACCATCGCAAAGCCAACGACCGCGCTACCAGTTCCACAACCAAAGGACGTTGGCACAGTATGTTTGTATAACACCCGGTGTTCATCCGGGCTGTTGCATCAAGACGGATTGATTCAACAGTTGGTCGGCTGGCAGCGTGGGAAAGAGGACCACACGATTTCGTAGCAGGAAGGTATCTTCATCTGAAAGAGGGACTCGGTCATCAGACGCGAAAGGAAGCAGCTGTCACTTGTTACTTGGTAGCGGAGAAACCTGTTCCCTTCCGCCTTCCAATTGCTGTCTTCTGTGGGCAAATCAGATGGTCGGCCAGGTTCCGTTAGGCAGGCGGCATCGGGAGTCTGCATCACGCACCGCAGCTCGGGGAACCTGATTCGCACGCGACTTCGTCAATGGTAGCGTTCCACTTATTACCACTAACCCACCTTAAAAACAGCATCTGTTTCTCTGCCCCACACTGGTGGGAAGTTCGGTTGTTCATCCAAATGCAACTCAGGAATATTTCTCTAAGATTTTCATTATTATTATTATTATTATTATTAGAATGGACCTTATTGAATCACGCAAAGACTTGATCCATATCATGGCTTGTTATTAAGAATTTGTCTACTGTTTCTCTGCCAAGAGACATCTTTGACTTTGAACTCTCGGAACCACACGAAAACATGTTTAGAGTAACAAGTGATCATAACCTAAACAGTGGTGTGTGTCATTTCCAAGCAGAACTCCGCACTTGAATGCTAGCGCCATTAAAGAGCCATGAAAAGAGCCTATTGCTGTGTGATTCCTGGTCAGGTCAAACAGACAATATCCTTCTAGAACTTTTCCAAACAAAGATGTTATGCTGAAGATATTGGCACCGAAATCAACAAAATATTTCCAACCCCTCGATGTTTACTTCTTTCGACAATATAAGCTCTATACCAGAAGGGTTACTGATTTAGTAAGATTACAATGTGCCAAACCACAAGTGAAGATACATGATCGTTATTTCATCATGAAACTTCACTCTGTGTTGCTGCACCTACGTATAAGCCTATGTTACAATATGGTTGGTGAAAGCCAGGTTATGAAACTGACATACCAGCATCATCATTTGAAAATGTAATTAGTGTGGCTTTTGATATTGGACTGCGTGAATGCGAAAGTGATTTGGAATATGATAACGTGGCTTTAGTGAGGTGTGCACATTGTTCTCTTCCAATTTGTTTTAACCACTTCATCGAAATCTCACATCTGCACATTGAGAACTAATATAAACACTATCAGGTGTGTGATACTGCTGAATATGCGTGTTTTTCGCTATATTAAGTACTTTAAGCAGAAAGTTTTTGGCACTGTTGACTGAAAATGTAATGATACACTGACGTCATTGAATTATGTATAATTTCCTTCATATGGTATTGAAACTTTGTTACTTTGTTTTGCATGGAAATGACACACACCACTGTTTTGCTTATGATCGCTTGTTATCCTAAGCATGTTTTCGTGCGGTTCCGAGTGTTTGAGGTCAAAGGTGTCCCTTGATAGTAGTTACAATCAGAGATTGTCAGTTCCTGGAACGCCATCAGTCTGCTATTCATATAACATATATTTTTATGATATGTGTATTTTTGTTCATGAGGCGGTAATAGGTGACGGTGCCGGCGTTCACGTGGGTGACTGCAGAAAACCACAATCAGGACGAACGAAACGTGGGGTCCTTGGATCGAACCTGGTCCTTTTGAACCCCCCCCCCCCTCCTCCTCCCCATTCACTGTGATGGCGCCTTAAATCGTGCAGTTACCCTGGCGTGTTTCATTATGTTGCTATTTACATTAATAAAATTTCGATCTGGCTCGTTGGACCAGATGGTTACTCGTGCTCGATATTCGGTTGTGGAAAAGTTATCACTATTCGGCACTCGCTCAGTAGGGTGGGAGAGGTGCGGGTTAACCATTCCTAATAACCAGACTCTGTACCAAAGTCTTGGTTTAAATCGGGAATTTCTCCGTATTTTGTATGCGACACCATTGATGGTGAGTTGTTAGTCAGAAGACGACTGTAAACTCTGCAGCACAAAGGTGTCTTCCGGAAGAATAGGTCGAGTGGCCAGCTTCACATTTACCCTCTCCTTCTGATCATTTTTCAGCTATAACACAAACAACACGCTGTGTTGAAGGTAGACACCATCCAGTCATCCACGGATACATTTGCAGTTACGAACATTTTTCACACTTGAAAAGGAAATGGGTAGCCGTTCCATCTATATCTTTCAGAAAATTTGTACCGTAGGGAAACACCACGCTTACGCAAGGATACAAAGTGTGGCAAATACTGTACTTGTCATAATGAAATTTCGTACGGCACAAATCTCCATTTATAAATGGCTTCCAGGAAACCAGTGAACGCATTTTACTTTAGTAGATCCTTAGTGGTGATTGCTGTCATTTATCTTGATTATCTGTTTTGCAGATTCGATTCATTTAAGCCAGACTACAGTATACAAGGAATGATAAAAGTTAAACCCACTAAGAGAACAGTATGAGAATAGCACTTGCTACGGCCTCTTGATTATTAGATTAAGGGTTAAATGCTCTGTTGGCAACTATACTGATAAAAGTGAAACTTAATTTCTTAATATCTCGAAGTGAAACATAAACTAACTCCTTTTCAGTATCATGGCGTAACTTGCTCAAATCAAACTTGCTTTTCATAGGTTATGCCGAGACAAAGTAAACGCTATTTTAGAATATTAATTCAGGATGTGATTTTTAAATAAATCGTATCAGGGACGCGCGAAATCTGCTCTATTACGTACTGCAGGCTAAATTTGCGATACACATTATTGTTCCCCGGCGAAAGCTCTCCTAAACAATAGGAATAGCCTGCCAAAGAATTGAAACATCGAGATATTTGTAATTATTGAAGTTACTTCTAAACATTTCAAAATATTTAATGAGTACTAAGACAAATATCTGAATGAAGAAGCTACAATGATAGATACGAATGGAACAGCATTAGGAAACGTAGAACATTTTCAATACGTTGCAGAGATGATGAACGGGAGGAACATAATGGAAAACGAGTCTGTCAGGAATGCAGGAAGGAAACATGTCTAGTTTTTTGAAGGGGAAAGTGTTGAAGTCCACATTATTATTGTCAAGAAGATCAGTACTCAATATATATAATACAGGAATTCGACCCGGAACTTTCGATCTCTAACCAGCTGGGTTAACCACTGAGCCATCAGACCGCTCGGAAATATGGTGAAATACCGTCAATTAATGTTCGTGTACCGTTTAAATATTGTAGAATACAGCTAAAGGTTAGCAGACAGTTCGGATCTTTAGGACAAGTTATATTTTTTCCTGCCATCTTTTTGAGCTGTAATGCTGAATTAAACACGGATTAAACGTTTCTGATTGTATATAAATGTATTTTACATACCATATAAATGCATATTTGAGTAATTTTTCTAGTTTTGGTCATATTTTGATGAAATAACTGGTAATTTTTTAATACGAGGCGTATTTTTTAAGTAAGTACCGTTTTGTCACACCGTGGCTGCAGCGCTACGGTCGGCGTTCCGCGCATGCGCACTGGGTACCTGCATCTCTTGCCTACGCACTGACGCCATTACAGTCTAATTTTTCCTTGTTTACGTTGTTCACTGAGTGTTTAAGATGCCTCCGATAATCGTGAGTTCCGCCGACTGTGAAGTACGGGCTGTTATAAGATTCATCGTGAGATCTGTGCAGTTTACGGACGAAACATTATGAGTGATGGAATGGTGAGAAAGTGGGTGAGAGCATTTAAAGATGGCCGCACAAATGTGCATGCTGGTACTACGTTATGACAAGTGCCTCAATATTGAAGCGAATTATGTAGAAAAGTAGAGTAAGGTACAAGCTTTGCTGTAAAAATAAAATTATTGATATATATTTGCACGTCTTTTTTTAAATTTCAAAACGGTACTTACTTAAAAAATATGCCTCGTAGTACCGGGAATTTACTACATGTTGATAAGAAGAAATTCAAATAATTATTCATGAATTGTACACCTATTATACACTGGAGTAAAAAGCAAACTAATTGTCACTGAATTGGACAGAATTTACCAGTCAAGAATTAAAGTTATGCATTATTGTCACTCTCTAAACGTTAATGTTCCGCCCGCCTTTTACTCTCGAAAACGCAGCAGTAGCATGCCTGAGTCGATCCGCGTCAATCAATGTCTCATTGCAATACTTTTGAAAATAATACTCAGTCAGTGTTAAATCTGCAGTGGATCAGTGACTACCAACATGACTAAAACTAAGTGCGAAGTTACAAAGTTACGTAAGGGAATTTTGGAGAGGAGTATTACAGTACAGATGAAATTTTCTGTAAATTACGTGACATTAAATTGACTTCGACAAAATGGTCTAAAAATTAACTTCGCAATGGCGCTGTGAGTGCACGGAAACAATTTATGCTGTCTACGTGAAGGCGACACTACTGGATAAAATAAATGGTATGTAACTGAGCATCTTTTGAGGTATAATAAATTTAAGTGTTTTGTCATATTTTGTAGTTTTTAAGCCATATTTACCCGTTTTTAAAGTTATATTTGCAGGCTTATTTCTCTATTTTTTGGTCATGAAGATCTCTGACTTGTTTTGGGTATAATGAGGGCGGTGTTTCCTGCAGACGGGGCCTGCCGACCCGGCTGCTGGGCGCGTCGCTGGCCGTCGTCAGCCTGGTGGTGAGCGGCGCCTACCAGAGTTCACTGACCGGTTACCTGGCGGCGCCAGTCCACTTGCCGGATGTGGACTCGATTGACGACCTGCGAGCCTCTCGCCTTCCGGTGCTGCTGTTCCCGAACACTGGCCGCATCTACCTGCGGCTCGACCCCGACGACCCCGCGGCCTCTCTGCGAGGGCAGTTCAGGGAGATGCCGCGGTACGAGTCGCCCGACGCCAGAGTGCGCCTCGGGGAAGTGGCGGCGGTGTGCTCCAGGGACACGGCGCGTCACATCGCGTCTCTGTCCGTCAACAGAGACCCAGCCACGGGCAGGCCACTACTGCACATAGCCGCACAGTGCCTCCTCAGCGTGTTGCCCATAGCATACAGGGTGAGTGCACAGCTCAACACCTTGTCCCTGCACGTCACCACACAGTGCCTCCTCAGCGTGTTGCCTATAGCATACAGGGTGAGTGCACAGCTCAACACCTTGTCCGTGCACTTCGCCGCACAGTGCCTCCTCAGCGTGTTGCCCATAGCCTACAGGGTGAGTGCACCGCTCAACACCTTGTCCCTGCACGTCACCACACAGTGCCTCCTCAGCGTGTTGCCCATAGCCTACAGGGTGAGTGCACCGCTCAACACCTTGTCCCTGCACGTCACCACACAGTGCCTCCTCAGCGTGTTGCCCATAGCATACAGGGTGAGTGCACCGCTCAACACCTTGTCCCTGCACGTCACCACACAGTGCCTCCTCAGCGTGTTGCCCATAGCATACAGGGTGAGTGCACCGCTCAACACCTTGTCCCTGCACGTCACCACACAGTGTCTCCTCAGCGTGTTGCCCATAGCCTACAGGGTGAGTGCACAGCTCAACACCTTGTCCCTGCACGTCACCACACAGTGCCTCCTCAGCGTGTTGCCCATAGCATACAGGGTGAGTGCACCGCTCAACACCTTGTCCCTGCACGTCACCACACAGTGTCTCCTCAGCGTGTTGCCCATAGCCTACAGGGTGAGTGCACCGCTCAACACCTTGTCCCTGCACGTCACCACACAGTGCCTCCTCAGCGTGTTGCCCATAGCCTACAGGGTGAGTGCACCGCTCAACACCTTGTCCCTGCACGTCACCACACAGTGTCTCCTCAGCGTGTTGCCCATAGCCTACAGGGTGAGTGCACCGCTCAACACCTTGTCTCTGCACGTCACCACACAGTGTCTCCTCAGCGTGTTGCCCATAGCATACAGGGTGAGTGCACCGCTCAACACCTTGTCCCTGCACGTCACCACACAGTGCCTCCTCAGCGTGTTGCCCATAGCATACAGGGTGAGTGCACCGCTCAACACCTTGTCCCTGCACGTCACCACACAGTGTCTCCTCAGCGTGTTGCCCATAGCCTACAGAGTGAGTGCACCGCTCAACACCTTGTCCCTGCACGTCACCACACAGTGCCTCCTCAGCGTGTTGCCCATAGCCTACAGGGTGAGGGCACCGCTCAACACCTTGTCCCACGCTATCCTCCCCACCAACAGCACATATATTTCAAACTATCCCTACTGTATTTATTGGCCCGTTCAACTCAAAATGAATCTCAAGTTTTCGTTTTTTCCACCTGACACATCTTATTGAGCCAATGAATCTTTCCTGAAATCTGGAAAATATGAGGCTTATTCGTAAGGACATCTTTGATACGCTGTATGACGGAATAAAACTATAAATAAATTTGCGTTAAAGCTTGACACCCTCAACAAATTACTGGTTATGATTTGTTCCGTTTTACTTACTGTATCAAAAATTCAATGAACATTAAATCTCTTGAAACTTTTCAGGGATTATTATGACATGCCTCAGTTATGTTGAGTGGTCTAGTGGTTCAGTGGTTAAGGTGTCTGACTAGTGACCGAAACGTCACCGGTTTTTAGCCCCGTCTCGACGGGGATTTCCGTAGGCCCTTAACCCTACCTTCATACCAATTCTGTATGTTAAGCTGTTGGTCCCCTATAGCCGGTAGGACTACTGGATTTAAGATAAAGCAGCTATGATAGGGGCGGATAGCGCGGCCAATAAGAACCCTGTCAACTCCGTCATTACGCCCATATCAGCCATCAGATTTAATGAACTGAGATTTTTTTTCATTGTAAAATAACAAATTTTAATAAAAAAAATTTCGGATGGGTTTCTTTTTTTCCTCACAAGAGCATTTATCAACAACGATTGTAGTTACAACCATAGACAGAAGTAATCACTATTGTACAAAAGTACAGAGATCACATTTTGATAGACTAATTGGAATTTCCGTCGTCATTCTCTCCACTGGTTTGATTAAATCCTCAATCTGTTGACGAAAACTGAAAAATTTCATGTCTTCGGGATTTTTTTTTTAGACCTGTAATGCATTGGCTCCCACTAACCTCCTGCTTTCCCACCGCATTCATTATTTCTAATTCATCCATCCACAGGGACCGCTTCAAATCCCCGGGGAATAGCTTGCTACGGACGCCTTCGATCCCTTCTTTCAGAGCTTTGTTTTTGCAAACAGTGTGCACCACCAGGTGAGTTTGGCATATTCCAGGAAGAGGACCCAAAACGTTAAGAAGTGATCTAAGCTCTATCGATAATATGGAAAATAATATAAAAGAATGTTTATTTAGTTTCTAATCTAACCTTTCCTGACCCTCCAGTCACTAGCTAATGTAGAAATTACGCTATCTCAGCAGTGTACCAGTTTCTCATACCAATTCTCTAAGGTTTTCACAAAAAGTGATATATTTCTATAACATTTGGATGTGATAATAATGGAAATGGTCACTTTAATAAGAAACGCTTGAAAATAAATATAGATTTCTAATGGTGATTAACAGTACTTGATAGCAACTTCTTACTGTCAAACACATAATATTTCCATAATTATTATCACGACATTATGAGCGGTCTTGTGGCTCAGTGGTTTAAAAAAAAAAAGTGGTTAAGGCGTCTGACTGGAGATTGAAAGATCACCGGTTCGAATCCCTGTCTCGGCGGGGATTTTCATAGGCCCTTAACTCGGCCTTCACCTCTGGTAGAGCTTGCTGAGTAATGTGATGTACGCCAGAACGCTTCCGTGGTTCGGATTCCACGTTAAACTGTAGGTCCCCTGTACCCGTCAGGATTGCAGGGTTAGGTTAAGGCGGCTACGATATGGGCGGAAAACGCAGCCATTAAAAATCCTTTCACCAGATACTACGACCACACGAAATTATTTTTTATTATCACGACATTAATGATTAGTCGTATTTAATTATTCCACATCAACATCTAATTACATCTAGAATTTTATACTTATACTTATATATTAAAAACAGGTGCTGAGATGTATACAATAATATTGCATTTCTTCATCTGAGATGATGATGTATGTTTGAGACCGAGCGTGGTGGTGTAACGGATAGCGTTCTCGCCTCGCATTCGGGAGGACGCTGGTTCGAATCCCCGTCCGGGCATCCAGATTTGGGTTTTACAAGGTTTCCCAAATCACTCCAGGCAAATGCCGGGATGCTTCCTTAAAAAGGGCATGGCCGAATTCCTTCCCATTCCTTGACCCCATCCTTTCCCGTCTCTAAAGACCTCGCTGTTGAGAGACATAAAGCAGTTTAAAAAAAATAGTATGTTTGAGGCCAAATGCTAGTGACAGTTATAAACACTATAAATTGAGAATAACAAATCAGACATCCTTATCGCAAAAGTTTCATATTTAAAACGGGGAGTCATAAAAAAATTGAGAGTTGACATGGTGTTATACTGTTGTAAAGATATATATATATATATATATATATATATATATATATATCATAACAGACTGAAGTTTGCCTACAATCTTCCACCACTCCTAAAGTTATCACATTCATTTCTAACACAGAATTCACCGACTCAATTAGTAAATGTTTCTGCTTTTCATAACATGATCGAGTATGCACCAAGTCCAGAATATATGAAATGCACAGTAAGATCGGCCACCATACAGCAGTCTGTTCTCGTCCTAACGGACCTTTCGAAAACACTGCTCATCAATTCATGCTCCCAGGTAGAGCCGACGAGGCTGACATCGTTCATTGTGTCCTCCTTCACCCTAGTTAGCAATCTGGACGAGAAGAGCACTCTTATTTTTTTGTAGGAAGGGGTAAACCCATGTAGCCAGACCTTAATTCGGCAATCTCGTATAATGAGCGCTATTCAAGCGACCACAACTCGGCAGAAGCCTTGCACTGCTATAAAAAAAGATCGACTTTTTAATACGTCCTATAATTGCAGAACTCAAGTTTGGAGCCTCAAGAAAATATTTAATATTCAGTTATTTCTCTTTCATTGAATAGTTGTAAATAAAAATTTTCACTGAGTCATAAAACCAATATCAATTATGTTCTAACAGTTCATGGACCACTATTTCAGACGTTCTATTGCAATGAAGTATATTTGTTTTTATCTCTTTAATTTTTTTATTTTTATTTTTTTACTGTAGATGGGTCAAGATAGATTTCTATCAGTACATTAAAATGATAGTATGCGTTGTTTTAAACATGGTAGAGACTTTAAATATATTTTCTTGTGTTGTATAGTACCAACATCAATTCGTCCATGGCATATTACAGGGAGTCCTGTCCGCTTTGTGAAGGGCCTTTATAATTGTGAACATTTGGAGTAGAAAAGATTTGGTTCTAGTGGACAATATTGTGCACCAGTGTGTATATGAGTGGTCGTGTGATAAAAAATACAGACTTCTGTGTAAGGTCTGATATAAGCAGTTTTATACCCGAACTAGCTGGTACCCACGACTTCGTTCGTGTTTGTAAAGAATTTGGATTGAAAGCTACTGACATCTAAGCACGATAGTGCACGATGGGAGACTCGATGCTATTACCATACATAAACGCCAGTCATCTGCGCTATGTAGTTCAGGCAGCAAAGTAAAATATACGGACACACATGTCTTTGGTCGAAATACGGAAATATCCTTGATCGACAAATTTCAACCACCATATCTCCCACACTCTCATTGTTACCGAAATTCGGCCAACGTTGTGATCGACGGGTGACTCTGTGCTACTACCACACACAAACACCAGTGATCTGCGCTAGATAGTTTTGGCTGAAAAGTGATACACCATGACTCATACGTTTTTGGTAGAAATATGAAAGTAACGCAGGTCGACCACTTTTAACCATACTTTCTCCCACATCCCAACAGCTATCGACATTCGGCCAAAGTTGTGCACGACAGGAAACTCCATTACTACTTCCACACACAAAGACCAGTGTTATGTGCTAGGTAGTGGTGGCTGAAAAGTGAAATATAGGAAAACACACGTCTATTTTTATATATGTATAAGATTACAGTAAATGCAGTTTCATTTTACGTTGAGAAATTTACGGTAGTATTTAAAATCTAATGACTAAGTTAACTGTGGCCACGTGAGACTGATAACTAATTCAAATGTTATTGTTTAATCTTTGGTATTATTATTGATAATTACCTCACACTTTCAGTAGAAAACAAAACCCTAACGTCATATCAGCCAATACGTGATTTGTAGAATTCTATCTCACTATCCCAAACATGCTTACACATCTATGTCTACAAAACTTTCAAAATTAAACATAAAGGAATGTTTCAAGAAGAAACGCCTCCAATCTTGATTTAAAGCTGCTGAATTTTGCAACGGTTTTCACATTGTCAAGGAAAGCTGAAGACTCCATGAATCCTCCAATAATAATAAAAATAACTTTGCTTTTCGTGTGATGTTGTGGTCTCTCATAGCCTGAAAGACTTGTACGTTTGGTCGTGTATACAATGAGACATTAGGATATGTGTGCTAATAATTACACATCTACAATCACATGTAATCGAAAATGAATATACTGTAGAAATAACTTCCACAAACTGCAGCAATAAGAATAAAATTTAGACTTAAAAATATAACGCTTAGGAATAAACTTAATGGTATGTAAAAATTATCATCTTTAATTAATTTGGAGGATCTAATGAATATTTAATATGCCCTTAATTTTTAATTATCCTGAAGACAAAGTGTTGGCATAATTTATCAACCAGCTACTTACCTCATACTGTTTATACCTTAATGAGTAGATTCTCATCAGCCCATAATAAGGTTCGATACAGTAATTAAATGATAATTACTCGATAATCACTGTTTTCACACGATTATGCGATAATTATCAAAACACGAGCTGCATTAAACTAACGGACCAGGCCCAAACTGAAGACGGTAGCAAGCTTGCCCGCCTACCAGTTTCACTGTTTCTTTTAATTTTGTTTCTTCTTTAAAAATACATTTATCACCGAAACAATTTACTGTTGATTTAATTCTTATCTGCAAGCAGGAAAAAATATTAGCGAAATAAATATTTAATAGTTATTCAGGTAAACAATTATTTTTACCATTTTTAGAATTAAGTGATAGCGTAGGAAAAATTCTGGTGTGGGAGAACTGGAACTACTGTTAACCAAATTTAGCAGACATTAAATTCTAACAAAGGAAGGCATTCCCTTTTTTAGGGCATCGCAACCAAGATCACAAAAAATTAAATTGTAACACTTTCGTCATTTCTGCCGGTCACACTCAGCAACTTTGTATTTCACCACAGCCGTTCACACTCACCTAGCAACTGTGATGAAATTAATGGAAAATAATTCTATTGATCACATGATAGAACCGTAAAAACAAAAAAATAGAGTACTTTCCATTCCAAAAAAAAAAAAAAAATAAAAAAAAAATTCGTGTACCTAATCGAGTGCGTTATCGCTGGATAAGTATTCAAAAGTAGAATCAGTATTGACATGGGATGTTTTTATTTAATTTTGAATTTCAAGATACATAAGCTCCCAATTTCGTTAAAAATGTGTCCACCTACTTACAATTTTCTGACATATGAACTACACTTAAGAAGAACGTTCAAGGAACTTTGTTTCTGATTTGATACGTCGAAATAATTTTTTAATTTTTCTTTATTGTTATCTAATATTTTCATAAATCAGTTACTACAAAAACTGATAATTCCCCAATGCATTTGAATTTTTGTTTCTATTATTTTTCACTGCAAGTGTTTCACTACATTATCAGAGTATCTTCAGCGGTATCTTCGTGACATCTGCACATTTTTAGATACATTTAGTTGTGAAAACAATATGAAGTACAGTGGAACTTAATTTTGCATGTAATTCTATTCCACATTTGCTTCGTCTCAGAGTCAGGCCATCAGGTATCGTTCATGAATTGTTTTAACACCGGTCTGTAAGTGCAACTGATGACTGATACTTGGGAATTGATGCTTTGAGAAATCCTCTGAACAATGCCACGCAGCTGAGCACAGATTTTTCGGTGGTGACTTTATGTGCCATCTCAGTTACATTGCACTAATCAGCGGTCACTGCCGACGTGCTTGGTGGGATCCAGTTCTTTATATCAATTTCATGGTGCACGTTACAGATGGGCGAGTGGTTGTGAACATTGGACCTTTCAGAATTGGAGGGAGGTGTTATTTACTGACAAAACTGGCAACACGGAAATTGGTAGCATGTATTGAGTCAACCAGGTAAAATTGTATCCGTAGACAGACAATCACTAGTGTGCATCAAATTGACGGTTTGTAGTGTACAGAGTTGCTATCATACGGGGTCATCGTAAACGTCTGCTGTGAATTCATGGGCACTCAACGCTAATCAATCCAGGACCAACAACTTTCAGTATCAGTCTTGTTCGAGCAGTGGTACGGTACGGTCGGTTTTCCTGGTACGCGAAGTTTCCCTGTGTGCCGAGTTAACACTATCGCGAACCGTGCGCTTAACCAACACAAGTTTACCTGTCGACAACCGGAATATCTACACTAGTGCAACCTCTAATTACGTAAATTGTTACCTAACCGGCGGCGGTTGCGTCGGTAATCGCCATGCACAGTGGGGAGTATGGTGAAGGCGGAACGCAGCAGAACAACCCAGCGAACCCAGTTCCACAATCAGATGGAGACGACGAGTTACCCTCAGTGATACGAAGTGCTATTCAAACAGTGGCAGTGAACGTAGCAGATGACGAGCTTCATATGTACGTAGAAGAACCCAGATCATCGAAACGCCCGTGCGGAAACCAGGACGACCAGCAGCCTGCAGGAAAAACGGAGAAAATGCCACGCGTCTCCAAATCGCAGTCAGCTGTCGCAGCCAGAGCGGAGGAATCAACAACAACACCAGCCCAACAGCCTACGCCAATGAACGAAGTGAGTAATGGTGCCCCTACATCAACCCCTACCAGGCTTGTGTCTAATAATTATGAGATGTATGATAAGGGCCCATTTGTGATCATAGTTGAAAGCACTGACAAAAAGGTGGGGAGGTTACATCCAATGGCACTAGGGAAAATGCTACGGTTGGAAAGTGGGACCTCCTTTAATAATATCATTAACATCTACCCTGCAGGGCAAAATAGAGTAAAAATTGAACTATCCACTGCGGCGGCAGCTAATGCACTGGTGAGAAGTAATGTATTCCCCAGGTACAAACTTGAAGCATATATCCCTAGCTACCTGGTCACTAAACAAGGGATCATTAGGAATATAGAGACATCATTATCAGAGGAAGAGATCTTAGCAGTCATTTGCAGCCCAGTTCAGGTCATTTCAGTAAGAAGATTTTACAAAAACACAGTAGAAAATAACGCAACTATAAAGAAACCATTACCAGTTTGTTCTATTACATTTAAAGCACAAAAAAGGCCCGACAATGTGAAAATCCATGGAGTCCGTTGTCCGGTAGAACCTTATGTACCGTCTGTTCTCCAGTGCTTCAACTGTTTGCGCTATGGCCATTATAGCAAGCAATGCCGTAGCCAAACACGTTGCAAATATTGTGGCGGTACTCACGATAGCAGCACCTGCACTATTACCTCTCAACCTTCAAGTTTATACTGCGCAGGCCCCCATATGGCTACTGATAAATCATGCCCGGAGTTCATAAAACAGAAGGAAATAAAACGTAGGATGGCCTACCAAGACATTAGCTACCGTGAGGCACTAGCCTCTTTAGATAACAGACAATACGCTAGGGCTGCGGCTGCCTCACCACCTGACACAAGAGACATCGCCGAGTTCCCTACATTACCTAACAACCAGGGTACGCTCCCATTTCCACAGGACACCCCAGCGCAACTGGACAACTTTAAGACATATCAAAATACAAACCCCGGACCATTCAGACGGGACCCCATGATCCTACCCGGAAGCCACATTAAAACTGCCCGACCCCAACAGATACCTACACCGAGACATAGCGATAACTGGAAGGGCTACCAACAACTCCTAATACCAAACCAAAGACCATTGGATCCAATACCAGCTAGCAAATCCAATCCTGTAGATGAACCAGGTGCTACCACAAGCCCACTGGGCAGAGACCACATAATAGATATAATACTTCACTGTGTCATCTCCCTGGTACAGAACACCCAACTTGGAGGAAACCCAATACCAATAGATGCGTTAAGGGAAAACATCAGTAATCTGATCAGTAACTCAATAGTTGATCGCCATTATGGCCAAGCCCAATAACATTCTCCAGTGTAACATTCGAGCCACCCACGCAAATAGAGAAAATTTGATCCAACAAAAATGGCTACACAAATTAATAACATGCTGTATTGGAACGCAAGGTCCTTACGATCTAATAAAGAAAGTTTCGAGCGGGCTCTAAATATGCACGATGTAGCTATTGGGACAGTAGTGGAAACCTGGCTAAAGCCAGAAGATAAACTAACAGTTAAAGGCTACAATGTAATCAGATGTGACAGGATACATGGATACGGTGGGGCAGCGCTCATAATTAAAAAATGCTTAGAATACAGGACCATTCAGCTAATCAACAGTAATACAGCCCTTGAGGCCTGCGCAGCTAGCATTAAGAGCGGCCACACCTATATAACAGTTGCAGCAGTATACAGAGCACCTAATACAACTGTATCAAAACAACAACTTATACGGCTCTTAAGGCAACTCCCACAACCATATATTATCATGGGTGATTTTAATGGCCATAACACAGCTTGGGAAGTAGTAACTCAGATCGTATGGGCCGAATCCTCATGGAGGCAATAGAAGAGGAAAACTTGGTAATTTTAAATGATTGTTCGGAAACCCGGATTATCAAGCCAACGGAAAACAAATCCGCTGTGGATATTACTATTTCTTCACCTGCGCTTGCACACCTCTACAACTGGGAATTCCTCCAGGAACCATTTGGGTCGGACCATCTCCCCATCCTGTTGAGATCGAGATGCCGCAATCCAAAAGATAGCGCCCCATCCCCAACATATAAATGGAATCTGGCTAAGGCTAATTGGATAAAGTATCGGGAAACAGTAAATGCATATATAGAAGAGGATAGTAAATCAGATAATGGAAGTGCAAACTACAATTATATCCTTAAAACCATAGAGAGAGCCGCAACAGAAGCGATCCCGATAAACAAACCAAGGAAGCAAAACCCACGTATAACCCCCCCCCCCCCCGTGGTGGGACAACGATTGCAGTCACTTGGTGCAAGAAAGGAAAGAGGCTTTGAAAAACTACAAAAGGTGCTGCACAGAAGAGAACTATATTACCCTTATGAAAATACAGGCACGCACGAAGAGATTATTAAAAGAGAAGAAGAGGCAAGGCTGGAGAAAGTTCTGTGAAACCTTGAATAAAAACACACCGCTGACACAGATATGGAAACGGGTGAAGAGCTTTCGCCATGCTGTTGACGACCACCAACATCCCACAGAGATTAAGCCAGAAATCGCAGAAGGAATACTCGCCAGACTGACCCCTCCGGCAGAACACAATCATATATGGCTGCAACCAAGTATGGATCAGGAGCACCCTATACTCAAACCATTTGACATGATCGACTTGGAAAGGACACTATTAAACTGCAGCAATACAGCCCCCGGACCTGATAATATTTCATACTCAATGATAAAACACCTACCTACCTCTGGAAAATCCATTCTACTAAGCATGTTAAACAAGGTATGGCAAGAAGGAAGATATACCCCTGAACTAAAAACTGGCAGGATAATACCCCTGCTAAAACCAGGAAAGGACTCCAAAGATGCAGCCTCCTATCGACCAATAACCCTTCTACCGTGTCCCCTTAAGATCCTAGAAAAAATGGTCAAACACAGGATGGAGTGGTACATCGAAAACAACAACTTGTTACCAGAACACCAGTTGGGTTTCCGGAAAGGTAAAGGAACTAATGAGTTATTGGCACAAC
This sequence comes from Vandiemenella viatica, assembly GCA_031002005.1. Taxonomy (NCBI): domain Eukaryota; kingdom Metazoa; phylum Arthropoda; class Insecta; order Orthoptera; family Morabidae; genus Vandiemenella; species Vandiemenella viatica. The sequence goes on from JARYHS010012519.1 coordinate 164,885,985, forward strand.
TGGTAACAGACAAACAAAATTGCCAGAGTAGGAATGGATACCTGTATGCCGTATATATTGATCTATCTAGTGCCTACGATAACGTCAGCATCCCAGTATTGGCAGATAAGCTAAAACGCATGAGGTTCCCACACAGGTTCATAGGAAACATATGTGCACTACTACAAAACAGAACCTTGATCATTAATAGTAAAACAGGCAGAGTTGGACCAAGAGAGACTAGCAGCGGTCTACCGCAAGGCTCTACATTATCCCCGCTACTATTCAACATATACACATCAGACTTAGCACAGATACTAGCAGAAAACACATATATACTACAATATGCTGATGATTTATGTATATATGCAATTGGAAATACAATACTAGAGGCCAAGGAAGCTCTATCCACCACGCTGATAAACCTTGAAAAATGGTTGAGGGAAAATGGAATGACGATTGCCCTCGAAAAATCAGAAGCCTGTATATATACGCGTCACAAACTACCACATATAACTTCAGTCAACATAGGTCCCTACAAAATACCATACAAAAGGAACGTAAAATACCTAGGACTAATAATAGACTCAAAACTGACCTGGGCACAACACATAAAGCATATTCTAAAGAAATGTGAGAAAGCCATCAATGTAATGAGGGCCACTACCGGATATTGGTGGGGGACAGACCCACAAACAAGCATATTACTGTACCGAACGCTAGTCCGACCACACCTTGACTACGGATGCATATGTTATGGAGGCGCATCAAACAGCTTAACCCAACAACTAGACAAAGTCCAGTACAAGGCGTTACGCCTGTGCACTGGGGCGATGCCTTCAACACCTACAAACGCCCTATTAGTAGAGGCCCTGAAACCGCCACTGGAAATACGAAGGCAATATATAAGTGCAAAATTCGTGCTAAGACAACTACAAACGCCCAACAGTTCTCTGATAAAAGCAATAACAACATTAGAAAGAAACTGCAAAACATTACACTTTTGGAAACGGAAACGGACACCTCTGCTAGCAACAGCGTACTCTGAAGTAAAACAATATCAAAACACGATATATACCCTATCGAAACTCCCGTGCTTCCAAGTTAACTACGATACAACCACCATGAAACCCAATAATGAAATGAATATACCATTTGGGGAAAACTCAGAGCAGAATAGAGCCTTGATAGCCGACCACACGGATGCAGACAATGATATATGTCACATATACACGGACGGCTCCAAGACTGAAGAGGGCGTGGGGTGTGCATATGTAGTAACACAAACCTCAAATGTTGGCATGTATAAACTTCCGAAAGAAGCCACTGTATACACCGCAGAAATGACAGCCATCCTAAAGGCAGTACAATATGCGCAAGATACACCGCAAACGAAGATTATCATCTGGTCTGACTCAAGAAGCGCGATCGAATCACTTAACAATCTACATGCTGGCAACGGGAGAAATATACTAGGCTACAAAATCATGGAACAGATACAGCACCCACAGAGTGCCCAAAAACAGGTATACCTGATCTGGATCAAAGCACACACAGGTATACCAGGAAATGAACTGGCAGATACAGCAGCCAAAACAGCAACAAAATCAGGAAGAAACCACCCCCTGGCACCAGCTACAGACATCATATCCACAATCAGACGCAACACAAGAGATAAATGGAACAATATATGGAGAAAATCCATAGAAAACAAAGGCAAACACTACGGATACCTACACCCAACGATCCCATCCAAACAGTGGTACCAAACATGGTACGTAACAAGAAAAACCATGAGCATTATAGCTAGGATAAAATTCAACCACGGTAGCTTCCGAAAACATCTATATAGACTAAACCTAATAGCATCTCCTCTTTGCGGCTGTGATGAGACGAGCGAGGGGGATATAAATCATATGTTATTTGCATGCAAAAGGCACTGGCAGCAGTCCACCAGACTGCTGGAAGATCTGCAACAGCTAGGTGTTAGCCTCCCGACAAACACCTTGAACATTTTGGGCACGGAGGACCGAAGAGTGTACAAGGCCATTGTGACGTTTATAGTGAGTAACAACATAAAAATATGAATATATCCTAAGGGGTGGTGACCAGTAGACTGTCTGTCTAAACAGCAAAATACTTCTCTGAGATGTCTGCTATGCAGAATTCACGGCATACGTGTGAGATCTAAAACATCCTAGCCCCATGTCCAAAATCATAAAGGAGTACTCTAAATGTGATTTGTAGATGTGTAGGCAGAGACCAGTATGAAGGACAGTGTGACATGAGATCTGTTAGCTTCAACAGCTTATAAGGTGTGATAAACATGGTTCTGCTAATGCAAAGAGCAAATTTGTACTACCCCAAAATGTTTACAATGTAAATATTTGTGTTGTAAGTTTCACTGTTTGTAATAGGAATTTTTGTAATAACTTTAAACATGTAAACTAAACTTGGTACCCAGATGTACGTTTATAAATCATGAAAGATGGTGGTAGATGTAATTCAACAAGGCGTGTAACTCATTGTAATAACTATATGTATTTGTGCTGGCTGCATGGTCTTGGAAACCAGATGCCAATAAAAAAAAAAAAAAAACTTTCAGTATGTAATAGAACGTGCGAGCCCATCGTCTAAATATCGTCAGTATTTTTCTTCATTGCGGCCCTAGTGGACGACCTGCATGTTATCAGGAAAAGATCCCTATTTAATTTTTTAATTTAATTAATTATATTAAATTACAATGGAGCGCACGCGACGGTGGCAATTTCCTTTAAAAAAAAACCATCTTCTCCCTTTCCTGCACCCACCTACATTTGCCCTCTGCAAATTTTAGTTTTAAATTCTTTCAGCGTTTTTGGTAAATTATTCATCATTTCTCTTGGTAACCTATTCCAATCCCTGGCACTCTTACCCAAAAAAAAGAGACTCTTCCTACACCCTTGTGCCTGAAATCGAGTGCCAGCTTGAGGTCATGGTCATCTTTTCCCTTCCAAGCATTACTTTTAATTCTTACACCAATATCTTTCCATGCCTCGTCACCAATATACGACTTGTACACTCCGATGACCCTCTTCACCCTCCTTCTGTCTTCCAATGAGTCCCATTCCAGCTCTTTTATCATATCTGTTACTGATTGTATTCTGTGGTAATTTCCAGAAACAAATCTAGCAGCCCTTTTTTGCACCCTCTCCAACTCCTGTATTTGATACGCAAAAAGTGAGTCCCATACTACACTATCATCTTCAAGAAATGGTCTGTTTTGTAAACCAATTTCTTTACTTCTCTAGTACATCCCTCATCACTCTCTCCAACAAGTGCAGAATTTTGAAACATTTTCCTACTACCTGTCCAATATGTCCTACCCAGTTAAGCTTGTTATAAAATATAACGCCAAGATATTTACATTTCAAGACTTCAACCAGCAATTCTTTCCCCACCTTATAATCGTAATTAACCTTTAGTTTTTTATTTGTGTATCTAATAAGCTGACTCTTCTTTGCATTTATCTTCATCCCATGTTTACCAACCCAATTAGATATCCTGTCCAGATCACCCTGCAGCTGTTTACATTCCTCTACAGTTTTGATCCTTTTATACAGCATTATGTCATCTGCAAGCAATCTAATTTCTGATAGTAAACAATCAATACAATTATTCATTAGAATCATGAATAGCAATGGTCCCTCTACACTACCCTGTGGCACTCCCATTTTTATTTCCACTTCTTTTGATACTGCATTTCCTAACCTAACTTTCTGCTTTCTATCTTTTAGAAATTCGTCTACCCAGTAAACCACTTTCTCAACTACTCCAATAATTTTTTCCTTATTTACACACCATTTTATGGCTCACTCTGTCAAACGCCTTTAACAGATCTAGTGCTACACTATCAATTTGGCCTCCCTTGTCCATTTCATCTGAAATATTTAAACATGGCTTGGCTCAATTAAGAACAACAGTTTCTGAACATTGGTATTTACCATATAACCTACAGACGTCCCAGAGAATCGCTGCTGAAGAATGGGATAAACTGGGCAAAAATGGAACAATGAGACAGTAAACCTACACCATACCAACCCCGCGTCAATGCCAGGGGACGAGTTACGCCATATTGAAGTTGCGTAGGTTCAACTGCAGAAGTCGATGTCACAAATCAGAATTTTGTTCTTACACAGATATTCTTTCACCTTTGTTTCAATGAGCATTACGTTTTGTAAACACTTTAATGTTCCATGTCTCATTTCCAATTTGATGTTGTGTGCTCAGGGGGCATCCATCACACGTTAAGGGGGAGGGAGGGGGTCAACAGAGTGTGACGAGTGGGGGGGGGGGAGGGGAAGAGTCATAAGCTTTGTGACGTCACATATATAATTTGTATCACTTTTTGGCACGTGGTGGCCGCGCGAGTTCACGCTCGCTGTACCTACGGTGTCATACGTTCGCCACCTTTGACAAAATATGACTTACACAAACATATTTAAACGATAGTGTGGCATCTGTGATCTACATCTTTCATCCTATAAAGCCACTAACCAACACAAGCAATCACTTAAGAGGTAACGAGAGATTTTGCACATAACGAAGGTTTGTCCTCAGAGAATTCAAACTAGACGTGACACAGAAGTTGTTAGGCTGAAGGTCGCGTCGACGACGGGTTCATTAACACCCTAAAACAGGGAAGCTCTTTGATTGATAAACGATGATGATGCTATATGGTTGGATGACGAAGATGTTGACGTATCGAATGTTCCTAACATTAACCAAATCTAGAACGAAGTGACTGCTATGCCAATCGTAAATAATATAAAGGAATTGGTTCAAAGTCCATGAACTAAAAAAAATAGAAATATATAAATAATTTTGGAAGTGAATATGTTAGATATATGAGAAATAAATACATATATTGTAGTAGAGGGGCCTTGGTGGGCAAGAATATGTATGGTTAATATTTATAAATTAATTATTAACATTAATAAAGAGGATTTTAGTTTTGATTTTATGAAGGAGAGAAAATATGGATTTTTGCAAGAATCTCAACGTTATTTTGAATACAGGAAAACTGTCACAACATTTATTTTGTATCATTGGCGATTACATGTCTGAGCGAATTTATCGTTAACATTAACACAAATTGGCAAAATCATAAAAACAACTCTCAGAGGTACAATTAGCCGTCATGAGCAAGCAAAAAATTGTGTATTTACTTTTAAATCCATCACAGAATTAATATGTAAGAGAGAATGATATTTGGAATCAGTGTACAATACAAACTATGATGACCTCAGGCATAGCTATCATAATACTGTGACTTTAAATTTCAATAAATCAGGGCGCCACGAATGAACAATATGCCATTCGAAACGTAACTAGTTCTGGCAAATTATGCCGCTAGCTCAGAGGGTTTTCAGTTACAAAGTTAGAACATGGATCTATTCTCTCAGAGACACTTAAGGGTTCAGTTTCACGGAATGCACAATCAGATGGCTTGGTCGTAATAAGTTACCATTGTAGTTCTGCGTCTAATGTCTGCGGTGATCGAAGACAGCCCACGCTACGGGAGCTCCATCTCAGAAGGCGGCTACAGGCACGCCCGTTCTGGTAATGCGCATCATCGCATTACTGACTGTGTCGACGTGCGGAAGCAGCTTCATCAATTGCCTTGCTATGCAAGCCGGCAGCGTCAGATTTCCAACACCAGGAGTCAGACAGCGAGAAATGACAACTTTCGAAATCCTCCATAGAATGAAACCAGTCTCTCTTCTATATCCGAAGAAACCTCTGGTTCCGCCCCTTGAAATCTCGAAGATCACATTTTACAGAAAATTCCCAGGATTTTAAGTTATGTGCTCATTTGGATTGGATCTTGAGGCTGGCCACCTAATGTCACGTAATATCGCCGATATCTTATTCGCCCCGCGTGTATATCACAGAGGTCGGAAATATTCGGCCGCCTTCGGGGGGTGAGAGCGTATTCGGATGCCGGGTTTTTATACCAGGTCAGCGGCCTGTTGTTGACTGCCCACCCCAAGGTGAAAGACAGTGTTGTCCGGAAAAAAAAACCTTTATCCCCGACTTCTTGTCGTCGTGGCTCGGGAAGGCCACGTTTACCTTCAAGCCTACACAGCTCAATAATTGTTTAATATTCATTGCAACAAGATACACTGAATGTTCACCATTGCATTACAGTCCTCACATAGAATCTTGCGTAGTTTTTAGGAAATTACTAAAAGAAACTATCTAGGTGGTCGCCCAGGATTTATAAAAATTAATCTAACATTATGATTTATATAATAAAAATGCTCCTTATAATGTAACCAACTGCGTTACATTATAATATACATGTAAACTAATGGAAATAAGGACCGAGATTAGATACTAGGTGCTGGGCTATGTTGTATATGGAAAAATAAATAAATAAACATAATAATAAGTGCTGTTTTAATTTAATAATTTTTAAATTTAAAATTGCGAAACATGTGATGTCATACCAGGGGAGGGTATCACACATATCTGACCATCTGTGTGGCAAGGAGGGGGGGGGGGGGCTCCAAAAATCATGAAATTTGTGTGACGTAATTTATTGATGTGAGTTATACCGGCAGGATCGTGTGATGTAGAGGGGATCGGCCCAAATTCTCTATTTTCAACACAAGCAAGCCGTTAGCTAGGATAAACATTTTTAGCGGCATTTTTACATAGTCTGGAAATGAAAAACTCACTGTTCTTGTAGAAATATTATTAAATTTAACTAATAACGTTCACTTAAACAACTTCTGAGACACTTATATTACACTGACACAAGTTATCCATACATGTCACTTCGCTCGTTTGACGCGTGAATTGAAGCCAAATAATATCACCGCATAGAAAAAGGGCTACAGTGAGTCATTTAAGTCCATTTCACTATCGGTAAAAGAAAATTTCGAAAAATTGTGACACTTTGAAAGTAAAATTTTCAAAGTACACGTCAAAGAAGTGGAAGCAAAACCAGTGTAACGAAGGTTGAATTGAAGCAAACCTCTTAGAAATTTGGAAAGATGTCGACTGAATCAATCGATGAAGATAGCCTGATATCACGATCACGGTGGGACTCAGGTTGCGGAGGGTGGGGGGGGGGGGGCAGTTACAGCAACCAAACTGCCTCTGATAGACGTGAAGAAGGACACGATGACACCACGGCCGATTAGACTTGGCTTTTTTTTACTTCTTTAAACTTCCTCTGAAACAAATGTTGAAGCAGCTAAGTACTGAACAGTAGTTTCTGATGTGTCTAAATAAAATGCTAAGTTAGGGGACATCCACAAATTACGTGAGGTGTTTTTCCGGATTTTCGGACCCCCCCTCCCTCCCCCTTGGTGACATCTGGTGAGATTTCGCCCGCCCCCCCCCCCTCCCTATTTCACTTCACGTAATTTATGGATGCCCCCTTATAAACAATACTTACTCTTTCACTGGCAGCTCGACTAAAGAAAGACGTATTCTTGCAGTAGTAGCTACCGCTGCTACCTATCTCATATCTTTTGTGTCATGCGCTGTGAACTGTTTTGTGCATTGGTGACACATAATGTTCTTTGATGTGCGTCTAATTTTCGAGGCAGAAGTTGAGAAATGTGGTAGCAGACAGCGGTATGATCAAGGTGAATCGTGTACAAAACTTAATCACGATGACTTGCACTCCAGATCCGAGGTTTGAAGCGGGATGTCTGTAACTTCGCGTCTCTAATAGCATAGCGAACGCGGTACATCAAACTGCTGGCTAACCGCTCGGTATAACGCAGAATCCTTATCGGCCTTAGGAACTAAATAACATCCGGCATTTATCCCCCGGCCGTGGATGATATCGTGCAGCTATGTTTTTAGGGCCATTGATCGGTAATTGTACATCACGTTAGCGGCCACGGGCCGGGCCTATGGAATGCGCGTGTAATGATGAGCCGTGTTTGTTAGTTACATGGTTCGTCACTTAAGGCGGCAGATAGCGCCTTGCAGTGCCGGCAGCAGCTGGGCGTTACCCTCGGCATGTTGTTCCTCCCCGCAGACTGATAAGGCAAGCTCCACTGACCGATGGAGCCCTTAATGCTCAAAGACTGCCGTGCCGCAACATCCATCAATAACTTCCTCAACTCGCTTTTACAAGAAACGGGACGCCGCAGTGTGTGTAGTGGCTACAACCTGGAAAGTTCCAGAGTAGAGTTGCCAACTTTTCAGATTTCCACGACCGGACAAACGCCATTTCACATCTCCACGAACGGAGGGAGGGTAGAGGGGAGGGGGAGGGGGTGGTGGGGTGTATGTATGATAGAAAAAGTAAAATTTACAGAGCAATTCGTTTTTTATTTTTATAACAATTTCGAACTAAAAAATAAGAAAAATTGTTAAATGATTCCTCAGACTTCCACGGCCATCTTTGTTCATGACTAATTGACTTTCGGGTTGTTTATTTCATTACCTGAGCTTTCGCCTGGTATCCTCCAGCCTTCGTCAGAGATACTCTGCGATTCTTGGCGCTTGTTGCTATGGCAACATAAACAGTATCTCTGACGAAGGCTGGGAGATACCAGCTGAAAGATCAGGTAATTAAGTAAACAACGCGGCATAACCCGAAAGTCAATTAGTCATGAAGAAAAATTATTGTTTGGAATTACAATCACAAATATTTAATAAAATTAACAATGCAAGAAAATAACTATAATTACATTTACTATGTCAACAAAACCACTGCAGAAAAACAGTGTATTCTTCAGCTCAGCCATATATTTCTTTTTTTTTTAATTGGTTAAAACTGCTGTTATAGATGTAGATTTTGTTTTCCTCACATATCCTTCTGTACTCGCATGACGTTTCATTGTTTTTGTACCGTCAAATTTTACAGTAAAATTCATTTCACACACTTGACAATATGCGGCGAAATCGTTTTCTTTACATAACCTCGTTTCAAATTCGTCATTTAAGAACCGCTCCTCTCTGAAACAACAATAACTTTTTCCGTATTTTCTTCAGCATATCACTCATTATGTATATGTAACGTGCCGGGTAGCTAACTGAGGCAATCAGATATGCGACCAAACTGTTGGTAATTTTTGAACACAGAGTGAAAGAGTTGAATTACGTTCAGCGGGTGGGGAATAAGGAGCGAGACGACCTTGCTTATTTCCATAAATTTTGAAATTTCTTAATAACCGGACATTTTGCGTCCGGTCGCATGTAGTGAACGGACACGACCAAATTGCGTTCGAACCGAACAGTCCGGCCGAAAACCGGACAGTTGGCAACCCTGTTCCCGAGCGAGACCATTCTGGGGCCCGTGCAGGGCTGCCAATTTAGCATTTTTATGGTTAAATTTAGCACATTTTCAAGTGATTATGCATGAAAAAGATTCAAGTCAGCATGTAACATATTTTTTAGAATTTTTTCCTTAGAGTGATAAAATTTTAGTATTGTTGATTTATTGGAATATTCTATCACAATGATTTGTTATTAATTATTGTTAATTTTAAGTTGATTGTTTTATAATTTCACAAGTGAAAATAAACATTTCCATAAAGCGATTTAACAAATAATTTTTTTAACAAATTTAAATAATTCAATTGTTATAAAACATCAAACATGTATTATTTACTCTTATTTTTAACTAAAATATTTATTTAAGTTTTGTTTCAGATAATTTTCAAGATAAAATTTACATATCACGATATACGTCTTACTATTCCAAGCTAGTTAACATTTTCTGCTTTTTTCATTGCATGATACATAGACACGTTTAGTTTTTCTGGTTGGGTTAAATTCTGGTAGAGTTGTTTTTCTGGTTGGGTTAAATTCTGGTAGAGTTGTTTTTCGGTGGTGGTAGAAAATGGTGAAGTTACCTTAAAGTAGGGGTTTTTTGGTAAAGATATTTGGGAGTATAGAATTATTCTAGTAAAGTTTTATTTTGGTAGGTTTACGATTTGGTTGACTAGTTTGTGATTGTTAGAGAGAAAAAGGGGGTGATATATTTGTGGTAAATATGGCATTTGACAAATCTTCGTGTTAGAGATGTCTATGGAAGTGTTTTCATACGATAGGGTTCGTAAATGGTAGAGATGTTTCAAGGTAGAAATAACATTTGGTAGAATTGTTTACTGGTATAGTTATTTTTTGGTTGATGTGTTGAATGGTAGTGGTGTTCTTGGTAGACTTGTTAGCGGTAGAGTTTATTTTGGGTAGAGATTTTTCTGGCCGGAATGTTAATGTACTCTTTAATTTTGTTTGAATTTTCTCAACATTTTCCGAAAACTTTTTGGCATCTTCTAGAGGTAAATTTGACAGAAAATATTTTTTAGAGTTGGCCGCACTGGGCCTGAGAAGTTTTAATTGGGATTCGTGATAGCCTTGTGCTGTCTAAACTATTGTTACCATCCATTAAATATGAAACGTTTTATTCTTCTAAAGAAAGTTATAATATTAAATAAGTAAAAATCCTACAGTGTGGCTCAGTGCTTTGAGCAGCCGCGCGCTGGATCAGGGAGGTGCAATGGGACCGTGCACAAGCCCAAGCCACCGTGTAACGGTCGTCCTGATTGCGATTATCAGGCGGTTTTCCGCAATTTTCCAGGCGAATGCTGAAACAGTCTTTAATCTCCACATCACAAACTATACATTTTACAAACAAAAATACACTTATCATGCAAAACACACAAAGTTACACTTCGCAGGTAATTATCAACACAGACTTTCTTCCAATCGACTTACCGCGTAGACAATTTGGATTCGTAATAGTCTTGTGTTGCTTAAACTTCGTTTATCATCCGTTAAATAGGAAAGGCGAAAAACTAAATGCCTTAGTGACTAAAAGTTTTGTTTTCTCAAAGAAAGTTATAATATTAAGTAAGTAAAAATATAAGAATAACCATCTTCACTATTTGCTTTCAAACGAACATGTTTCGAAAAAATATATTTATTTCTTCCTTTCATTGTTACATGATCGTATCACATTGTACAGCTGATACGAAGAGGTTTCAGAGACTTGTATTTACTGGATGGGTGATGAGGGAATGTACCATAGAAGTTAGTGAACTTGGATGTGAAGTCTTGGTCAAGTCATTACTTAAGTCGCCGTCGCCCATGCTCGTTTCCGAGTTTTTGTTTGTCACTTGCAGACATTTGTGTGGGCGCCGTTGATGGCTAATTGGGCCGATACTATAGTAAATAATAGTATGCACATGTTGCATCTAACTGTAGGAGGTAGACGTGGTTAGGTTTCTTAAGGTTTTTGTCTGTTACGAGCTTCTACTGCCCGTCTTCGTCATACCTTTTCAAATAGTCCGACTGCCGCGTAGGTGGTTTTGCGCCAGATGGCGCGGTCTTCTGCAAGGTATCCCAGGTGTTCAGCTCTTCACGTTCTTTATGAGCTGGTCTTTGTGGAGCCTCAGGGGGGCTGAGCTCACCGTATAAAAATAGTCGAGGGAGTCTGTTGCTACTCATACTTTGAACATGTCCAATCCAATTGTGTTGGTGACTACTGATGAGGGCTTCAATGCTGTACATTTATGCCCTTTGTAAAATTGTAGCGTTAGACACAATCATTCTAGTTGATTACTTAAGATTAGTAGGGTGATATGGAACCTACTTTGTTGGTATCAAATACAGGAATTGGAGAGGCAGATTGATTTATATGTGCACATTTCAGGAGAATAGAATCAGTAAGTCCTTTAGTAAAAGAGCAGAGTGAAAAGTCGTTGGAAGACGTAAGTGGGTGAAGGAAGTGTATAAGGCAAATATTTGCGATGAGGTCCGCGTGACCATGATAATAAATTAGCTCTTCGTTGCAGCTATGAGGAGTGAGAAATTTTAGTTTTATAGGTAAGCGGGTCAGATAGCTGGAATAAATTTCCAGAGAGTATAGTAAACAATTTAACCAAATCCGAATTTTTTTAAAAATGCAATAAATCCAAGATAAGGTGACATGGGACAAGTAATCCATCCCAATTATTCTCGTTGCTATTGTCATTGCAGAGCTACTTCACCTTGGATAATTTATGTTAGAGGTAAAAAACACGAAATTTCTTAAAATGACCGTGAGTAACTGATATGAAAATAATTGAGCTGCAATGATTTTTACACAGAATGCACAAACTGGCCACTGTGGAAGAGAGCTGAACCGAGATTTTGGTAAGCCTTTATAAACGGGTAGTATAAAGAAAATAATCGGGTTTTAACACATATTAGCCGCGACAATTGCAAAGATAGATTGGCCTACAATGCTTAAATTTACCACGTATTATGCCCCTGTTGTGGATGCGCCTGATACAGGGACTAACCCCGGGACCACACGCTTGGCACTTGTCACAAACTCCCAGCCTCTAGAAACGCTTGGTTAATTTAGGGGGAGCCAAACATCGTCATCCACACGCTTGCTAGTGCGCTTCTATGTTTTGAAGCAAGCAAGACTGACGTTGAGGTTTGTGTCGGCCAAAAACTTTTGGCCTAACCTATTTTAGAAAAATAAAATTAAAAAACGAGAGACGAGAAAGAAGATCGTGGATGTTAAAAATCTATAGAAACCGATCCAGGTATTTATTACAATTTCATTCAGGCAACTATGAATACTATGTAGTTTCATGTATCTGATTTAATATAAGTGTATTGTTTTATAATTAGTATTGTATAATAATTATTGGTTTAACTGGCATTATAACGTCTGTATCAATTATGTTTTTGATTGCAGAGAATTTATGAAAGAAACATTTAATGAGCTGCTTTTTGAGCCAGTTGTTCAATTTGATAACTTCTGCCGGATGAGCTATGCTGATTCTGAATATTCGCTGAATGAAATTTCCCCTATGATTTCTAAGGAAAACACAGACTTCAGAGAAACTATACTACACCAGCTAAATTAATAGATTTATACTGAGCCATAGCGAATAGAATCTTAGTTTTTCTTTAAATGTTTACGAAATGTGACAATAAGAAATTCTATCTTTTATTTTAATCTCCATGACAGTTTTATTTAATTCTTCACTAAGACGACTCAAAGCATCAGCTATTTTTTTATGGTCTTTATTCTTCGGGTAAAAAAATGTAGTGTTCTACTTAGTAGATTCGAGAAATTGTAAAATATCCTCGTTGGACCAGTTTTTCTTGCAGCACTTTTATGCAACATAAAGAAACGCACGTGTTGTCCGCCTTCAGGGCACAAACAATACTGTCTCTAAACAATACTAAGTCCGCACAAACGTGTAGGCGCTTCGCAAGTACTTGCCAAACGCCTTTGATTTGTGCCAAAAAACCGACACTCGATCGGATCAGTGACAAGTGCCTGCAAGCCTACACAAGCCAAGCCAAGCGCCCTATCCACATGTTTCAATTTGTGAGGGTCTGACATGTTTGGCAAGCGTGTGGTCCCGGCGTGTGGATCACGAACCAAGTATCTTGTTTCCAATAGGAGAAAGTCAGATGAAGAACCCGGAAACATTTCGGGCAAGAGCGTAGCCCTCTCAGTATCTAGTATATAACATGCCTCTGTTATTCGGTTTCTGGAACAAACCACTGTTAGTAATACGCTCAGTTATATGTTATCTTTGCTAAAATTAATATGTTTAAGTAGAGAGATATTAATCCTAGTGATACGTCCACATAGTAGGCTCATCTGTAGTGAACACATACAATATATGGTATTAGCCAAAAAATGCATAAACTTATATTAGTCTCTATCACAGAATTGTGTGAGCGGATTGAGTTTGTCCCTTAAACTGCAGAAAATAGTCTTAGATCCAATGCCGATATTAGGATTTGTAATCCCTTATTGCTAACTCCCAACATCGTCGAACTAAGCCGCAAGCTGACGACATATCTGATGAGGAAAATTCTGCTGTGATTTTAAATGTTCGCGTTATTGTGTTGTGCTGCAACAAGTAAACATTAATCACCGAACATACTACGTTATTTTTTTATGTAGACTTTATGTTTCACTACTACTTTAATTACAAACAAAATCTTTATTGAATTCCTTCAAGAAAGATGAATTTTTTATCCGATGTTGTTGTAGGCCATTTTTCCGCAGTTGCCTCAGTAAATTCAATGATAAAGTAACGCCATTGCAACTGTTTTTGTAGCTTTAATACCGTACGCGTTTCTTTTTTTTTTTTTTTTCTTTTTTTTTTTTTTTTCTTTTTTTTTTTTTTTTTTCTTTTTTTTTTTTTTTTTTTTTTTTTTGTAACTGCTTTACGACTCTTTTTAACATCGAGGTCTTTAGAGATGGGAAAGGATGGGGGGCAAGGAATGGGAAGGAATTCGGCCATGGCCTTTTGAAGGAATCATCCCGGAATTTGCCTGGAGTGATTTGGGGAAACCACGGAAAACCCAAATCTGGATGCCCGGACGGGGATTCGAAACACCGTCCTCCCGAATGCGAGGCGAGAACGGTAACCGTTACACCGCCCCGCTCGGTGTACGCGTTTCGCCTGTCATCGAGGCATCATCACCAACCTCGATCAGAGGCGAAATGCGTACGGCATTAAACTACAAAAACAGCTGCATTGACTTTATTTTATCATTGAATTTTTTTATCTTTGCATGTGATGAAGTCTTTTACAATATTGGCTTCATTTCCCATAGGAAGTAAAATAAAGGCATCACGTGGTCTAAGTTGCCCCAAACGAGCAAATATACATGCAATATGGTTTAAGAAAAATGTATCTAATTGATAAAGTGCTGTTTCTAATAATCCAAAAAATCTATTTCAAGTATTATCATTATTATAAATTCTCATGGAAAGGTTAGTGTTATGTTTGACAGAAAGACTCCAGGAGGGGTTTGAACTTGGTCTCTAGTCCATTTGAATCTAGCCACAACAGGTTTGCACCCATATTTGAATTCTGATCCATATTTTTACATAAACTCATTTTTTTCCACAATGAATTAAATAAATTTTTAATATCTCAAATTTCAGTGAACTGATTGTCGAAAAACATTAATCCGTTTCGAAGTTATTGATTATTGAAGCTAAATAAAAGGCTGTCCCGATTTCTAAAACTAATTTGTACCTACTTGAAGGTAAATGTGTTGAAACTTAGTGTAGCGATTGCTCCCACAACGTCACTCCAGAATCAGGGTCCGGGATGCATTTTCTCGAAACCTGGGTGGGTAAAAAAGTAATTACAACGGTTATGCTGTTCCCCAACCAATCTTTGCAATTAATCTATTAAGTTCCTTACACTCATTTCAAAAATGACTCACGTAATCTGTAATAGGGTGCTAACAACTGATTTAATATTTTTAATTGATTGTTAACATTAACTGAAAATGCTTGGTATAATTAAATTTAAAGCAGTGTGGTCAAAAATTAAGGTTAATCGCTTTTGCGACCAATTATTCTACGTAAGTGGGATTAAAAAGCCACACTCCAAGCTTCGATATAATGAACCGCATTATCTTAATAATTGTATTCCCAATTAGCAAATAAACGCTCTAAACAGGCTAATCAGAGGACGCCCCTTGCCTCATTATCGATTGTTGGTCACCAAAATCGATTAGTATGCTGCGTGAACAGCCCTTATGGGAACACTGCAGGGACGCATACTAATCACAAGATTTTCGAGGAATTTTTTTGTGGTATGGAATTCGGCTCTTCTCCCTCCATTGTCATGTCACCTGGCAGGTGGCTGATATTATCCAAAATATGGAACTAAGCCCCACCCATGTTAAGCAGGGAAGTATTGTTATTTGTGCTAAATAGTACTTCTACAATTGTTGTTCATAGTTGTGTGTGTAATATTCATTAATGCTCATTTAGTACTGACGCCAAGTGATTGGTAGTTGACTAATAATACTTCAAGCTTGGCCAAATTCCTTTATCTTTCGCCATTACTGGACTATTGCCTTTTGGCGTTTTCGGTGTACAGATATTGTATAAGACCGCAATCTGATGCTCTAGGTGGATCACAATACATCGCAAAACCCTCTTTGCTGCATTTAAATGGATCATTGTGTAACCATGTATACTGGACCGGTATATTTATTTTTATTAATACCATATCTGGCCATTCTACACCAGACACACGGGCTTAATATGCCTCTTTCCTGAGTATTCGCCAAACCAATGGATCGTAAACTAAGAGAAGTTTAGTTATGAAGAAAATTAGACTGCAGTTATTCGTAAGACCTTAATCAAGGTGCTTAACGCTGGTCTCCGTAAAAGTACAGCTGCTGGTAACCTACGAGGGTAGGTCCAAAAGTATATATATATATATATGGAGCGCGTTAAGTTGCTGATTTGGGAATGAAATAAAAAAATAATGAACTCTTAGAATTTTACATTTTTATTTTTCTCATGTTGGACAATAATGGAAGTTACTAATTACATGGTTTAAACCAGGGGTCCCCAAAGTGGTCGGTATCGACCCCTGGGGGTCGATAAGAGTTCTCCGGGGGTCGATTAATACCCGGGGGTCGAAAGGGGGTCGATTGATAATGAAGAGGATCAGTTAAATGGTCTAGGAAAAAAATGGGAATATTCCAACAAAAATCCAAAATAACTGACTACCCCCGTTATAATTTGAGTTTTACCGAAGCCTGCTTCGCTTTAGGTATGTGTTAAGGAGAAAACATACTGGAGCGGAGAGCACAGCAACGACGAGAGCGAAGAACAAAGCAGCGAAAACAAATAAACCAATTGAATTGTTGCGGTGACTCATACTGGGGCGCAAAGCGGTGAGGTAATAATGGAGCAAAGCTTAGCGTTCAAACTGTTTGATTTCGCCGCTTTATTCTTCACTCGAATTGCTGGTTTGTGCTTGTTATGTGAAAAACTTTCAGCAATGATGCTATGAAGCCGGCGAAAATAAAAGACCACTTGGAAAGGATCCATTCTGATAAGAAAAACAAAGATTTTGAGTATTTCAAAATGCTAAAAGAGAAATTGAGAGTTCGGCCAAATTTAAGTACATATTTGAAGTCATCTGCTAGCGCTGATAGTGAAGGAGGACTGAGGACAACCTACAGCATCTCTCTTAACATAGCAAAGAAAGGCAAACCGTACACAATTGGTGAAGAGATTATAGTACCAGCTATAAAAGATGTAATTGAAAATATTATGAAGAAAGACACTCAACTATTTTTGAAGTGCATGCCATTGAGTGCAAATACTGTGCAGCGACGTATAGAGGAAATGGCCGATTATGTGGAAAGAACTTTGACCTCTGAGCTTGTAACGAGCCGCGCTGTCGCCACGTTACAAGGTGCATTTTTTATTATATATGTAATAATATAAGAGTAATTTACATAAATCTTGGGCGACCACGTGAATAGATTTTTGTTGTAATTTTATAAAGTACGCAAGATTCCAAGTGAGGACTGTAATGAAATGGTGAACTTATATAGTGTATCGTAGCAAAGCGAATATTAAAAGAGTTATTGAGCTATGTAGGCTAGAAGCTAATCTTGGTCTTTCCGGATCATGGCGACGGGACGTCGCGGATTTGGGTTTTTGCCGGACCACACACACTGCTCCCTGGGGATGGGTCACTCACCGAGCGGGAAAAGCCTGCCGTCCGAAACCCGAATGTTCTCTCGCCCCGGCGAACTTAGCCGAATATGTCCGACCTCTGTTGGATTCTTTGGCCAAATCACATATCGAGGATATCACGTGACATTAGGTGCCGACCTGAAGGTCCAATCAAAATGAGCGTATAACTCAAAATCCTGGGAATTTTTGTTGTATGTGAGCTTCGAGACTACAAATGGGCGGAGCAGGAAGTTTCCTCGTGGACCGAAGAGCGAGGAGCTGGACATTCTAACTTCGATCGCACCAGTCTGAGGTTGACTTGGAAAGTTGACTTCATTCGCTAACTGCAGCTTGCCTTGCTGGAGCGAGCGTATCACCGCAACACAGCCGGTAATGCGATGATGCGCATTGCCAGACCAGAGATGCCTATAGCCGACTTGTGAGATAATCTCACATATCGTGGGTCCGCTACACTCATCACAGACATCAGACGCGAACTACAATGGTAATTGATTACGACCAAGCCATGTGATTGTGCATTCCGTGAAACAGAACCCGTAAGCGACTTTGAGAGGATAGGTCCATGTTCTCACTTTGTAATTGTAAAAACCCCTGAGCTAGCGGCATAATTTGCCAGAACTAGTTATTTTCGAATGATATATTGTTCATTCTGGCGCCCATGATTTTCTTGTTTAACTGTAAAGTCACAGTATTATGATACCTTTGTCTGAGGTCATCATAACTTGTATTTTTATTGTTCCAACTGTCATTATTTCTTGCATTTTGATTCTGAGATATTTAAAAGTAAATATACAGTTGTTTGCTTGCTCATGACGGCTAATTGTAACTCTGAGCGTTGCTTTTATGATTTTGCCAATTTGTGTTAATGTTAACGGTAAATTCGCTCAGACTTGTAATCGCCAGTGATAAGAAAATAAATGTCATATTGTGACAATTTTTCCTAAATTCCAACTAACGTCGAGATTCTTGCAAAAGTAATAAATTCCCACTGCTTCATAAATAAATTAAGATTAAAATCCACAATTATTAATCATAAAGTTATGAAAGATAATTGTATCGTGGTTTGCCCACCAAGGCACCCACCACAAGCTCCAGCATTGTAAGTTTGCTATTCAACTTGACGAATCAACTTTTGGAAGTTCAAATCTTCTCATGGTTTATGTTAGGTTCCATAGTCCATCCCTGAATGACACTGTTGATGAATTTCTGTTTGCTAAATATCTTCAAACTGATTCAAAAGGTGAGACAATTTTTTTATGTTTGCAAGATTATTTGAACAAGCACAACATTCCTTTCGGGAATATTACTGCAGTAGCTACTGACGGTGCACCTGCTACGGTAGGCCGTTATAGAGGATTTTTCGTCTTTCTGAAGGAAAAGGTTCCTAATGTACGTACCGTTCACTGTGTCCTACACAGGCAGCATCTTGTAGCCAAAAAATTGAGTGGCGACCTGCATAATACTCTAAAAGTGTGCATTACGTCAATCAATAAAATTAAAGCTCATCCTCTCAATTCCCGATTGTTTGCGAAGTTATGCGAAGAAAATGATGAACCTTTCAATCAATTACTTTTGCAATAAGGTGGTTGGCAAGAGGTGATAGTTTGCAGAGGTATGTTGACTTGTACGACTCGTCTGCAGAGTTTCTTAAGAATGTGGATCCATTACTATGTGACGAGTTAAAACAGTGCAAGAACCATCTTGTTCTATTTGGCAGATCTTTATTCGAAATTTAACGAAGTACAGAAGCGTTTGCAAGGAAAAAATGTTACAATTGTTCAAGCTCGAACAATTACAATGGCCTTTCAACTAAAAATGGACCAGTTAAAATCTTCACTGGTACGTAAAAATTTTAAATATTTTTCAAACTTTCGACTACTAAAAGAAAATGAAGAGAAACCCGACCGTGATTTGGAGATATATATTAAACATCTCGATAAATTAAGAGAAGACTTCAAAGCACGTTTCGAAGACTTTGAGAACATGCATGTTCTTGAATGGTTTGCTTCTCCATTTGATGTTAACATAATGAAGGTAATGAACGTGGCTTAGAAGATGAACTGATTGAAATATGCGTAGATCTGGAAGCTAAAGCGTTGTTTAAAAATAAAAACCTCAGCGAATTTTGGAGCAATAACAATATTGCTACAAAATACCCCAAGCTCAGAGCAGAAGACGAATCTTTCTTACTTGCATTCCCAATTTCGTTGAAGATGGCTTTAGCCACGCGAACGCTATTTTAACAAAACAGAGAAACAGACTGAACTTGAAAAACCGTGGTGATTTGCGACTAAAACTTACCAATTTTCAACCGAACATCAGTAATCTTGATGCTGCCCTTCAGACCCATCCATCTCACTAATATCAGCTACTTTAATAAAAAGGTATGTTAACATATTTCTAATGTATTCAATAGTAGTCGTAAAATGGCAAATGTATTTTCATCGAATGTAATTTATTTAAATTTTCATTGATTATTTTGTGTTTTACATTTTATGACACGGTTATAGGCTAGTTTTCATCTATCTATAATTTTTTATTATTTTTTACGATTATAATAACAGTTTAAAATATCCCTTTTTCTATTAGTGTTGTTGGGTGGATTTTTTTAAGGTGTGGGAACTATAAATACTCTCTTTGGGTTGTTATGCAAGTCTCCTTATCGCTTAGCATCAAAAATGCTAAAAATGATTTAAAATTTTCATCAGTGGCGGATCCAGAAATTTTTCGAGCCGGGGTAAAAACTGTAGGAATGCCGCCCCTTGCAACATTATTTGCAGCTCCCATTTTTGCCGTCTGACCAGCGCTGCCAGTCGAGCAAACTCATTTTATACCGCTGGCTCCTTGAAATTATACAAAATCCAATCCAATTATACAAACAAATCCGGTGGTGGATACAGACAGAGAAATGGGGAGGGGGAGTCCGTAATTTTGGCGACCCTTTTTTTTGCCCCCTCCAACAAATAAATTGTTGCAATACAGTGAGTGACAACTAATTTTCGACTTCCTTTAATAGGAATAAAATTTAATAATTTATTTGTATTGATTATCAAAATTTCAGGCGATCAGTCTAGCCGCAAGGGGGGAAAAAATACTTTGGCGGTAAAATTTCAATATGAAAAACCAAATAAAATAGAGATTTATATCACATATACGGATTTATATATTATGTTTGAGTTAACAATGAAAATAAACAAAGAATTCCGAGATAAATTACAGAAAATTTATTATCATACTCATTGTCACATTTTATGAAAAATCACATCCAATGAACATCAGTTAATTATTCAGACATTTCACGCAACAATCCATCAAGCATCAGTTAACAATGCAACAAATTTAGTTTTTATTGTTGTACAGGACTTTGCTAGTTAACATAGTATTTCTAGGCTCAATTGCAACACAGCCGCCTTGATTTACAATCCAATTTTTAGTCGCCATCAAAACCTACAACAGTAACTGTTTTCAAGCAGTTCCAGTTTTAATTTCAAATTGCTGAATGTGCGTTGCACAGAAGCATTAGAAAAGGGTAAAACAAGCAAAGTGTAATCAATATTTTTAAATTTGGATACTTGCACTCGCCATTTATATTTTTTCAGAGAAAAACTTGTTTCCAATATTGTGATACTGGAAGTTTTTTATCTAACTCCAAACTTTCATGGTCTAAAAGAGCATGATCCATCCATTCAATATCCAATTTTTGTTTATCGATGACGTTCGCCACATATGGGAAGCGCTTTATCACTTCACTCAGCTGCTTAGTTTTAAAAGATTGTGCAAACGGTGGATCAACATTGTTTATAAATTGAAAAATTGGATCTGAAAAATCGAATCTGGCTTTAATTTGAGTAGCCACTTCAATATAAAACTTCATACATGGTTTTTTTTTTTATTTTTTTTTTTTTTTTTAAATATTGTCTATTCAGATTTAGCAAAAGCTTCTGGATGTTTCTCTAAAAATGTTTGAATTGATTCATTAGCTTTTTTTTACTCCAATATAAAGTTTTTCAAGAGGCAAGAAATTGTTTGGGTGTTGATGGTTAACAGTAAACGGATCTTTGTTGCTGAATTCAAATTTCATGTAATGTGAGTATATTGTTTGTAGTAGTTTCTTAACTTCAGGTTTCAAGCGGTGCAATAAAGGCACCTCTGATTGAAAAAGAATATTAAAATTTATGAGCAACTCTAAGGTACATGACAAAAATTCTAAATAAATAATCATTAAATCATTTTTTAACACAGATAAAATTTCCTCGATTGTCTTTGAAGGATCTTCGAAGACTTCTGTAGTGAATTATTGAATGAGTGCAGGTGTAACTGTTCCAAAGTCCTGTCAACACATTGTTTTAATGAAAGCCATCAGAGCTTAAAATTTTATGAATCTTGACACTGAAAAAATCTTGCATTTCCAATAACTGTTTTTGTCTTTTATCACTCCGGAATAAACGCGAGCCAATGTTTCGTTATGCATCCTCTAATGATCTTGGCAGATGCAAGCAAGCTTTGGAAGCTACAAGTTAAATACTATGGCAGGAGCATTTGATACACACAATATATGGAAATTTATTTTTTAGACGAGAAAAAACTGAAGTATGTTCACCAACCATTAAGTTGGTTGTATCAGAAGTAAAACCAACAAAGTTACTTAGAGGAATATTTTTGTCTTCAATGCAATTTTTTTAAACAATTGAATAAGCTAAAGGCCGGTTCAATCATATCCAAGAATGCCGTTTTGATGTTGAATTCATGATCACAATATATAACAGTAATTGCACATTGTTTTTTTTGTTTTGAAGATATATCTGTTGTCTCATCTAGTATTAGCGAAAAGTAGCATCCTGTATTCTTGAGGGACTCAATTAGTTCAGCAGAAAATTCAGGTCCTAATACTTGAGTTATTACTGCAATGGCTTTAATTCTACCCATTTATAACCCTTGAGCAATTTTGGAATCTGGGAAAATATTAGCAGCTAATGGAAGTAATGTATCCATTAAAACAAAAGGCAAATTATTTGCAGCAAGGAATTCAGCACGTTTAAGTTTCGCTAGCTTAACCATTTTAGTTTCAGGTCTGATAATTACCTCCTCGAAAGTTTTATTAGCACTGATAAGAGATGAAGTTTGCTTATGTTTGCTACTGGAAACATGCTTTTCTAATACTGCCTTATGGTTCACCAATTCAACATTACAGTATTTACATTTTGCAACAATATCACCGTGGTCATTTGAAGTTTTTGATAACCAATTTTTTAAATTACTCATTTGAAGGCAATTGTCTTTGAATGATAGCACTGATTTTTTTCTTAATTTTAGTCACTGACTGATCTTCTGATGTGTGAGAATTTATCCATATTTATCCACTGTAACAAACACAAAATACAATAGCCATTTATCTGAGAATTAGCGAATTTCTCTTACTTGCAGTATCGTACAAATATCCCTATAATAGGCACTTACTAGTGTATTGTGTGAATAATATTATGATAACATTGAGTCACATTCTTGTTAAGTTCTGTGAAGATCTAACACTTGTAAAATGTAAACAGGTACTGGCCAATCGAGTATTACATTGGTAACAGTGGTACGATCACTTATTGTTTTATGTAATATGGTAAAACCATGCGCAGTAAGTATTGCCAACTCATGAAACAAAATGCCAAACATTTTTATAAAGGTGCTGGGATATAATATTTTTTGTATCCAGTTATACAAGACAATCTATTATACGAACAGGATACAAAAGCTAACAAAATTATACAAATTTTGTATCCAATTATACAATCTGGCAGCCCTGCGTCTGACCCCAAGTGTCGCCACCTCGATTGTCGGCCAAACACATTGTTGTCGCCGCCCGGCGCCCAGTGTACTAGTAGCGCT
Source organism: Vandiemenella viatica (assembly GCA_031002005.1). Taxonomy (NCBI): domain Eukaryota; kingdom Metazoa; phylum Arthropoda; class Insecta; order Orthoptera; family Morabidae; genus Vandiemenella; species Vandiemenella viatica. The sequence goes on from JARYHS010012519.1 coordinate 164,909,344, forward strand.
AAAAAAAAAAATTCCGCGTCTTAAATCGCCGCCCTTCAAACATGATTTTGCCGCCCCCTTGAAGTTGGCACCCCGGTGTACACCCCCCCCCCCCAGATCCGGCACTGGTTTTTTATTAAACGTTTAATCTGGGGGTCGATGAGAAGACAAATGTTCTATGAGGGGGTCGACGTGATAAAAAGTTTGGGGACCCCTGGTTTAAACAATATATCTGGCAAATGTCTACCTTCACAATCCACACACTGCCGTATTCGTTTCTGAAGTTCTCGTGCACTCTTTCAAGCATGTCTTCTGGTATTCTTGCAATTTCAGCCTCAATATTTTTCTGTAGCTCTTCCAGGTTGTTGGGACAATTGCAATACACCTTTGACTTCAGGTAACCCCAAAGAAAAAAATCGCATGGAGCTAAGTCCGGTGATCGTGCGGGCCAGTTGAGATCCCTCCAGGAAACATTTGCCTCAAAAAATTCATGGTGATGCCCGCTGTGTGTGCAGTGGCACCATCTTGTTGAAACCAGGTATCCTGTAATTGTATTTCCTCGAAAGCCGGCTGGAAAAACTCTTGCACCATAGTTAAATAACGATCTGAATTCACAGTTACAGCACGACGATTTTCCTGGAAAAAGTAAGGCCAATGATGCCTACTCGTGATATGGCGCACCACACAGTAACGCGGTCTGAGTGCAGGGGTCTCTGGTGAATTTGCCTGGGGTTCGTGTCACTCCAGTACCACATATTCTGTTTATTTACACACCCACTGAGGTGAAAATGTGCCTCATCAGAAAAGAACACATTTGCGTCACAGGGTATGGTTGCAAGCATGTCTTCACAAGACTGTCTTCGTGTTACATAATCCCGTACTGACAATTGCTGGACCACGCACATTTTATACGGGTGAAAATTCAGTTCATTATGAAGAATCCTGTGGAGAGAACGTGTTGAAATGCCGAGAGCAAGTGCCTGTTTCCGAGCTGAGCGTTTTGGAGATTGCAGTACTGCTGCTCTAACTCGTTCGACATTTTGTGGTGTTGTAACGCTTCTCTCAGGTCCTCTTCGTGCAGTTGACACATTCCCTGATGTTCTGAATGCAGTTACCCAATTTAAAATTGATTGTCGTCCAGGAACACGTCCGCGTGGGGGTACTGCAAAACGCAAACGAAAAGCACGCTGCACTGCAATGATCGAGTGGGAATTCGAGAAATACACTTCAACACAAAAAGAGCGCTCCTCACGTGTCCACTGCATTATCGCAACTTAACAACAATTGAATACAAACCTCCCGTCGGCAACAATAAACGAAGGCCACTCTCTCTTCTATTTGAGCAACAATGCCGCCACAACGTGTGTTCTAAAAAAGCAATTTACCGCGCTCCACCCTGTATATATATATATATATATATATATATATTACTATTAAATGTAACTTACCTTTATTGTAATTCATTTTTCATGATATGGAATTAACATATTTATTCTGTCAGAAAAATATTTATTATCTTTGCTGTCAAAATGTTAATTACTGTTGCCTGGACGACTTCATCGTTCCAAAACTTGCGTCCACGAAGATCAGACTTCAGTTTAGAAAACAAAAAATAGTCGCTCGGGACCAAATCCAGACTGTACGGGGGATGAGGGAGTTTGGATAAACCGCATACTTTAATAATGGCCTTCTCATGTATGGCAGTGTGGACAAGTGCATGGTCATGCAGGAGACTCACGCCTTTGAAAGTTTACCCCACTTTTTCTCTTTTATGACATCTCGGACTTTCATTATCAAGTTGCCATAGTATACTGCATTTACTGAAGTATCTTTCCTTGAAATCAAGCAATAAAATTCCTTCACTATCTCAAAAAATATTCGCCATGATCTTCTTCGTTGACTGGCAGACTTTCGCCTATCTTGACGGAGATTCCCCCACCTGGTGCCATTCCATTGATCCTGTTTTCAACAAAGTATCGTAGTACAGGACCTTGGTCTCATCACCAGTGACAATTGAATTCAGTAATGAATGTTTCTACTCTTCCCACAGCTTCAAAATCTCTCGAGCACGGTTCACTCGTTCTGCTTTCTGCACTACAGTAAGGATTTTCGGAATCCAATGTGCACTGACCTTGTTCTTACTAAAATGTTCATGGAGAATTCGAAGGGCAGTGGTTTTCGAAAAGCCCAGTCTCGCTACAATTTCTTTGCCTTCAGTCTTCTGTCCTCCAGCACTTCCTCCTGCACACTTACGATGTTTTCATCAATGATTGCTGTCGCCGGGCGTCCAGAGCGTGGATCATTTTCCAGGAATTCTCTGCCAAATTTAAAATGTTTGGCCCAGTGTTTCACTGTAGAATACGAAGTAGAAGCGTCTTCGTACGCATTTTGCAGGCGTACATGGATATCAGAAGGCGTGCAGCCTTCTTTAGTCAAAAACTTAGTCATCGCACGATACTCCACACTTGATATGGTGCATACAGGTTATGTTTGCTCCTCTCTCTGCACGCGGAAACTTGCAGAGAGGAACGTAAATATGGGCGCTAATGTCTCAAAACTTTACATTCGAAAGGCGGCAATTCAAACTTTTTTCCCATCCGCTAAGTTGGTCAGGCCGGGGACTTTAGGTCCTACCCTCGTACCATCTGAGTGTAATCTCCGAATTGAACCACCTGTTGGAAGCGGACGTAGGCCGCTGAAGTTACTATTTAATTTATTTAATTTAATTGCAATGGAGCACAGTCTCCGGTGGCAATTTCCCTACACACCCATCTTCCCCCTATCCTGCACCCACCTATATTCGACATCTACAAATTTTATCTTTAAATTCTTTCAAAGTTTTCGGTAAATTATTCATCATTTCTCTTGGTAACTCATTCCAATCCCTGACACCCTTACCTAAAAAAGAGAATCTTCCCACACCCTTGTGCCTGAAATCGAGTGCCAGCTTGTGGTCATGGTCATCTTTTCCCTTCCATGCACTACTTTTCATACCTATTGCAATATCTTTCCATGTCTCATCGCTAGTATATGCCCTGTAACCATGACCCTCCTCAACCTCCTCCTGTCTTGCAATGAATCCCATTCCAGCTCCTTTATCATATCTGTCACTGATTGCATTCTGCGATAATTTCCAGAAACAAATCTAGCAGCCCTTCTTTGCACCCTCTACAACTCCTGTATTTGATACGTAAAATGAGGGTCCCATACTACACTACCATATTCGAGCAATGGTCTCAAAGTTTTGTAACCCAGTTCCTTTACTTATCCCGTACATCCCCTCATCACTGTCTCCAACAAGTGCAGAACTTTGAAACCTTTTTCTACCACCTGTCCATTGTGTCCAGCCCAGTTAAGATTGTTATCAAATGTAATGCCAAGATATTTACATTTCAAGTCTTCAGCAAGCAATTCTTTCCCCACTTTATATTCATAATTAACCTTTTGTTTTTTATTTGTGTATCTAATGAGCTGACTCTTCTTTGCATTTATCTTCATTCCATGTTTACCAACCCAACTAGTTATCCTGTCCAGATCACCCTGCAACTGTTTACAATCTTCGATCGTTTTGATTCTTTTATACAGCATTATGTCATCTGCAAACAATATAGTTTCAGATAGTAAACAATCAACACAATTATTCATTAGAATAATGAATAGCAATGGTCCCAATACGCTACCCTGCGGCACACCCATTTTTACTTTAACTTCTTTTGATACTACATTTCCTACCCTAACTTTCTGTTTTCTACCTTTTAAATAAATTTCTACTCAGCAAATCACTTTCTCATCCACTCCAATGGTTTTTACCTTATTTACTACCATTTTATGGCTTACTCTGTCAAACGCCTTTGACAGATCTAGTGCTACACCAGTTTCACGGGCACCTTCTAATAATGGAAAACAACATGTTAACCAAGAAGGTGTTTCCGTTTATCAAAAGCTATAAGACAGAAAGCACGTGGTCCAATGAAGTACAACAAGACTTGGTTTCCCACACTGATATTGCAGATAACTCCAAATTTTGTAATATGGTTGACTTCTGGTCCCCTGCACCAAAAGTTACTAAATCTCGGAAGCCCACCTCCCAGGATGGAAAGGGAAAATGTTAGTTGGGCTCAAGACGTGTTGGGAAATACTCATAAGCGATTCCTAGTGGGCTTAAATCAATAAATTAATGGAAACACTGGGGAAAAATTTGAATCTAACATTTCTTCTTGCCATGTATTGATATTAAAACCTTCGCTACTACGTTTTTAAGACGAGCAAGTCACAACTCTTCTAGTTTATGGGAAACAATGGCACAATAGTTGTTTTTAGTAATTTTTTTACATGAAATAAAAAAAAATGCCATAGGTATCGTGAAAATGTTTTCAGAGTTTGCAAACCAACTTCACTTCTATTGAGCACTATATTTTCTCATTATCATTGTCTACAACATACATAGTCTTCATTGCTTTAGAATTTATGTTTCACACCACTGATTATTTTTCTATATAAAACATGCTTAGAGACAGAAGAAACGAATGGTTTTATATGCACGATCGCGGATGTTATATTTGCATTTTCTTTTTCCTTGTCCACCGAATAGCCGCCGATAGCGAGTTAAAGAGCACTAGGCAGCTGTCGGTTCTATGGCCTCGCCTAACGGAGACAAGGCAGAAAATGTTGACAACTCTGCAGCAATCCGTCGGACAAGAACACAACACGAAGTGGCTTCCAAACCACTTGTTGGAGAGGCGGTTTTAGTAACCTTTAAAATAATTTCATCGTTTTCTGCTATCGCCTGCGATATTCATTGCATCCACCCACATATTAATAGAGAAGAATATTTCCTAATTGTTTGCCTCCTGTAAATAATTAATAATTTACATCACGTGTTACGTTTTAATACATCTATCGCCAGCGAGATTATCATACAGCACAAAAATAAAGCTAGTCACAAGTGAGAGTTTTTAATTAGCTTACACTCCTTGAGAAAGTAGACAAAACTCTACCAGCAGTAAGCATAAACTTGGAGAAATAATGTAGCTGATAACATCTTAAAATAAACCCTTGGCGTAAACGTACGACTCCTGCTAACAGTAAACAATTTAAACAGAGAACTCAACTATAAACAAATTTTCATGTCCCTAATTAAGAGAGAAGGTTTCAGAGAGCAAAAAATATTATCATTCAAAGTATTTGGAGTTGTTTTCTTCCTAACAAATCTTTGTCAGACATGCAGTTGAAAAATATTTTCAACGCCAAAGTGTTTGACTTCTCGCACCTGAAGAACCCCACCAATAATTTCCACTGTTCAATTAAAGTCAATATTCCTGCTAAATTGTTATTTAATCGAGGAAAACAATTACTGCAACCTGAATTTCTTGGCTAATACACACTGACATGAGAAACTGGGCAAAACGGTTGGTGCAGTAATTGAATTCTTAAAAACTGCAGCTACAGAATGTTCTAATACAATCCAGTAAATTTTACGAAGGTACCATGCCGCGCAGATGTCTTGAAGTAAAAGCTATCCATTGCACAAGTTTGTCGACCGTGAGATTTTTTTCTGTAGTAATGCAATAGTACCCGCTAGGGTGCATGCGCGTATTGTAGTACAAGGGATCCCGGTTCAAACCTCAGGCCTCAGCAACATGCCGTACTGACTGCAGGAGGCGATTGCTGGAAACCACCTTATTAATTACGAATTTCTCAAATAAAAGATGTACTTGTCATACACTTATACGTTTTATAGACTGATGATAATACTTAGTATCCCTGTTAGAGTAGGATCGCCAATCCATTATTGAAGTAGGCTTGGTAATTAAACCTTCACATCACAAATAATTCATATCCATTATTCTAATCACATCATTCATCATTAAAATTGGCTGAAAAAAAGGAAGTGTATCGCAAAATTGCGGGACAAAATACTCAGCATGAGTGGCAGACACGTGGATTCTATGGGTTTTCCCTACGAACCCCTATGACTTAGGTAGAATATCTTCATGTATTGTCATGTATTTTCAGCTGTTGAGTTATTCTGACCGATCCTCTTCTTGTCTTTTAACTGCTACCTAACTACTGAATAAATAAAAACATCGACGGACAGAGCGTGGTGGGTGAGCGGTTAACTTTCTGGCCTCGCATTTGGGAGGCCGCTGGTTCGAATCCCCGTCCGGGCATCCAGATTTTGGTTTACCATGATTTTCCCAAATTATTCCAGGCGAATGCCTGGATGCTTCCTTCAGACGGCCATGACCGATTTCCTTCCCCGCCTCTACAGACTTCGACGAGGCGTAAAGACATAAATAAATAAAATTATCGAGCAACTTGGAGACTAATTGGAGAGGGAGCGGACAGCTGGGGGTTACTTGAAATTAAACAATCAGTTCATGAAACCTCGTTTAATCTCTATTAAAACCTTATACTGTACCAACTACAGTTGACGATGTAAAATAAACGTGAGGTACCCCGTGCTACTAAAACAGAGGGATGAGGTTTGGCCCTACCCTACTGAATGCAAGTAATAGAGAATGGTAATGTTGGTGTGGCGACTAACTATTCCGAGGTCTAGATGGTAACTTCTCACCCGACAGTGAAGAAGTGAGAATGATTCACATATCCTGGCTTGCTGGTAAAGTACTGACTTGCGTGCTCAGCCACGCACGTTTTGTTTGTTCCTTGGTCTGTCGATCAGCTGATTCTAAGTCAAACAAACAGGACGTGCAGACTCCACGTCTGTGCCACTGTGAAATTTAACAAACTTACATGATTTTGATACTAAAATATTAAACTAAATGACGTCCCGTTACAGTGATTCATCGGGTCGTTTCTACAGAAACTTTTCTCTTCGCTATGAGGTTTATTCAGAGGTTGATGGGTTTCTGAAACCCTCGAGTGGTTCAAAAGTGTTAGGTGTAATCAGGCAAGACACAAATTCGTGACAAAGTATCAACAGTTGTCGAAAAACATCTATCAGCCGTGTGTGTGGTCAAGCTTGAAAACGAATCTTCACTTTCGCAGTCCACCTTTTCTTTAAAATAAAAAAGCACTATCTGTTTGTTTCAAGCTATCCACAGGATCACAATCCTTTAATTAGTTACATGAATACGTATTACAAAACAGTTACTGTACATTTTCGAGCTAGGGTTCAAACGCTAACAGAAAGGCAATGTTTTACAGTACTCAGCAAGACAGCTCGAACACACTTTTGAACGATCAAAGTGAAAAACTTCCAATTACAAGAGCGAGTACTCGTTTAGCTCTTAATTAAGTAGTTCCGAAATATGTTATTTTAAAATCTTGAGCGTGGCTGCGTTACAGCAACGGTGAAACTCGTATTAGATACAATAATAGTCAACCAGTTGCTTAAATTTTTTATTTATTAATCTTAACTGCAGTTTCGACAAACATAGCTTGTTTTCTTCAGAAGTATATCCGTCTATTAATTCCTAAATGTACTTCTGAAGAAAACAAGCTATGTTTGTTGAAACTGCAGTTAAGATTAATAAATAAAAAACTTAAGCAACTGGTTGGCTATTATTGTTCCTAGGATGTTATTTTAGTTCTAGTTTATTCAATATTTTACTCAGCAAGAAACAGTGCAACAATTTTTATCTTGTTTTAGAATATCGTAATTAAATGTCAAAAACGGAACCGTTATAATTTCCCCATATCCGCTCAATCTGCCAGTTCGTAAGACAGAGCCACCTAATTATGATGAAATTTCACTTGAAAATGTTACTGGCTGCAAAATAGATTTTCTTTCTCACTTATCCCATCGAGCTTTGTATTGTTTATCTGGTATTCAAAAATCCAATCAGTTTTGTTTCAGCATATTTTTTATTTCGCTGTGTTTTTTGAAATATATAAGCGCGCTCCAGCAACTTTCCTACCATATTATTGAAAAATATTTAAAACTTGAACGTTGTAGCATTTGATAAAGATTACCAACGAAAACGGCACAATATTTTATAGCAAAAAAACTTCATTTTGCTTTCCGTAAAAGCAGCATAACTGTAAACATATATTTATGTGAATAAGCTACTCCAAGAGAAAACATGTTGTATAATTAACGGTAATGAAATATTATATGTATGCAGTGACTCACGTGTTAAAGTTTTCCGCACTTTGCTTTTAAATTTGTGTTAAAAAATTCTCATAAAATGTCAACTGCCGGCGTCCTTTTGGTGCACAGCTTTGTATTCATTCATTATATACGAGTTGTGAATGGCACTAATAGCCGTCTAGTGTGGCTCAGTGCGCTAGGCTCCGCACAGTGGATGGAAGAGGCACAGCGGGACGGTACACGAACCTCAGCCCCCGCGTATCGGCCGTCCTGATTGTGTTTCCCCGCAATCACCTAGGCCAGGGGTGGCCAAACTAAATGATCTTGCTGATCAATTTGGAAACGCATCATAACTCCGCAGACCGCATATAAAAGCATATATCCCCATATTAGACTTAGACCCACTACAGACAATATTTTTGGACTCAAAAATTGAAACTTAATGAGTTATTATTATTCTGTCTCCTATTATTCTTCCGTGTAAACATAGATAATATAATAATAATAATGATACTCAAAATTTCGACACATAATTTTTGAATATATGGATGCACAAATAATGTATTTTTTTTTAAAAAAAATACATTGGTTTTCATTACTTTGGTCATTATAAAATAAATATATTTTGAAATATGTGTGATGACTCTCTCGGCCCGGAAAATGTTCCAGGCGGGCCGCGAGTTGGCCACCCTTGATCTAGGCCAGAGATCCCCAAAGTGGTCGGTATCGACCCCTGGGGGTCGATAAGAGTTCTCCAGGGGTCGATTAATACAAGGGGTCGATTGATAATAAAGAGGAGCAATTAAATTGTCTAGGAAAAAAATGGGAATATTCCAATAAAAATCCAAAATAACTGACTACCCCCGTTATAACTTGAGTTTTACCGAACCCTGCGTCGCTTTAGGTATGTGTTAAGGAGAAAACATACTGGAGCGCTGATAGTGAAGGAGGACTGAGGACATCCTACAGCATCTCTCTTAACATAGCAAAGAAAGGCAAACCGTCCACTATTGGTGAAGAGATTATAATACCAGCTATAAAAGATATAATTGAAAATGTTATGAAGAAAGACTCTCAACTAGTTTTAAAGTGCATACCATTGAGTGCAAATACTGTGCAGTGAGGTATAGAGGAAATGGCCGATGATGTGGAAAGAACTTTGACCTATGAGCTGCAGCATTGTAAGTTTGGTATTCAACTTGACGAATCAACTTTCGGAAGTTCAAATCTTCTCATGGTTTATGTTAGGTTTCATAGTCCATCCCCGAATGACACTGTTGATGAATTTCTGTTTGTTAAATATCTTCAATTTGATTCAAAAGTTGAGACAATTTTTTTATGTTTGCAAGATTATTTGAACAAGCACAACATTCCTTTCGGGAATTTTACTGCAGCAGCTACTGACGGTGCACCTGCTATGGTAGGCCGTTACAGAGGATTTTTCGTCTTTCTGAAGGAAAAGGTTCCTAAAGTACTGTATGTACCGTTCACTGCGTCCTACACAGGCAGCATCTTGTAGCCAAAAAATTGAGTGGTGAGCTGCATGATAATCTAAAAGTGTGCATTAGGACAATTAATAAAATTAAGCTCATCCTCTCAATTCCCGACTGTTTGCGAAGTTATGTGAAGAAAATGATGAACCTTTCAATCAATTCCTTTTGCACACTGAAGTAAGGTGGTTGTCAAGAGGTGATAGTTTGCAGAGGCTTGTTGACTTGTACGACTCGTCTGCAGAGTTTCCATTACTATGTGATGAGTTAAAACAATGCAAGAACCATCTGTTCTATTTGGCAGATCTTTATTCGAAATTTAATGAAGTACAGAAGCGTTTGCAAGGAAAAAATGCTACAATTGTTCAAGCTCGAACAATTATAATGGCCTTTCAACTTCCCAACTTCATACATGGATGAAGCTGGATTTAGCCACGTGAACGCTATTTTGACAAAACAGAGAAACAGACTGAACTTGGAAAACCGTGGAGATTTGCGACTAAAACTTACAAATTTTCAACCGAACATCAATAATCTTGCTGCTGCCCTTCAGACCCATCCATCTCACTAATATCAATTACTTTGATAAAAAGGTTTGTTAACATATTTTTAATGTATTTAATAGTAGTCGTAAAATGACACATGTTTTTTCATCGAATAACATTTATTTAAATTTTCAATGATTATTTTGTGTTTTACATTTTATGACACGGCTATAGGCTAGTTTCCATCTCTCTATAATTTTGTTATTATTTTTTAAGGTGTGGGAACTATAAATACTTTCTTTGGGTTGTTATGCAAGTCTCCTTATTGATTAGCATCAGAAATGCTAAAAATGATTTAAAATTTTTATCAGTGGCGGATCCAAGAATTTTTCGAGCCAGGGAATGCCGCCCCTTGCAACATTAGGAGCCCTCATTTTTGCCTCGATTGTCGTACAAACACATTGTTGTAGCTGCCCAGTCTGTCTGCCGCCCCTATTGTTGGCCAAACTCATTGTTGTCGCCGTGCCCCGGCACCCAGTGTACTAGTAGTGCTAAAAAAAGGTTTCCGCAACTTAAATCGTCACCCTCCAAACATGATTTTGACGCCCCCTTCAAGTTGGCACCCCGATTTACACCCCCTCACCCCCACCCCCTCACCCCCTACCCCCACCCCCCAGCTCCGGCACAGGTTTTTATTAAACGTTTAATCTGGGGGTCGATAAGAAGACAAATATTCTATGAGGGGGTCGACGTGAAAAAAAGTTTGGGGATCCCTGATCTAGGCGAATGCTGGGACGATACCCAATCCCCGCCCCATTGACAAAAATACAATCAACACGGAGGGCACACAAAGTTACACGTTTCGCTGGCAGATGGCAGCACAGAACTTTCCTCCAATATATTAGGTACGCCGCGCTGGGCCTAAGAGGTTTTCAGTTCCTAACTCCTCCTCTCGTGATTCACACTAGCGACCTGAGTAAAAAGGTGTCTGGTATCCCCCGTGGTCCAAATCCGAGGGTAAAAAATAAATGTGATTTACGTCAATTTCAGAAGTCAGTCGTTTCTATTGCGTTTTATGCACAATGTGATTACATGTACAGCAGGCAGTCACACTCTGGGAATGGATTCTCTTCTCCATTTGAAGAATACCTCTGTAAATTTTCCATGGTTAGTGTGAATCATATATTGCGTGGTACTCGAATTCTGGTGGATTCTGCTGAATACAAGGAAGACTATTCCTGAAAGCAAGTGATTTCTGAATCTCGCATTCTTCGATATTTGGTGTTGTTCAAAGCCCTTTCGAGCAGGAATTAATAGCGAATAATGTGTGAGGTCTGTCACTTTGAAGATCATCGAAGTGGATAGTTGATGGTTTTTTATTATTTTCTTGTACTCCACTGCGAAGGTCGTAGATGTGGAAGAGCTGTATGACTTAGGAAGTCAACAGGCGGGTGTACCAGAGATCAGGCGCATGTTTCTGCTTAGATAAGCTTGCTATTAAGCTCAGTTGAATAACAGCATTCTGCAGCATGCTACACAATTACCAGAGCTGAAAACCTTTACATGGCAATTGAAGAACTCCTTGTGGAGCAATTAGTTTCTGGTTGATATTGCTTCGGGTTACAGTTTTTCGCTGCAGTTACGATCAAAAGTTGTTTATGTAAAGCGTCCTGTCCAGTGTAATGACCAGTTATTTTGTGTGTTTATTGTGTGTTAGCTTGGAGTTTTCAAGTTCTCTGAAAGCCATGTCTTTGCAGGTAACTTCTGTTTTATTATCACTTGCTTGAAGACTGCATTGCAGAAAACATTCTGCCATTGCGGCCACATTATTGGTCAAGACGTTCTCAGTAGCTTTGAGAGTTTTACAGCAAGTGGATAGTACCCAGTCATCTGCAAACAAAACATTCTTGATAATGTACTGGACAAGTCATAATAGCAAAGATTAAAGAGTAAGTGTGCAACACCGAAACTTGTGGATGTATGTTATTCAGCTTCAACGGGCTATGATTTCCAGTGCCAAAAATAACTTCAAATATTCTGTTGTTAACCATTCCATTGCAATGAATTGACGGTTTTTATAACTAAGAATTACGTGGATAACGTCAAATAATTAAATGTTACTGCCACAAATTTTTTTCATCATGACACAAATGTCGAGAATGGTATGACAGATTTCATTCGACACACCTTGATTAGAAAACGAGATACATATTTTTGGTCTTAATGCACATTAATTCAGTTTATAAATTTCGACCATTACTAGCAGGAAAAAAGAACAAAATTGTAACAAGGGAACTTGGACATCAAATATATCTATTCTAGAACTTACATATTGAAATTAGCTATGTAATGTGAGGTGAATCTGCTGGATGTTAGTTTCCGTGAAACTCATATCAACACTGAAACATTGAAACGTACCGTAAAACTTTCAGGTCCGTTATACAAGTTTAACTGATATATAAGGGACTCATTGATCCCTTTTAAATGTAGTTATTAAAGAAACGTCCCGCAGTAAAATAGCTGATGTAAAATATTTCAGAATAGGAATAGATGCTACAAAATATTTATCATGCGGTAATCGCACAGTTAGAGGGCAAAACGCAATTTCCTTTCGCTGAAACAGAAAAGCGTGTTGCCAACAGAGTAAGCTGGGCAGGATTATATTACTAAAGTTTGTGCGAATATCATCTCAGCAAAATATAAAATTCAAGATGCTACAGAAATTTCATGTGCGTCTGTGATTAATAAGTTTAGTATGTTACATAATCTCATCGCCATTATGCCTACCACCATGTGCAATACGCTATTTTATGTGATCTGTTAATAATTCTTCTTAGTTTTCTTGTAATTGAAAGCTAATTTTTAACTTTAATTCATCTTTCTTATCGTTTTAAATAAAATCAAAGTATTATTCAATCATATTTACTCTTGCAGCTTGATTAGGTTTTCTTATGCTTTTATATGTTTATTTATCTGACGTCGTCTTCCCTCCTGTTTTTATGTTTAATGTCAATCCAGAGATTAATTAAGTTATAGCACAAGTGATTATGTTTCAGAAGGGTATAACAAGAAATTAATCGAATTCGCTTCTCAATAATTAATCTGGCCTTTGACGTTCTAGAATACACACTAAACAATTATATGTCTTGGTTCGTAGGTGACTTGCAAAAGAGGAAATTAAAATAGCGCCTACTTAAGGATACTTGGAAAAGAAACCAACATTTATGATAGATGTTAGGATGAAACACGTCGCCGAAGAAAATTGTCGGATTATTCCTATAACTACGTTAATAACTATTCACATTGGGCAGTCTGGTTGCTGTATGGTATAAGGCGTCTGACTGGAGGTTGAAAGGTTTCCGATACGAATCCTGTCTCGGCGCTGATCTTCACCTCTGAAACAGCTTGCAGTGTAATATGAGGAATGCTTCCGTGGTTCGGATTCCACGTCAATCTGTATGTCCCGTATACCCGGTAGGACTACCGGGTTTGGTTATGACAGCTACGTTAGGGGCGAATTGCGCTGTCAATAAAACCCTATCACTAGGTCATTACGACCATACGAGCCTTTACTATTTACATATACATTCGCCATCCTATTAGTCCAAGTTTGAGCTGTAACAACCATTTTACACGTTATTTGCGAAATGATGATCTTGTTGACGAAGAACACTGCTTTGTGCATTGATAATTTACCATCTTGTATGAGTTAAGTACCTTCGATAACAAAGACTTACCCCAGCTGATACTATTCTTAATAGTTCGCTATAAAGAGTGAAAACCAGCGTCTTGTTTCTGGAAGAATTTACCACAACGCAAGAAATGTGTAACAAGGCTTTCGCAGGGAATTTCTGATGGCGAATTTTCTTTGGAGGCTGAACAGGAGGGCAAGTACTAAATGAAAAATGAATTTCAGCAATGATAGTGACATCACATACCATTAGACCTTAAAATGTAGAAACCATACTGGATTTACTAGGCTTTTGTTATCAACCAAATTTTATTTCTGAAATAAATTTCAAAATCCAATAACTAGTCATTTTTAAGAGTGGAAGGCTTTTGGTTTCCATGCAATGAAGTAAATTGCATAATTTTCTTTCGCGGCTGCATAAACATTTTATTTTATGCTTATAAAATTTGAAAGTTAAGCAATACCCAACAAAATGTGTTCTATAAAACAATTCTTTGATTCCCTTAACCAAAGCAATAAGTTTGGAAAACAATGCTTTCGTATAGAGTAATCAGAAAATAACTTTTAATCGTTTTACTGCGCATATTTTCGGACTCATTAAAGCATAGTTCTTTCTAAAACTTTGACACAATCTACCGGCCACTGAAGTGCTGAGGAGCACTGTGGCCTCACATTGTGATGGTGGCCGGTTCGAGGCCGACCTTGGAGCATGGGTGGTTTTAAATAAGTGTTGTGTTCCCTTGTGTTGTCCTCACAATAGTATCCCACAATTACAATAGCAAAACTTAATACGATTGACAGAACACAATCTTTAAAGTGAAATCTGAGTCAGAAAAGTTCAGTGTTCAAACAATTCAGTGAATAAGACATTAAGGCTGTTGTCAGTTTCCCAAATTCGTCACTTTTCTTCTTCATGCTGTCACAGATCTTAGTAACACACACAAGTAAAAAATCAGGCCCACATAATCTAACTGAGACTTCCCTTTAACGATTGTATTCTGCCTATTGCATTAGGCTATGCTAACGGAATTTGGGAATGCTATTGTGAGTATAGCACAGTGCGATGTGAAAAGAAAGCCAACGCAATGAATCAAGTCTCCCCTAAACCCAGCCTCTCCTCCGCAGGCATGCTACTCCCATCTAGCGGTATCATGCTGAACTCGTTTAAGATCTATCTGTTCCTCTGTGGATCTGGCCATCCAAATTTCTGTTCTTACATGGTTTCCCGAAATTACTCCAGGGCCATGGACGAATTCCTTCCCGTTCCTTGCCCCCTACAATTTCCTGGTTCTAATGAACTCGATGTCAACGAATCGTAAAACTAGAATCTTTGTGAATCACTGACGTTAATTCCCGAAAACTGATTTTTAGAATTACAATATTTTTTATCTTCTCAACGATGGGACTCACAGCTATGTCTTTTCTGGGAATTCTTCTCTAAGAATTCGTATAAAATTTCCAAAATATCATTGTACTTGATTCACCTTATCATCTGATTATCTGATTCCTTCGATAACGAGAGTACCTGTAGAATCCAGTACCACCTGAAATTCATCCTGACTCTAATAACCAGCTGTTCCATTATGGAAATTGAATTTAAAGGACGGTCGTGGAATTCCTAAGTCGTTTTCTTTCGGCATGCCCTCAGATAAACTATAATAGGTACAGTACCTTGGCATACGTGTTACGGTTTAATTACTCCATCATCAGAGGCCTACAAACAATGAAAAATAAATGCGTGTACCCAATTAAAACACTTAATTTTATTGCAAACGGCGGGATCAGCTAACCCTCGGTTAATGAACTCGCTAAGGAAAAAGCCCGAACAACATGTTGTAGTAGGTGCCTCTTCGTCAAGCCATGTGCGGCCATCATTTGGTTTCCTTTTTTATTTTGAACGTCTGCTTATTTATACTTGTACTATTAATGCTACACTGGTTGTTTCATGAGTCACAGTGCAGTACATCATTATGCAGAAGTGCAAAAATATCTCACGGACATTAAATGCTAATGTAATTTCCTGTTCCTCCATCATTCGTTGTCATATTTTAATCTGCTGATAATTTCTTCTTATAATCACTGAAAGCCTTCCTGCTCCGTTCTATAACTACAGCGATAGATATTACCTAATGAGTGTTCATTATTTCAAAAGGTGATGTTTCAAATAACAAAATAACTAACGACTAAAAAATAAATAATTGAGCAAAAACGAATTGAGAAAAATTAAATGTTAATACATAACGCCAACGCATCTGTTTTTATGATGTTTAATGCTTGTACGCGTTTCGTCTCTCATTGAGGCATCATCAGCGGCGAATTTGTGTTGAAATTTACGTTTAGTTTCCAAACTTATTACATAATGTTTAGCATAGTCCTAAATTGAAACATTTACTGATTCTTTGCAACTTACTATTTACACTGGTGTTTAAAATGTCAAAACAGTTGCATTAGGGTCCTTTATCAACACTTGATTTATTGAGCTTCTGCGGCATAAATGGCTTACAACAACAGCACATTTAAATGAAAAAGGCTTACATATTTACGGGTATGAAGAAAGTGTAGTTTTCTAGCATTTTTCTAAAGAACTAGTACGATTTTTTGTTACAACAATAGGATATGAAGCGCCGATTCAGGAAAAATATTGACAGCAAATAACTAAACTCAAAAATGCAAACATGTTATACACATTATGTATCAGGATTTCTAAAAAGCAGAACAGAGTGAATAAAAACTGCAGTGCGCGAAGCATTTAACGATTTCGTCTGTAATTCGTTTTCTAAATGTCCCGGGTAAAATACCTAATATAATAAATGCCAGAAGTATTACCGATACAATGCCACCATTAAAGCATGACACGTAATACCCCAAATAGAGTCGCTTGTTCAATATCGAATTCAAATCTTCACTCACTGAACAAAATCTCAGTGACTTGTCGGTTTTTCCGGTGGCTTGTGAACTCGTTAGGAATTGATTCTACGGGTAATGTAAATAAACAGTATATTCCAACATTCTGGTACTGAGTTCCGAAGATACACCAGACATAGCATCCTCAGTACGCAATCGAAATGTAGTCATTCCAGAATGACATATATAGCATATTGTTCAAGAAGACAAAGTACATTACACCTGGAAAATGCTGCCAAGGAATACAAATACATCTCTAGTAGAATTTTGCAGAATTTAATGTGCCCTAAAATCAAAAAAATTTTTAGAAGAGCAAATTATTCACTTCACTTCAGCATGTGAATCGCAGTTGGTTATAATCACTTATAACGCGATTGATGAAGGATATAAGTGAATGACACTTTGAAGTTCATAATGTACCACACAACCACATCTTAAAAATCCTAGTCGCAAAATATTTTTTTGATAGATCGCCTGTATCTTATTTTAACTTCGAGGTTACAATGTGTTTAATTTAATTTAATTGCAATGTAGCTCACGCTCAGGTTGCAATTTTCCTACACATCCATTTTTCCCCCTTTCTTATCCCATCTACTTTAGCTTTCTACAAATTTCAACTTTAAATTGTTTTAACGCTTTTGGTTTTTGGTAAATTATTTATCAATTCTCTTGGAAACTTATTCCAATCCCAGACCCACTTACCTACGAAAGGAAATCTTCCTACACCCTTGTGCCTGAAACGGAGTACCAGCTCGCGTTCATGGTCATCTTTTCCCTTCCAAGCATTACTTTTATTTCTTAAACCAATATCTTTCCACGCCTCGTCACCAATATACGCCTTGTAAACTCCCATGACCCTCTTCACCCTCCTCCTGGCTTCCAGCGAATTCCATTCCAGCTCTTTTATCATATCAGTTACTGATTTTGTTATGCAGTAATATCCAGAGACAAATCTAGCAGCCCTTCTTTGCACCCACTCCAACTCGTCTATTTGATACCCAAAATGTGGGTCGCATACTACAAATCTGAATTCAATCAATGGTCTGACCAAAGTGTTGCGACCCATTTCCTTTACTTCTTTCGTACATCCCCTCATCACTCTCTCCAACAAGTGAAGGATTCTGAAATCTTTACCTACTACCTGTCCAATGTGTTATGCCCAGTTGAGCTTGTTATCAAATGTTATGCCAAAATGTTTACATTTCAAGTCTTCATCAAACATTTCTTTACCCTTGTCATCATAATAGAAAAGTGTCTATTTTAATTAATTACTGTATGTATATTGAAAATGGGAGAAGAAACTATATTTAAAGGAAAAGGGCTTTTAATTTATTAAATGAAAATTACATGTTAAGCATAGTTACAAGTGCTGTACATTAGTACAATTAACGTACCATACTGTAAATAAAAGTCATTGCTTGCTGAACATCTCTGTCAAAGTAAGCTGTTTGACTGCATTCATCCGTTTTCTAGCTGCAAAGTCTCCCATCCGCTTGACAGTGAGTAGTTTCATGTGGTATGTAGGCAGAATCATTATTTTTTGAATCGCAGTACATTTCCGTTTTAATTTAAAAAAAGCGATTCGGATAATCAGTGATTCGGATAATCGGAGTTCGGATAATTGGAGTTCTACTGTAATTGATTGTATTCCTCAGAAATTTCCACCAATAAACATTATTACTCTGTTTGGCACCTATTCCAAATCCAGTGGTTTGTATCTGTAACGGTGATCTAGTTCTGCCGCACCATACTAAAGCAACGTTCTGATCATAAAACTATAAGAGAAAAAAACAGTTTTAAGGACTGCATAGATAGGCTACAAGACTCACACGTTTTCTTAGTGTTGGTCACTCCATTAATACACAGGTACAGTAGTCTTGGAAGTGTTTTTATGCCACCTGTTTGTGGAGTGTACAGTGTTATGAGGAGACCATCTGGTGCAGGTGCCGCTGGGGTCGCCGTTCCTGGACCGGTGGGACACTGTGCTGGGCCGCCTCCTGCAGTCCGGGCTGTCCGACAAGTGGCGGCAGTGGGAGGCGGACAAGAGGCTGTCAGCGGGGGTGATTACTCCAGGGGAGCCGCCCACTCTCACCACGCAGCACCTGCAGGCGGCCTTCACAGCGCTTGCTCTCGGCTCAGCCCTCGCTTGGCTCGCCTTTGTCGCAGAGTTAGTCGCTGGCAAGATTCAGAGGAAGAAGAAATCGATACCACTCACAGCTGGAAGGCACTTGTGATGTTCCGCGTGATTGTTTATGCGGTTATCGTACGAACCCTAAATGAATCTCTTTCAGTATATCTACAATTTCTTTGGGCATACTAGGAAGAAATTTTTGCGCATGCGCCTTAACGTTCTGAACTTGCGCACTTAACGTTCCGCGCTTGCACACTTAACAATACTTTGATGCCAGCAGCTACGATAGTGTTCACTGTCACTTGCACGTGTTAAATGTTTAACATATATTTCCTATTTAAATCGCTATAAAACTTTTATTACAAAATAATATGATACAAATTCACCAAATGCAACTGAAATAAAGTAATAATAATAGTAATAAGAATTAATATTGATGATAAGAATAATGATAATGATAATAATCAACACAGCTGTCTGTATATATCTATGTATAACAAAATAACTTCAATTTGTTTCAAATAAATATAATATTTTGCTGATGTTTCTCGTATTCCGTTGATTGTAAGAATGGTTATCAGATAATTTTATCGAGACTGCTCTGCGATATAAAGGCTCTAAACACAAATTACAGACAAAGGCTCGCTGCAATACTCTACAGTATAGCGAAGTGTGTTTTAACATTTTGATGATTTTCATTTTATTACGAGAATAATTTCGACAATGTTCCTATTTACCATACAAATGTAATAAAGATAGTACTGTTCTTCCATTCGAATGCTAAAGAATCATAAAAAAAACGCTAAGAAAAATACGCGAAACAACTTAGATACTTTTCACTTCTTACCCGTGTACACACTGCTACACGATTTTTTTTTTTATAAACAGCATCTCAGTATAATTATAAACAGGCTTTATAAATTGTATTACTACAGATGAAATTCAGGTTAACTGTTATGTAAAGATGTATCGATCACCCAGAAGTTTTCTGTAGACACTCAAAATACCAGTACAGATAATGAACTTGTCTGCATTACTCGTAATGTCGTCAGCTTAATTCCACTGTCGTAATTACTTTCTTTCAAGTCCAATTTCATTTTGCAGTACGCAAGAAATTCTCATTTTCTTTACGGAGCTTTCGTTGTTCGAAGTCTTCTCCCCTATAAGCTCCTTGTCTACCCCTGATCTCGCAATTTCAGTCAATTACTTGCTTGGTCTTCTTTGTTTTGGTTCTGTATAGGAGTATATCTTTGCTATTCCATATAGCTGTGTTATGCGTCAACAAGAAGCACTTCGATTACAAATTCTTTCCTATTCACTTCATGCCTGGATTTTTTTTTCTTATTCTTGTGAGTGTGTGTATGTGTATGTTTATGTGTGTGTGTGTGTGTGTGTGTATGTGTGTGTGTGTGTATGTGTGTGTGTTTGCGTTAATTCCGAAGTAGGTGAAATTCAAAACTGATTTTATCCTATTTTTAAATTAAAATATCCTGTTTGTTGATCCAGGCATTTTTATAGACGTCTTTTCAGTTTATCGCCATGTCAGATGCTAGCACTAGGCATGAAGGTGTCAGGCTTAAGTCTTGTTGACATATTTAACTGTCAATTTCTTTTTTGCCATAAAGAGGAATGGGGATTTAACACATCCTTTTTAACACTTTTATTTTTTTTTTTTGTTTCAGAACATTCCGATCAGATGCCTTCCATATGAAAACAACTGTAACATGTCTGGTATAACTTAATATATTACCTGTTAGGATATTCATACTATTCAGTAATTACCGCTTTGTAGTTTTAAGATATACAACAGTAGGAGTGTAAGGTTTTTGTACGCTTTCAACAGCTGTCCATTATAATTATCACACTTCCTGCCATGTGAAAGGACGTTGTAATTCGTCATTTACCTCAGTACTAAGGTCACTATCATTGTTGAAGTGGTCATTTCTAGTCAGCAGTAAGTTAAAATACTGCTATTTTTCCATAGTTCTTTCTTTTACCTGAACAATTTCTGTTTCGGCACCACCTATCACCACCACGTATGAAAGAAATTTCAGTTTTGTTGAAAATTAAGTTTAAATTGATACCTGCAATATGGTGTAAATAAGATTTCAGAAATGAATAATAGCACTTTGGCTTCGATGAAGGTTGTATCACATTTTTGTTACATCTGAATAGATACTCCACTGTGTTGTAATATGTTAAATTGTTATCTCAGAAATTAAAACAAGAGTGTTACTATATTATTCACCGTATGTTCACTAAATTCAGTAAAACATTACAGTATCGTTGAAGACAATGTCAGTAAGCGCCTATTGTTCATCCAGACTGGAGAAGTATTCAGAACATCATAGTCCTAAATGTCTCTTGGTATAAGATTTAGTAAAGAACTGCATGAGAAATTTATTGCATTCTATACCAAACAAATACAAAACGTGACACTAAAATTCTAGTCAGTGAGAGACTAATAACCACTCACTAAGAAGAAAACAAGCAGCTATAATGAGTACTTTTATTACTTGTTGATAAGGTGCCCCAATCAGTTCAGCGGTTGTTTATTGTCGTACGCTTTTCAACTCTTATCGCAACATCAAGAGACATGTAAACCCTCACAGTCAATAACTAAAGGCACAAAACCTTCACTCTACACAAAAACTACCACATTCAGAAACCAAACAGGTACTTAATGGTCACATAAAACAAAACCAAATACTATTCAAGTTAATAAACACACACTGACCAACTAGACACAAAAATAAAATAAATAAACAATCTACTGAAACAACACACTCACTCACCACACATAAATTGAAAACAGATTATGAATAATGATGCCCACTCATTCAATTTCTTTTCGGTATGGCACTGTGACGTGACAGCAGCATACAAGATGGCCGCAACAAATGAATTAGCCGATAAATTCGCACTCTACTACAACTAGAAAACAATAGTTAGAAACATGACTATAATCCCAACACGTTTTGTGGAAAAAGCAGAAAGTTGCATATACCAACTAACACTAATGTAAATTGTAAGAAATAAACAACCAACAAATGTTGAAATCTTAAATTTACGTCAAACGTATACTAAAATAAGTTGCAAATTTCAATGCAGATTCGTCGCTGTTGATGCCTAGATGAGAGCTGAAACGCGTACTGCAGCTAGAAAATAGTTGCTTTGGCGTTTTTTATCAACAAGAAATTATCTAAGCAGCTGCGAAGCTTTACGCTACTTCAAGTGCAGATTCTTAGTTTTTTACTTTTATTTGTTAAGAACTTTAATCTTTCTCACAAAATGAATTGTTAATTTGTTGATTGATTACCTCCAAAGAAGACCTGAATTCACTCGTCAATATCTCGAGATATTCATAGCGTACTTGGTTTTGGTAGCCTTGGCATATGACTTAAGGTAACTGCTAAGCCCTTCTTTGACAGTTAACTTTATAGTTGTTGCTGAATACTTCTTTCTAGTACACCCCTCCCACTACAGGCAGAAAAATAGGAATACAATTTAATACTGTTTAACCAATATTAAAGTAGACAAATAATAACATAGTTAATTTTCGTTTAAATGGAGGGAATATGACAACACGAAACTTTGCTTCACTGTTAGCAGACGTTTAGTATTTTTTACATTTATTCATTGAAAACAATACCGTAATAATATACAGATGTAAGCAACAATTTGTTCAGCGATGTTTTGTTAGGAATAGTGTTAATAAAAAAATTATTAGTGTTGCGGTATTGTGTGAAAGCTAACGACTTACCGAGGTAGTATGAAAAGTTCATGGTCTCGGTCATGGTTGCCACTGAGATTCGCAAACACGAAATTCTAATCCTATTCTAGCCAATTCTCTAAATTTATTACTGTATATACTAATATTCAGAATGCCTATAGTACGGAACTTATCAGACAAGCTTCGCATTGTTTATTGACACTAGTCGGTTAAAAAAAGTGGAAGAACAAGAAAGAAGTGCTGTAATCCCTTTTGTGCAAGATTCTCGTATGGACAAAAATGTAAGTTTCAGCATATCAACGATAAAATTTGATAACTACTTTTAAAAATAATATCTTAATACAGTTT
The DNA here is from genome assembly GCA_031002005.1 of Vandiemenella viatica. Taxonomy (NCBI): domain Eukaryota; kingdom Metazoa; phylum Arthropoda; class Insecta; order Orthoptera; family Morabidae; genus Vandiemenella; species Vandiemenella viatica. The sequence goes on from JARYHS010012519.1 coordinate 164,932,161, forward strand.
TAATAACATTGTTAGCAGCTTAAGCAGTATTTCTAATTTATTATTAAACAGTACATAATTTTTGCAGTACCGCTTACTATGTGTTCAATATTCCAAAGATGCAAAACCATTTTTTGCTGGAAAAAGAGCTTTCACTGTTAGATCTAATGCAGACTGGTTGTTCTCAACACTGGAAAGCTTATAATGAACACAATCCTCAAAATGAACGTCTCCAAGAACGCGTTTCGAGAACACTACAGTTTGCATGAGGAAATGCCTCAACGCCTACAACTTATGTGACCAACTAGCCATTACAGGCTCGCTGGTGATTGACTTGGCAGGGTATAAAAATACGAGCCCCATGTGCTGGGGTAAGGACTTAGTTTACCTGCATTGCGGGAATATTTATAACCTGCAGATCTAATAGAGTAAAATGATAGAAGCCTTTCACCCCATTTCTCTCGGTTCACTTATTTTCTTCTATCATTTAAATTATTAAACATCTAGAAGGTGCAATATAGTGGCTGTAAACATGTCATCAATTTTTCATTTATTCACTCACCTATAGGTTAATTTAAACATAATTTTTTTAGAAAACTTGGCCTATGTCAGGTAAGTGAATTCTTAAATAAAATACAGAAAGATTCAACATGTTCAAAGCACTGTCCGTAAATAAGGATATAATTAACTTAAATCGCAATACAAAATATGGCAACTAATGCGAAGTACTAACATTTAATCCAGGCTATTCGTTACTACAACAGTGGAGTTACAGAACTGGAATCTGTGAACATAATTATACGTTTGACCAACATGCTGCAGAACGAAATAAAGCAGGAAGAACATGTACGAGATACTCTGCATTTTTCTGGCAGCACGGCAAATACAATATTTTACTGGTATGGTAAAGTAAAATAAAAAATTCTTTGTTACGACACTGGATGATTTAAAAGAAGATCTGCGTGATTTATCATGAAGAACTAGGGTTAACACAGACACGATACAAATAATGTTTGATCTGGGATTATTTGAATGACAGGTGATGGGTAGTTTCAGGAATATCTTCAGACAAAATTTTATCCGAAGCGATTAAGATGTATTTAATTTTAATAGAGTAATGTGGAGTAAATAGGCATATTTAAAGATTTTCATAAAAATTAACTTTAAATATCAGTAAAAGAAAATGGCAAATGTAGGTGCTAGATCCCCCAGCCTTCAGGTGTTGAATTATAATCAGTAATTTTTTAAAACTCGTCATTATCACATACAAAATTCACTTCTTATGTTTGGGACAATATTAGGTGCCGCAAGCGGCAATACAGAAGATACTCTCTCGTTTCTAGAAATTCTCACAATACACACAAATATGGACAGGATTGATCTATGTCTTATACACTTGCACATCAACAATGTATCGATTTTCCACCTGCTTGATGGTTTCCATCCCACAAAAAATTTGAGATGAAGACCGTAAGAATAAAGACATTTTGCATCTTCGGTGTCATTGTCAGAATATACCTTCTTTTTATTTTTAAAATAACTATCACCATTTATTTTTAGTACCTGCGATTTTCGTATCACAGAAGATATTTTTAAAAAGATATTTTTACTCTCCGTATCTTAATGTAATCAAATTCATTCAGTACACTAAGCAAGTTCGGAAGAAAAGATTTTTCTAAGAGTTATATAAACTTCTTACCCACGGTCCCGTCCCGTCTCACCTTCCTCTACTTCTTTCAGGCTTTAACACAAAACGTAAAGAATTTGTGAATCAAATAAAGTAATATAATATAGCAAATATCATGCACATTAGGGTAAAGAGTCGAAGATAAATGAAAAAATTTCAGAGTGTATCCAAATTAATTTATTCTACATCTGCATTTATTCCCACAAAGAAAGAAATAAAATTACGATCCGACATGTTACTCCATCACCTTAACTGCTAATGTTCGCCAGATGTTGGAACGCAGTTCATAAAATATTTACCTTGTCTAACGAAGTATTACGTGGTGGGTGAGTGGTAGAGCTCTGGCCTTACATTCGGGAGGACGCGGGCTCGAATCCCCATCCGGACATCCAGATTTAGTTTTTCCATGGTTTCCCCAAATCACTCCAGATGAATGCCGGGATGCTTCCTTCTAAGGCCATGGCAGGATTCCTTCCCATTCTTTGTTCCCAGTCCCATCCCGCCTCTAATGACCTCGACATCAACGAGGGGTAGAGCCATAAGAAAACAAAAGGAGACCAACTGACTAATTTTATTGCGCTAGTAAGTCACTCCCGAACATTTTGAATCTGTTATGGCAGGAATGTAATACATAGAGAAACGTCAAGAAAATTTGCTGCATTTTGAGCACCATTTTCCAACTGCATGTTGTCATTGTTAAAGATTTTTAGCCAAATACTTGCTACCATAGACGAATGCTTGAAGACGTATTGCTGTCATATACTGTCAACGAACTTGTTACTTTTCGACATTTGTATTCTGTAGCTATGAAACCTCATCTAGCAAAGAACTGTTCAAAAGTTAGTAACAGAATGTGGGTGTAATAGCTTATAAAATCATTTCAGAAAAACAAAGCATTAGCTGCTACGTTGCAAATCCCCAAAAATGAAGACATTCTTAACGGAGAATTTAGGTGAACATTATATCGCTTATGTTTATCCCAGAAGCCTAGTACCGTAAGTAAGCTGTTATTTTTTTGGCAGATCTGCAGTCCTGTTTTCTATTGATTGCTTCCAAAAGCCACTTAAAAAAATATGAAGAGCCGAAGAGAAAATCTGTTATCTCCTCTATTATTCCCAGTTATATTCAGATTGCACGTAAGAAAGGAAAAAAAAGTAATAGAAAAACTTTTTTATATTAATTTTCCGTTAGTCTCATAAGAAGGTAAAAAAAATATCCTATATGATTTAGCGTTAATAACTAATTTATATCACTATGTTCGCTATGTCTTTATCGTATTTGGCAAGGGGCGCGACATTGCCTCCGCTGCATATTAATGCGCCATGGTGCCACCCTGAGATGTAGATTATTCGGCTGGATAGCTTAGAGTGGGTTCGTGTCATCATCCTCCGCGAGACTTACTGTTCGTAGCACTGGACGAATTAAGCGACGCTTTTGTGGCCTCTCCATGGTTTACAAATCAGCGTTCCCCGTCAGCATGAATGATATAGACTTTGCCACTAAAACACATGTTGAGGGCATCGTTGAACATTAATGTTTTTGGACAGCACCCTCCATTAACCGCCTTAAATGACGAACGACTGTACTATGTTCACGTCGACCTCGCTATCAAACCGGTATCAAAACTAACGGATTCACTCTCAGGATTCGCGTCTCCCAATGATCTAATGTCACGGTTTGAGTGTGTCGTTTCGCATTCAATGTGCACTGTTTTCTGATCCCCTTTTAACTTAGCCAGAATCTTGGACTAATGAAGTGATCAGCAAAGTTTTCCGATAACATGAATTAAACCACAGCGTAGCAGTCTGCCTTTCTTGAAAAATTTAACCAAACTAGTTAAGGATCAAATATGAATCGTCAAGCAATTTGCTACCATTTCTTAAAATTCGAGTTCATTCTTCTCCTTTTGCGCGATAAAAGAAGTCTCTATCTCTTAGCCGTGTCACGCAAAGAGAGAAATCTACCAAATGAGAACTGAGGCACAATATGCTAATTACAAGTCTGATATCATAATTAAATAAGTTATTCGTTTTTTATCATATCATCAAAATAATAGTCCCCGAAAAGAAGAACGTTCGTCGGGTCCTTGTTAGTTGAATCTATGCATCGCGCACAGTAAATAATAGTATCGTTCCACTTTGCGTACATTAAGCTCAGAACTATTTAAACTTCTCAAAAAAAAAAAAAAAAAAAAAAAAAAAAAGCTTGTGATTTACGAATAGCGTTAAAGAGGTGTCTTATTATTCGGATCATCGTGACTTTCAATCAGTGACGTGATGAGTAACGTAGTAAAGCCATCTCCTGAAGGCGTATCACATCATTTTCTAAAAAGAACTTCAGTGTTTGCCACCAGGTCTAAATACATAGTCCTAAAGTATTTCGGCAAACAGAGTTGCCTTGTTTGTACACAACATTAAGAAATCTTAGTGAACGCCGTAGGATTTGTTCTCTGAGATAAGCATTTGGCAATGCGATATCAGTGTTTCCGGAGATATGGAAGTGCCGTACCAGCGGTGAAAAATGCAGTCACCCAGCTCTACTGACGATGAAATATGTTCGCCTGATTGAGCCTCGTTCAAGAGCTTCCACTAGAACGAACTGCTTTGGAAACTGTCTCAAACGAGTTCCGCTTTCGGATCAATGACCATGGTCTCCTATGATCGCTTTCTAGCTAGAATGCGTTAGTACAGAGAATATTAAGACCTATTACCTGTTCTCTCTGTCATTTCACATATTACATTATGGTTCATTCATCTTAATTGAGTAATTTACTAAAAATATGTTTCTCATCGTAAATATTTTAGGAAGGATAGTGTTAATGCTTCGCGCCTTTAAGGGGCGTTGACATCCTCATCGTTAACTGTCCTGCCACAAAAATGATTACTGTTGAAAACTTATAAAAATACAAAGATAAAACTAAAGAGTGAGTTACTCATTAATAAGAGGTCCATATTCCTAAAAATAGAACCATATCTCAGAAATATGCACGTTTCCTGCCTTTCTAGTTTTTGTTTATATTTAGATCAAATAGTTCTCCCAATATTTTGTTGTTAGGATTCACTAATTTCTCGATAAGTAGCTAGATTACCAACGGAACTTATGTACTAAATAGCAAACAAAACCTACTGTCAACAGGATAATTTCATCAGAAAGTCGCAGCATTCTGTTTTTCTCTTCCACAACACTTACGTCAAGTCAAATATAAGTTTATGTAGCTGGCGATAGACTTCATCTTTTCCCTCGTACTTTATCTGTTAATTTTTTTAAAAATATTGAACATAAATCTAGAAATTTTTCTTCTGTATCCCTGTTTTTCTAAACCAAAACCTATTTTAATCTAAAATATAACATAAATTTTTTTAATTCTTCTAAATTATTTTATTAGTTAGAATTTTGAAGCATTATATTGTAGACTTATTGTGTGATAATTTGTAAATCCTTCAGTTTAAACTTCTTTAGAAGTGTGAAGACTGTTGCTAAATTAGAGCTCATTAAAAAGTCGTGTAGTCAAGATTCTCTAGAATGCAAAGGTTCTGTGACCTCAACAAAGCTCAAAATGCAAGGAACCTAATCACTTACAATGAACTTCATCTCGAACATTCACTTCCTCTGCAGGTTTGCCACTTCTTACTTTGCAGACAGCGCCAACCTAACTGTAAGCTGTCACTCACGAAGAAATTGGGTAGTAATATCAACATAACTTAAGCATTTTTGATTCAATTAAGAAAAATTTTACATCTGCTTAGTTGTTTTAACGAGTGTATAAATAAAATACATATTATATTGCTACAATAGAAAACTGAGTGCCTTAATGCTCAATAGCTCCGTTCGTTAGCCTCTCACACACAAAAGCCACCAGATACGCCCACTGGCATCTCTACTACACAACAAACCTCTAATCCAGCTTGTTTTCTCTATCCAATGAGGAGGTTTTCTCTTTTTCATCAGTTGATCGATTTCTTAGTGGTAAACATTATCACGCCAGTATTGACTATGCTACCGTTCATACACTGGCGAAAATTAAAAGGGCAACACCCAGCCAGGAATGTAGGAATTTTAGGAAACTTTGTAGATTTATCTAGGGTCATACCCAGAAGAAATAATATCTAATTGAAATGGATCAGGCTAAGTCTATTACCTGTAAAGCCGCGTTCCTACGATCTCTTGTAACGGAGGCGGGACGGGACGAATACTCGACCACACGCCATGGGAACAGGGCCGCCTCTGCTAGCGGAGATGAGACGCAGCTACCCACTCTGTGTCGGTAAACATCACAGGCGTGTGTAGAGGGGCGCTGTTGACATCGGTTTGCAGCAGCGGTGCGCACCCCTTCTGTTGCTCTGTGCCAAACGTCACTAGGCAACGTGGTGGGGAGGTGGCGACGAGGTAAGCTATGGCTAACCTGCGGCGCGCGCTCGTCCCTACACTTCGGCTAATGAGGACCCGTCCCGTCCCGCCTCCGTTACGAGGGATCGTGGGAACGCGGCTTAAGAAGTGCGACCACCTTCAGCTCCTATACATTCGAGGATCCTTACCGGTATTTAATCAATAAGTGTATGTATGTCTTCTTGGGGTATGTCTCTCTAGGCCCCCATATCTCTTGCAGTCAGTTGTTGCACCGTTTGTGCTGGGTGACCATGTGATCTACTGTGTATACTCCTGGAATCCAAGATAAGCTCTATCGGGGACAAATCAGGGAACGGTGTGGTCTAAATTCTGATCGTTACCCCTCGCAAGGCTTGTGTTTTGAAGGCCACAGAACGAAGACGGGCATTATCCTGTTGGAAGATGCGATCTGGATTGTGGATATGAAGGGTATCAGAATAGGGTACAGCACCAGGTCCACATAGTGGTCGGCTGTCATTGTGCCTTCACCAACAACAACCAACTCAATCCTGCTGTAAACAGTGATTGCCTCCATAGCGTGACCACAGTAACTGGACCTATGCGACGTTCTGAAATCACAGCAAGGTAAACAGTTTCTCAACTACACCTGCGTACCTGTTGTTGTCCACTTGCTTTTTACATTGCACTAGGTTAGACGATGCTGGTAATGAAATCAGGTAAGTGGAACACATTGTCCAGAGGTCAGAGAGTGTAACCCAGCTTCAAGCTGTTGGTTTACAATCGTACGGGGAGTGACTCTCTCTGTAAGTATTCCTTGGATCTAGGCCTGCAGTCACTCGTCTACCTGCAGAAGCAACCCACACAATTTGGCAGTCTTCAAGTGCTATTATCTTTATGTATAGATCTTTACCTGCTATAGGAATACTAGAACCTTCTTTAATCCACTGTGTAACATGTCCGAATATAACGTTGCACTGGGGCCAATCCTTCGGGATATTTCGCGTTACGATGCACTCATGTCAAACGAGCCAATTCTCTGACCTCTCTCACGCTTAGACATTTGGGTGAAGGGGATCGTCTCTCTTCAGGTTGATATACTTGGTTAACAAGAACTTGTGGACAAAAAAGCTTCATGTTACACCACACTGTTCATCAATTTTACGCTAAAAAAAAAACATAGCAATTTTTCATAATAAATAGCTGCGTAAGTAAAACTTTAAATTTTTAATCATTTAATACTCTTCATATGGGGAATGGACTCAAATTTGATTCATTTATCGAACGCCGTCTGTATGTTGAGCTTCAAATTTCCGACAGTGTATCTTGCGAGGAAAGTATGTGATTAAACTCTATTGTGTCACTATCATTATGCTAGTATGTACGTTTAAGGTTATAGTTGTGTGTATTTAACATGACTATGCTGAAGGTGAAGTGAAATGTATTGTCCGTATTGTGTATGAGAATAAAAATTGAAAATAGGATGTTAGTGAGAAATATACAGTGGTTCACAAAATTCAAATGTTCCATCCAATGGACGAATCATCAATGTCTCGGTATCATGCAGAGATGTTTAGCATTTAATCCAGACCTTTGATTAACAATTTTGTGATAAAGAACTAAGTCCCAATACCTATACCACCTCGGTGGCTCAGTTTTGAAATTTTATTGGTAAAAAAATCTATCTTCAGCATTAACATTACATTTTAGCCAATAAGGATTTGGAATTTCCCAGAAACAATGAAAAAAATTAAGCTTGGTATTCATCTAGAAGGTTGGTTGGAACCTCCCGAAGGGGGTATACCCAGGCTCGTACTGGAGGAAGTGTAACCAATTCCTTTCATCATTACATAACCTATGATGGCAATCCTACCGGGTAAAGGTGAGCTGAACCAAGGAAGCGTTCTGACGTACTTTACATCACACAGAAATCTGTACCAGAGGTGAAGGTCGGTTTGAGGGTCTATGAAGAACCACCACTGAGAAACGTGCGAATACGCGAACGATTTTGTTGGCAGGAGAGCAACTATGCTCTCCTGCCTACCATTCGGGAGGACAGGGGTCAAATCCCGTTCGGCCATCCTGACTGGGGTTTTCCGTGGTTTTCCCCATTCACTCCAGGCGAATGCTGAGATGGTTCCTTACAAGGCCACTGCCGACTTCCATCACCCTTCCCTCCTATAGTTTAGTTCAGCTGAAAAGGGTCGCCGAGACCCTCCAGCAGCCCACCTCCCAGCCTTCAGCTGGGAGGAATAAAAAAAAAAAAATCACTCTCATACATATTACATCTGTTAACTCTGCAATGGATGATGTTTCTCGCTGTTCTTGAAGATCACTGTTCGATCTCGAGGAAGCTGTTTCCACGAGTAATGAAACAATTTTTTTAATAAAACATACTATTACAAGTTTTAATCAAGAATTTGAACTTTAATAGCGTCAATAAAATTTCCCCTGTACATAGCTCATAATGCCAGGCCCGAGGCTAGATGAGATAAGTCAGTAAGTTTGTCAGTCAAAAGACTACAAAAGTGGTGCTGTAAAATTCTGATCACCAAATTGTGTGCAAATAGGATTGGGTTAGATCGTAAAATTCTCTTCAATGCACATACATCTATGGTATTTGAAGCTATTAATGATGATTCGTCCACTGAATGAAGAAGTTAGTTACTGCTTCCTCTGGGTACCTCCTGCAAAGCAAACCTCTAGGGATTCAACTTCCCTCTCTCTTGGAATACACAGTTTATTACACTTCAGATCTAGCAAAGTCATTTAAAAACCACAAGCACACGATAAAAAATAGGCGCTAATCGTACAGATTATCAGAAAGGAATTGACACAATGATGTTTTATCACACACCTCCCTCGCATGGTTTAAAGTTCTTAAATACATATTTACTATACGCAAAAGCAGATTTAGCAGATTTGTTTCACAAAATAGCATTTCAGTTACCTTGAAGAAGGAAGTGACAGTCACGGCTGATCCTCATAGATAATTCCAACCATAAAGACTAAAAGCAGCTTCAAAGAGAAGAAAATGACTCAGCTATATCTACACAAATTAATCATCTGCCTACATCAGCCCACGTCAAGTGACGGAAAATACTGCCGAAATTTCTGTATAGTTAAATGACAGACTCTGCAGGACTTATCTTTTAATTCCATTGTTAGATAACTTTCTGTTCTGCGCTACCTGGTTCCAGATAGCTCGCCCTATATAACAGGAATCACAACACTAACAATTCACCTCAGTCATCCAGACACCCTGAAGATGAGGCGCGTCGGGTATCTACCGTTTCTAGGGTTGGCACTCCTGACCTTGGTGGAGGCCCGTACTTCCCACAGGCCGGGTAGAACCTGGGGTCCAAACGAATTCCCGCCTGGTTTCTACCTCGGGGCTGCCACCTCGGCCTATCAGGTAGAAGGCGCGTGGAATGAAGATGGTGAGTGAGCTAATATAGTATATCGTATCAGAAACCATCACGAGCACTAAAGAAACTTTTGGGGCGGTTGGTGCTGTGCGTTCTTTCTGATACTTCGTATTAATCGCTGATTTAATTGTAAACTATATCCAGGGGCGAAGATACTATGGGGCTAGGCGGTGCAGTGCACCAGGGCCCCTACGCTCAGGGGGCCCCCAAGCATACCTCTGGGGACCCCAAAGCGCACCTCTGGGGGCCCCAAGAGCGGTTGAGAGGGGCCCACGAGCCTTCATGGAAAACTGGCGACCCTTTTTTTTAGCTCTACAGTCGTCTCAGGGGGCCCCTGAGACACAGGAAGAGCCCCTCACTGCTCAGGGGGCCCCCATCCTCAGCTCAGGGGGTTCCTACCAGCAACACAAAGCAAAAAAAAAGTCACCCATCTGGCCTCAGGGCCCAAAATAAATTTTTTGCATCACGGCCCTTTTCGACCTAGCTACGTCACTGACTATATCAAAGGTATAATCGCAATATCAACAAATCAGTCTGATTCATTAAATGTAATTTGTTTCAAACAACACCAACGTTTGAAGTTTTCACCTACATTGTTGCAAACTAACTGCAATGAAATACCGTTTTGTTTTGCCGTACTGCAGATTTTTAAGGTCTATACAGTATAAATATTTCTTCTCTAATATTTTGGGTAATCAGAGCTGTTATGATGAAAAATACTTCTAGAAAAAGAGGAGAGTTAAAACACGAGAGGTATAAGACATCTAAAGATTAAAAAAATAATTCGACTAATACTTTTCGTCTCAGATAAAGATATATCTTTATTCAGAGAATGTCGATGTAGAAAATCCATACTAAGGTAATATTAAAATAAATAAATCAAGTTTCAGTTATCAGCTGTTCAACGTAAGCAAAAAATTGCAAACGAATAATTATTGTCCTAGGTAATGTGTAAAAGCTGGAATCGTTTAGGTACTGCATATAGTTAGCTTCAAACTTCCGCTGTCCAATGCTGATCGAGAATTTAATGGGTCATCTCTGGTAATAGTTCCTATGTGTTTCTGAAAGACCCTTTGTTACTGCGTGGCTCGGATCCCGTAATTTATTTTTATTCTGTAGAGTTACCACATTAGATTACGCAAGACAATGAATGTATGTTTTCCAGACTAAAACTCGTCCACGAAACCAGTAAATGAAATCGAAATTTATATTATTTTGTGGACCTACAGTGAATATGGAAGATGTGACATTTGGGGACTCTACATTCTGCTCGACTATGAATAGCAATTGTCAGCAATAAGACGTATTGTTTATAACCCGTAATAAAGTCATAACAGAATATTTTGCAAGTGACTATGATACTTCGGGTTCTCGGGGGTGAATTTCGAACTTGTTACGTTACTGCATCCAAAGTAGATGAGACAGGATACGGATTACACCTGTTGGATCACTCATTGCTTTATCTAACAACGATAGAGAGAAATTTCGAATTTCAATCGATGAGTACAAGCCGGGGCTTGCTGCTGTTGGTAATTATTGCGAAACATATCTCGAATAGTAATAACCATCTTGTCATTAAATTTACATCTAAAACTATCTCCTTATGGATTAAACATGTTTGTGTTATTTACTGAAATTGTTGAAGTATGATCCCAAAAATAGCAATTACATTATTTATACTAAACTGCTCTAATTAAAATATTTACGATTATTTAAAAAGTACTGAACGAAGATGCTTTATCGCTAACCCAATAAATTATACCACTTAAGAATATGTGAATACTGTTGATCATTGATTAAAGATATTGAAAAGCAAGAAAAGAAAATTTTAAGAAAAATCTTTGGCCCTGTTTGTACCGGAGGAATTTGGATGAAAAGGAAATCAAACGAACTGTATCAGCATTCGGAAAAAATTTCAGACACATTCAGGAAAAGACGAATTAAATTCTACGGCCATATTATCAGAATGAGTAATAACAGACTATCAAAAAAGAATTCTAAATCTAGCCCTTTCAATGAAAATTAAAAACAACTGGCTAATTGAAATTGAAAAGGATCTCCGGGAAATAGGAATAACAGACGACATCATACAGGACAGATGCCAATTTAGTAGCATGGTCAACAATCACCAGTTTGCCAACAGCCAATATATCAGAAGAAGAAACACGTGGACGGAAGAACGAAGGAAAGAGCACAGCGAAAGGATGAAGAGATTTTGGGAACAGAGGAAAAACACATCTGCTAAATAAGTTCACTCGCGCTCCTGAGTTGGGCACAACGATGGAAGAAGAAGAAGAAGAATACTGTTGATTGTTCAACGACAATATTCTGGATGATCCTAGATTTTATGGGCAGAAATTTTCAAAGGGTAAAAATATTCCTACTTTTGTGACTGTATAATAAGCTAAAAGTATAAGCTTTTCAGATCCTACTCAAAAAATTAAATTCTCATTTAACCTACGTTGTTACATGTTTCAGAAGGGAAAGGGGCAAAGCGACGCCAATAGATAATATCGATCACTTGACTCGCGTGGTCATAAGAAATTAATTTTCTTAGCATGCTAAAAGTAACCAACGAAAATATCTTTTTTGCCGTATTCATATTTCTAAATAAAAGTAAAGACCATTAATGGTGAAATTACCTGATTATGTCCTGTCCGAATATCAATTTGCAATTTAAAATTTTATTAGGCTGCAGATGGAAATAATACGTTGCAGTGGGAGTTAAGCGCATGTCAATGTCAAGAAATTTATTCATATTTCCATTGCTGTCACACTATAGGCATATTCTTCTATATTTGTTTAAAGTCCGTATTTTTATTTAGTTAATAATGTTTCTGTAGCGAAGGAGAATAGGTAAACACTAATTGCTTGGCAGGAAATGTGACATTACTGATACCACACAATTCTGTTAGCTTAGCAATGTTGATAGGATACCAAACATTCTTTATGTATGTCATCAATTGAACCTAAGCACACGAAAACTCTTATAGATGATGCACAATACTCTTCAATTCTGAGTAACTTTGGTTCGCCTTTGAATTATCAGTCTGAGCCAAAATTTCTCAGCAGCTTTTTTTTTAAGGCTATACGTTTCAACTTTCGTCCAGTATGATGATCCAATAGGATTGGCTGATTTGGCTGGAAGCTTGCGGGTTGTTAGGCCGTCTAGCGACAGAGTTTGGACTTCTCGTGCCTTCCATCGCTCCTCTCAGCACTATACTACTGGAAGAAATGTGTTAAAATAAGATAAGTGTGTATTTCGTCATTAAATGTGTAATCTATGAGTAGAATGGATCAACCCAGAATTTGTCTAAGTGATTTGATAAAACTGCCTAAAAATCGTAACCGGAATGGTTGGTTACGTCGGACGGACATCCAGTCTGATACAACGGCAGGCAATGGAACATTTAATCAAATTAAGTTATTTCTGAATATGGGTCGTTAGGGATGACCTACTGATTAGAATAATAGCCGGCTAACCACCTCTTGCAGATGGTGAAGCAGTACAGTTTGTTTCCGTTTGTTTCTTTGTAGGCAAGGGAGAGAACATCTGGGACTATATGTTCCACAACCACCCCAACAAGACGGCTGATGGAAATAATGGTGACGTCACAGACGACTCCTACCACAAGTACAGCGAGGACATAAACGCCCTCCTCGACATTAACGTAAGTTTCTTTCTTAAACTTCTACCAGATTAATTAGTTTCAAACCGTTCCCAAACTATTTTAAGAGGTAGTTACACTCATGAGCAACTTGTACAGAATGCTAAATTCCAAAAAAAAATTCTACTAGTTTTCTAACGCTATGCGAAGTGTGGTGTCAAAAGTTTCTTTTATTCCAGTCAACACACTGTACTAATTCTTGGTACACAGTCTGTTAGTAACCTTAATACAAGCAGAGAAAAAGATTCAATTTACTTATATCATACCACTTTGGTAAATTACAGATGAAATTAATATTTTTATGCCTTAACTTAAATATTGTTTCTTCATTCACATTGCAGAGATCAAATTTTACACTAAAGATATCTACCTATAATCAAATTTTAATCCCTTTTATTCCGAGTCTCATTTAATTCAATTTTTGTGGGAGTAATTTTTAATACGGGTCGTTTTGTAACTCTTGTAATGAAGTAAAGTCTGCACAATACTATATATTATATTTAAACTGATATATTTTTACAATTATAAAGTTACTTGAAATGTGTTTATCTTCACAAAATTTACTTATCCTCTAATGTTTTACGAAAGTGATAAAACAACAATAAAATATGTTTTCTTCTAGTCTCTTTATCCATAGACTTGCCGGTATGAATTTCCCTTCACTAATTTCTTCGTTTAATACCATTGACTAAAATATGCACTTTGACTCAAGTGAGTTTTAGCAAACTTCGAATAAGTTGTTACATTCGTTTTTGGTAATACTTTTTAATCTCTTCAACCTATTTCTTCCTTGTTCTTAAATGCTGCCAAGGTGCGTAAGGTTTTTTCGTAGTGAAAGTATGCTCGAATATCGAGTCTTTTTACAATTTGAGTATTGAGTGTGGTGGGTGAGCGGCAACGTTAAAGCCTCGCATTCCGGAGAACGCCGGCTCGAATCCCAGCCAGTGCATCCACATTTGGATTTTCTATGGTTTCCCCAAATCACTCCAGGCGAATGTCGGGATGATTCATTCAAAAGGCCATGGCCGAATTCCTTCCTGTTCCTTGTACGCAGTCCCATCCCGCCTCTAATGACCTCGACATCGATGAGTATTTACTGGCTCTTAGTTTACTTTTTTAGGAAATATTTGAATCCGTTTAATGGTTTTAGGCAACAGTCTCTAGCTGTCTTTTCTCTCTTGATGGAAAACCCAAATCTGATACCCGGACGGCGATTCGAACCAACGTCATCCCAAATGCAGGGCCAGAGCGTTAACCCATCACCCACCACGTTGGGTCCCTCTTTTCTAAATTTGTTATTTGATGATCTTATGAAGTCAGTACTATCTGATACAGTTGTATTTTTTTTAATTACTTTCTATGTCTTCACCATTTAATAAATTTTATTCTCTAAGTTCTTTCCATTTACCACAACAGACCACATAAGCCACTGGGAAATTACCAAATTTGCCGTTTTATTCCAGTACGCCCTTGTAATCTTAATTCGCGCTGAATATTACATTTTGAAACTGACAATTTTTCGTGTTTTCCAGGCTAACTGCTACCGTTTCTCAATCAGCTGGGCACGAATCCTTCCAACTGGAGATACAGACAACATTAACCAAGCTGGCATAGACTACTACAACAAACTCATAGACTCTGTCGTGGCAAAGAATATTACTCCTCTTGTAAGTATTCAATTTCTAACATATCGTTTCAATGATAGTCTCCAGCGATTATTTACAGTTCTTTATCAGGCCCGTAGTCTAGATTTCCTTTAATTTCCTTATTCGTAGAATCTATTGGTAACTTTAACATTCAAGTGATAATTACAATAATTTAAGGACTCAACTAGTGAATAATAGGAGTTAGTAGTATCACACTAATACTGTCATATGAAAGAAGTTCTGAGGCCTATTTAAAAAATGTATTTTTTTCCCCAAGAAAGCATTGTATTTATATTACTGGATATCGACAGATAACTGAGGTGAGTCAATATGCGCGACTTTATGTGAAGGTTTTTATGAGATTCAAAAGAGGTGGAAGCGAAAATAGATGTAGTATGAGGTATTGTAACTGAACGATTACTAATAATTACTCTTGGAAATAATTCAATTGCCGGGATACAATCGGAAGTTATATTGAGAATAGTTAGCATCAAATAATACAAGGATTACGTGCAGCTACAGACACCTGCCAGTGTGTCTCAATGCACTGACGGAGGTACAACGTGGCCGGGCATGAGACCAGAGCCACCAAGGCGAAAGCCGAGATGGTCTTTCCGTATCACAAGCAAATAATACACAGTTACACATTTCGCTGACAGATGGCAGCACTTCACTTCATCAATTAATACTTAGCACGGCCTGTCAGCAGGTTGTCAGGCCTAGATGTCGCATGTGGGTTAACACTTTAACCTGAACTGTGAACAGCTAAGTTCTTGACCGGTGTAGCCTACTGGTACCTTAAATATTTAAGAAATCGGCCGCCACGCATTCGTATTAAACCCCAAATGCGAAGGGTAATTGAATTAAAGTCACTCGTCACAGTAACACAATACTTATATTCTTGATAAAGTTCACTTGTACATTGTCGGTACCAGACACGTCGATAAAGCATCGGACAACAGTTTCATTGAAGATTACAGATTAAGCACAATCATACGAGAAGACAAACTCACAAAGTCCCCCTAACATTAGTGAGTACACTTCTACGGCATGTTGGAATTGCCTAAACCGCTACCGCATGGAGCAATTCGTACCGCTAACTAGCGCGGAGTTGCGCGATCACTTTCCGGTGAAAGAATTAGACAAATCATGGTGACTGCATGGCCTTTTATAAGCTTTGCCATCGCCTTTCTTTAATTAATATCTCGTAAAGTACGAAATAGTTTAACTTGCAAATTTTTCTAAGGGCTTCCTGTGACCATGTTCTATTTGTTTTAATTTAATTTAGCATTCAAAAGGGTTTCTATAATCTTAAAACTGAAGTCTATCACATGACCAACTTGGCGGAAGTTTTACGCGCTTCATCAACAATCAACAACAATCTATCTTTAAGAACTTAATTACCAGACAAATGTTTAAACTTTTTACCGAAACCATTATACAGTATATTCGTAATTGCCTCAATTTAAACTATCTACTGATATAAATTTCTCAATTGTATTCCTTTAAGTTAAAAAGTTCATTTTTTCTCTTAATTAAAACTACTAATTAAACTTTGCCAAATTATTTAATTTTACTGCCAAAATATCCAGAACAATGCTGATTATAGCTGCTGATTAAAGTTCAGCTGTAGCTTTACTCAATTCAAAGATATTTCAAATCTTAGATTTTTACTTTCCTGATCGCGTGTTTCAAAACGTGAACAAACTGAATTATCTCTTAAAATAAATTTTTCCCGATATAATGAACTTTAAAATGATTCTAATGGTGAGTTTTCATTGTGGAAATGAATACAGGAAAATTCCTTCAACTTGACAATTACTCTTCTTGAAATTTTTAAGTCCAGCATAAGCGACTACACAATTGACCTATAGAATATTTTACTACCGGTGATGGCTAGTGGTTGTGCTTTTGGTGAACTAAAGAGTGCCTTACAAGGTATAAAATGCTTGTCGTCAGCGAGGGCACGCGACCTCCAAATCGGACCATGACAATGGTGAGTAAAACTCATCAAATGCAGCCGACTTCTAATGTTAAGGAAAAGGTGGTATCGAAGAAGAAGAAGATACAGGGGATGTGGGCTAGTATGTAGTTAGGAAAATCAGCTTCGATTAAAATAAATGAATAAAAGGATAAGATTATTATGTACGATACTCAGAAAAGATGAAGGTTTTGTACAACTATACATGGGAGGAAAAAAGCTGGTAAAATGCATTAATTTTAATTCCTTGACATGCTATTTTATTAAAAAATCAGTTGGGACGACACATTCGCAAGGATACAGAGAAAGAATTCATAGGTGATTATCAGGAAACTAACGAAGAATCTTCCAGGGCAGTAACGAAACTGGGCTAGGAATAACATCTTGGTCAGTCACTAGCCTGAGCATGATATAATGATGTGAGATGCACATTATGACAGAAATACAGAAAATACCCGTCTCTAAAGACCTCACTGTTAGAGAGACGTTAAGCAGATAAAAAACAAACAAACAAAAAAAAATATATTTACAAGGGAGGCAGCTAGAGTAGTCTGTTGAAATTTATTTAGAAGAGATTCAATGAGTGGGAATCAGTGGCGTACGGGAGCCGAGTAAGGAGAGTGTTGGGCATGTAAAGCTTGTGTAAGTTCTAGACCTTGACCAGAGTTAGGGATGCCATTTATTCTAGGTCTTAAAGAAAGCGAAACTTATAAATTATCTTACCGATTTTGGCTTAAGTTGAGAACATTTCAAACAGGATGGTATAAGGCATACACCGGCATTGATGCCTGGGTAGAAATCTGGCGAAGATTTAGGAGAAATATTCTTGGAGGAAGGAGGAGAATGACCACAATATGGCACGTGACTTCGGACACAAGTAGCAGTGTATTAATTCATCGATGGAGGTGGAAAGCGGTTTGTCTCAAATAGTGAAATAACTTCAACTAAAACAATAACTTGATGTGCATTTAAATATTTATTAATAATAATTATTAATATTAATAGTTACGTTAATCACAGTAATGTCATAATTTGATAGGACTTAGTAATGGCAGGAGATAACATTTGGTGGATTCCGTAACCATGAATATAAATTTCACATTTAAAATTTACCATGTATGTGTTTCTTTGACCTTAATCCGAATATCGTATTAAAAATTTTACATACTTAATCATCTGAAGTGTATGCGTTCATAGCCAGTTAAATACAGAACTGAAATACCTATTTCATTTTTTTAATATTATTCCTTGAAAATAGAGATTTGCGCAGTCGTCAGTTTGTGGATTTCTGACAATTTTTTGCTATCGGGTCTATATCAAAAACACTATTGAAATTACTTTCCAGTGTGTATCATAATATACGTTAAACCCACAAAATCTGAAAATACTTACATCTAATACAGCTTCTAAGTTTGGAGCAAAACAAGCAAAAGTTTTTTATTTTGAGCTTATTTTGCTATTTAATGGTAGGTTTAGTATTTTACTGATATGTTCCCCTCATTGAAAGATTATTGCATATTGACATACCTAAAAAAATTATTAACACCTCACGATTGCAACAGCAATTCGAGAGACAACTTGACGCGTTGTCAAACATAGGTTTTATCACCTTTTGATCCACAACATACAAGATATCTATTAAGGTCATTAGGGTATAGAACTCGAATCGTGAGAGGCATGACTCGCACTTGCCCCCCCCCCCCCCCTTTTATTTAAATTCTGACCGTGATGTAAACAAATTTTCCGAAAGGTGGAGTAGAACGAAATTCCTTTATGAATAGCAGTAGATAACTTGGTGCAGTAAATAATGAACTTTCAGGTTACCATTTACCACTTTGATCTTCCGCAAGAGCTGCAGAAACTTGGCGGCTGGCCCAATATTGTCCTGGCCGACTATTTGCTGGAGTATGCGCGCATTTTGTTTGACAACTTTGGGGACAGGGTGAGTATAATTACTATTTTAAAATATGAAATTTTATTTAAATCTATAAATTCCACTGTTGTTTCTGTACTTCTGAATTACATTCTGTCAGGACTGCAGGGATAGGAGAGGGAAGGATAAAAAGCCCAACAGAATGTCTCGTGAAATCATGTGATACAAAAGAAATGATGTATTACATTGAATTTTCGTGGTAAGGTTCGACTAAACGTAATTTCCTCCCTGTTTGAAATGTGAACGTCTCTGGAGTCACGTAATAAAATCTTCTCTTTTTTTGGGTCTTAAGCTATCAATGTTTGCGAAGTCGAAATGGTGCAAGTACTGTATCTATTTGTAGCCATCGCCCCATAAGTTTTCTCTCACAGGGAATAATATAGGGGATTTCCAAGTTGTGGTATGTAGTCTATTGTTGTCCTGCGAGGTTTAATTTAAATTAATTTAATCTAATAGTGATGGACCAAACGATTGGGTGAAAATTTTCCTACTTATCTATTTTCCCATTACCTATCTTTCTTTTTTTTTTTAAATCTGAAATTCATTTCGCCATTCACTTTTTCTGCTATTTATGAATTTTAAATTCTCTCTATTTTTTTATAAATTTTACTGTACTTCTCTTGTCAATTTGTCCCAAACCTTGACTCCTTTAAAAAATAAAAGTTTCTTACCTCCCTATATATCAAATTAAATGCCAGCTTTTTTTCATGGTCTTCTTATCCATTCCATGTGCTACTCCTAATTCTTCCATCAATAAGCTTCGTCACTAATATACGCCTCCTACACACTTCGCCATCTTTCTGTCTTCCAATTACTCCCAATCCAACCCACTTATGATTTCAATTACTGATTGTTTTCTGTAGCAATTTGAACTAATAAATCAAGCTACGGATGCACAAAATGACAGAATTTTTTTAATGTTGCTTTTCTGTCTTGAAATAACTTTAGTATAGCCACTTAATCTAAAAAATCAGTCTTTTTCGAAATTTCTGGAGGACCATTGGGAACTTGCTAAATACCAGAAAACCACACTCCTTAATACCGAGCGTGGCGGATGAGTGGTTATCCCTCTGGCGTCGCATTCGAGAGGACGGCGCGGCGGTTCGAATCGCCGTCCGGGCATCCAGATTTGGGTTTTCCATGGTTTTCACAAATCACTCCAGGCGAATGCCGGGATGTTTCCTTCAAAAAGCCATGGCTGAATTCCTTCCCGTTCCTTGCCCCAGTCCCATCCCGCCTCTAATGACCTCGACGTCGACGAGGTGTAAAGCTATAAGTAAAAAAAATCCTTATTAACAAAAAATAATAATAGTAATAACAAAATATGTTCATATGTCCCCATTTCCCCATTACTTGTCTCAAAATAATTGTTTTCAACATAAAACCCGTAAAAATCATTAGTTACTGAAAGAAATATTTTACCTGTAATTCTTTAACTCCCTCCTTTCCCGGGAACGTCATCAAATGATGCTTACCACCACATCAAAGAAACCTTTTACGTCGTAATTATGAAAAAAAATGAAAAATCTACGCCACCGCCGTCTGTGCCTTGCCATTTTTTATTTATTTATAAAATTCGCCATGATGCCGGTATTCCCTCATGTTTTTGCCCTCGATTTATAAATAGACAGTACCCATGGAAAGTACTAAATTATTCTCTGAAATAAACTAAAAAATACTGCCCGCATACTGCAGTTCGATCTCATGAATCCAGAATAGGACCGATACAATTTTAGGTTTTCCCTTTCTTCTCAAACATTTTCGTTCCTAAAACTGTAATTTCTAACAATCCGTATCAACTTTCCATCCCTAATTTGAAAGCAGCACTTTTTTCCAAATTTCCACAAACTGTCCGTCATCACAGTATTTTCAAACATTCCCCATAATCTTTAAACAAACAAACGACTGGACCTGGAAATAAGCATTCTCCCATCATTGCTTAGCCACAATGAGAAATCAACAGGAGTCAGTATCATTGCATACATTTATAAAACCTCAAACTGTTCCATTTATCTAACATGCTCCAAACTGTTTTAATATACTTTACTAAATTCTTGATCTCTTGTATTATTACTGTTAATATTAAATCGTATCTTATTACTTGAAAAAAATAAGTAGAAAGCAAAGGGATAGCAAGGAACAAAACAGTCCCATAGGGACTAGCATAGGGAGAGTGGAATATCAACAGAAGAAAACAAAAATAGTTACATCAGAAAATGTCATTACGTCAGCCCCACGCCTGGTGAAAATGGCATTTCAAGTATAGTGTATTCACAACGGCACATGGCAATTCACCAGCCAAGATTTCATTTGAAATGGCTATAACTCACTAAATTACATTGGTTGTTTCAGGTCAAATTGTGGATAACTTTCAACGAACCGAATATGTTTTCAAATGGTTACTCTGGGGCGGACATAGCTCCAGGCGCCAATTCGTCCGGGATCGCAGACTACCTGTTGGCCAAGACGGTACTACTGGCACACGCCAAAGTCTGGCACCTCTACGACGAGCAGTACCGCTCCGAGCAAGGAGGTAACCTACATCAGTGCGCCAAATCATTATTCCTGTTATATGTCACTTGTTATTTTGTTATCCGGAAAAAATTATATTGATTCCAACTCACAAAAAATACCTTTTTTTTGTTGTTATTGTTTTAAGTGAAACTTATTTGGGAGCGAAAGGGGGAAATAGGTTTATGTTTAGTGTTTAGGGCGCATATATACTTCACGAAAATCTGATGCAAGCAGCTGCGGTAATATATAACTACGTACGCTTTCCCGGCAACACGGTTATGGTATTTTATGCAGTCACTTAATCATATGTGAAACACTGAGCATTCGCTACATAGTTTTGAATTTACGTTTTTTATACGTGTACGTATAGGTCTAAATAAAAAAAAATATTAGTTGCTTTTGTTTATTTATATATTTCATTATACTCTCTGTTCGATGTTATAGTAAGAAAAGAAATATGGAATCACGTTTATGCGATGAAGTTAACGCGTTTTCGATAGAAGCTTTCATATGTGCACACAAATATTAACATTCGTTTTTACAGCAGAGAAAATGAGTTTAATTTAGCTTACAAAAATTTATTTTAGTTATGGGCCAGAAATCTGTGTACATCCGTCATTTTTACAGGCTTGGAAAACTGATTGTAGGAATGGTTATCAGATAATTAAGTCCAAGTTGTTTTCCGATATAAGAGCTCTAATACACAATACAGATTAAGGCTCTTAAAACCTAGCGAAGTGTGCTTTAAATTTTTAATAATTTTCATTTCTTTATGAGAATAACTGCACAAATGCAATGAAGATAGTATCATCCACTTGAGTGCGAAAGAAATATTAAAAACGTCGAAAAATACACAAAAGTTGCACTTCTTGCACGTGTACACGCTGATACACGCACGGGTTGTTGTTTTTTTTTATGGCATACGCGATTTGTGATTGTATTTAAGATACCTTTCATTGATCACTGAAGATGTTTATGAAATCATTTTATTTAGTTGTACAGCAGAGAAACGGTAGTAAAAACAATTAATATAGCAACTGACGAAGGAAGGCTCAGTCACCGACATGACTGCTTGTATACAATCCGTATGCTGAGATTGGTTCAGACTGTTTATTTAATATTTTAATTTCATTTTAATGATCGAATCCTGCGCAAGGTCATATCAGCAAGTACCTTCAAATCTTTCTGAAACTTGTAAATAAATTGTCAAAAATTAAATCTATGTGCTATTAATCAACAATGTGGTATACTACAATACCTACATAAAATTCATCACTTTTTGAAAAGGATCAAAGCAAAACTCTTTCATTTCTTACTTTGTAATTTTAACTGTAAATTGAGTGACTTGGTTAAACATTCCACTCGTGTTTCGAAGAATTAGACATTTTTCCAGCTGTGCTCCAATTTTATTTAAATATATATCGATAAAGCTAGACTGTTTGCCATGTTGTCTGTTTACAGGCAGAGTCGGTATTACGCTTGACATCGGTTGGTACGAGCCACTAACATCCAGCGCCGACGATGCGGAAGCTTCAGAAAGAAAGCTGATGTTTGAAGTGAGTAAAAATTTTAATATAGCGCACTAGCCTTGTACCCGCGACTTCGTACGCGTGGATTAAGATTTTTTTTTTTTTTTTGCCAGAATTAAATATAGAAAGTTGTAGGTAACGAAGGATTGGTCCCAAACAATATCGAGTCGGCATAATATGACAGGAAAGCTATCACTATATCATTCTATCGTCGAACCTGTCTCTTGAAGAGAATCAATTTCCAACATATTTCTGTCACTATTCGATAAGATCTCAAAATTTCGTGACTACAACTGTTAATCATACTGGAAAAAATATCCTGTGCCCTTCATACAGCTTTCCTTACAAAATTCCATCACAACGAAATAGCCATTTAGTTGTCAAAAGGTAACAAAAAGACAAAGACTTACTTCCGTATTTATAATAATATTACTGTGGTTCACACTCACACACTGACTGCGAACAACACCTGAGGGATCATTATAACGTAAAAAAGTATACACCTACAAAATTGCAAGATTACCTACGATTTGCCTTGCATTACACCCCTAACTTTCTAATATCTACAGTTTAACATTCAATCCGAATAACCTACGGCCCAGGCCTGACTCTTACGATGAAAAACAATTTTTAAAAATCTTAGCGTCCACGGAGGTTTGAACCGGAGACCACGATGTTCGCAAGCAAGTTCTTTATCCATCGAGATGCCAATTCACTATACGGAAACACGGTCTGGAGACGTCCACATCCAACGTGTCTGTGTATCACCGTATTTCGAAGTTATGAGACAACATGTGTTATTTATACAGATAATTTTTCAACCAAATGTAGACAGTATTTTTCTCCTTGTTTCAAAGGATAAGTGTGGAAAGTTTCATCGAGATCGGATGAAAACTGTGGATTTGTATGAAGAACAAACAAACCAACAAACAAACCAGCAAACAAACAAACAAACATACATTCATCTTTATATATAAAGATAATAATCTGCTCCACATTATTGTCAAATGAGGAACTGAGAAACGAACATCTTTCGTCTAACACGTTGGTACCAAAAGTGATTTGAGTTTTCCAAATTCAAATCATCGCATCAATTGCACGTATTCGTAATTTAATAGTGGCCAGTTTGCATTACCGTTCTTCGAACAAAATTAAAAAAAAAAAAAAAAACACTCAAATGTATCTAAGCTACCCAGATTTGTCCCCCCTGCCTCCCTCCCCCCCTTTCCTGTCGTCGGCGTCGGAGTCATTACAGGCGGTAAATGATAGGGGACATGGAACGAGAAGGAATTTGGCCCCTGCCTTATAAAGGAACTTCCCGGCATTTGCCTGCAGTGATTTGGAGAAACTAAGGAAAACTCAAATCTGGATGGCCATCCGGATTTCGAGCCCGCATCCTCCTGAATGCGAGGCCAGAGATACGTCTTTAGCGAAGTAGCCAGAGAAATAACAAATATTGCTTATAACTTTTATTTAGGGTTACAAAAGAAACAAAACAACTACAATGCACTGTACATCACATGTTTCGGAGGAGTTTTATAGAAGTAAAAATTTGAATTTTTTTATTTAAACACACAGAAAGCTATACCTGACTGAAAATTATTTTATTTAGGTACATGACATAAAGTTAGTATTAACTGCAACAACACATAATTCAGAGAAGGGTTATGGGAGTAAACGTATTCCAAGCTGATGGACTATGGCATCATTTTGTTCCATATTTCCAAGAGGGTTTGCTACGATTCTCTGGGTTTGTTTCCACTTTCTTACCACATACTTTACCATTTTCACTAGTGTAACGATTTTTCTAAATTTACGTTTATCGAACTAAGAGTGAGTTAATTGACTGCCATAGTATATTTCTAACGAAATGACATTATTTTGCTTCACTTCACGTGAAAAACGAGCATGATGCTGTCTCTAAGGTCACTCGGCGTACACTGGACCACCGTTCCGTTACCAGACCAATCGAATCCGTTCCGCTTGTCGTGGGACAGGAGAGATGCCTTTAAGTTTTCTCTGTCGAACGCTTCTCACTCCTTTGCCTTCCGTTCAATAATTTTTGAGTACTAGCCCTTACAAACTAGACAGTTTTCACGTAATTCGCAATTTTAGAATCCCATCAAATAGCAAACATGGAAGGCCGTATTCATGTAAATAACAAGTAATTCTTTTTTTCAAAGATTCCTGTTTTTTTTTGCGATCAAAAATTTGATTTACAGATATATATATATAAAAAAACATTTAAGTCTCCAGCTTTCACACTTCATTTTCATCGATATAGAACCATCTTATTTATTCTAATTTTCCGGTTGTAAAGGGAGATCCTTCGATCTAACACAAACAATATTTCTAGGATTTTAAGATACCTTTCGATGTCACATAACCTGATTTGGATCTGTGTGCATCGTTTCTGGTTTAAAATTTCATTTAAAGCTATATGTCATATTTGTCTCCACTGCTATCGATTTATTTAAGGCCACGAAAGGAACGGAAACGAGGGTTAAGTTATAACTCAGTCACCGAGTCGTCAACATGTTTCATTTTTTTTTTAAAAAAAAGCAACACTAAACATTCGTCGGAAAAGTAAAAATTCAAGTTTTACACCTCTATATGTAATAAGCAAGTATTGTAACTGTGACCTGTGGCACCGTGCTTGCAGGCTGGACTTTGGGCTCATCCCATCTTCACCAACGACGGCGACTTCCCGGAAATCGTCAAAATCCGAGTAGGGACCAATAGCAAAGCCGAGGGCCGCAGGAGGTCGCGTCTGCCAGAACTGACTCGTGAGGAGATCGAATACATCAGAGGTAATTTGCAACAAAGTAGTCGGTAATGTTTCCAGTATGATTTTGTGTTTCCTCGAGTGCTACGATCAACCATAATATCGTACACCATAACCAGGTGGAACTGAAGAATGCACTCACTGAGTCGGGCTGATGGAAGACGTCGTATGAGTAAGATAAAGATAATCTTTGCTAAGAGAAGTTACCACTCTTCGTATGGACTCTAGGCTTGGGCAAAATATATCGATAAATTTGCATAAAATAATCGATATTTACTATCGATATTTTTATTACAGATATATCAAAAATCGGTATTTTATTTTTTAAATACCAATTCGATATTTTTTTATGAACGAAAATCAGCATCCAATTTCATGTGTTGTTAAATGTACGTACAAATCTGATCTGAACGCGTCTTAAGAAAGTGAATTCTTCGTAACATAACAGTTTTTCAACAACGATTAACACGTTAAAGAAGACGTTAAATTGTTATAGGCTTACTTTAATTCACTGAACACTGTCAACATATTTTAATGTTAACGGTTAGATTTTTATTCTTACTAAAGCCGAAGAATATTGATGAAGCATCCGTGATGACCTATTAAGGGTTGACTTAAATTAACAGCTACTGTTTTCAGTTGGTATTTTCATTGGTGAATAGAAGTTAATGCGTTGACTAAGTACCTGATATGCCAAGCCTCTGCTGTGTCGTCTGAAAGAGTTGCTTCTGTAGTTGGTGGCACCGGACAACTAGAGAATATTGACGGAGGAACATAAAGAACAGAGAGTTATTTTGATGCCTACATTAGATGAATACTGGTTTGATTGATTGTAAAAATAGATAAATTAATAAAAGTTTCTATAATTTCCACATGCGTTTTCCGAATTTTCTTAAATATTTTGATATATTTTTTGAATATTTTTAGAAAATTTACTGGCTTTAGGCAAAAATATCGATATATCGACATATCGGTACTTTATCTCGATACATGTCGATACTGTTTGTAAACATCGATGTGATTTTTATCGATATAATTTTTTTTTTCATTTTCTCATCCTTAATGGACTCTATCTGAATTTTAGAGGGGGAAAAAAAATCCTGGCGATAACGGAGAAACAAAAATTATTTGCCTCTCATCCTGAATTTTTATTTTTTTAAAATTATTTATTTATTTTTAGGTCAGAAGTGAAGAGTAGATAAAGCTACAGCAGCGTCAAAAATAAATGATATCATTTCAGAAAAGCTGTATTTAATCAGAAAATTAAGAAAAATTTCATCAAAAAATCAGTTAATAATCTCTATGGAAGTTACACAAAAGTGTGGATACCTTATGTTTCACAAAGTACCATCTGACAAATTCGAAAATTTATCTCATTCCCTTAATGGTTATAGCATAGCACGGACATATTGTTTTTGGGTAACGAACAGGAAAAAGTTGTTCATAATGACTAATGTAATGTCTCAATTTTACAGTTACAAAGAGTCTTTAAAAATTATATTCAATTTCTGAAACTAACAATGTGTTTCTAGGCATCACTGTAAATCAATTGTAATTAGTATTTGGTAATATTATTGGTATTCATCAATTACATGTACTGCTGCATATTCCCGAGACTCTTCTTACATGTAATCATAGAAAAGATACCTAATCTAACACTTCCCTTTTATTATCCTCCGTTAACACCGTAACAACTTTTAGAAATCATATGCTAATGTTTCTCTTCTTACAATAGCATAAAATAATAAGAAAATAAATATAGAATCAAACATATCTTAATGCTTTTTTGGTACAAAAAGCCATTGTGGTGTTTATGGAATGTGAAATTTCTACTTAAGAAGCTAAATTTAGCATTAAAAATTCAATATTGAATTGAGACTGTTGCTTCCTTTTAACTGGTGTGGACAGAATTTGCTAATGTGCTGTGCTTGTGGCGAGCAGGTTCCGCCGACTTCATGGGCGTCAACTATTACTCCTCATCCGCTGTCACCTCCGGTACAGAGGGCACAATTCCTTCCAAGGATCACGATACTGGTGTCGTCACATCCAACATCGACGGTTATAACTACAGCTTCTGGGTCTATGTAAGTTTTCTTTGCTTGAAACGTCATACTTATTATCGGTTACAAACAAGGCAAATTTTAGTATTTCTGTTCTGATAATTAGTTCGCAAATCAAAACAAAAGGAATTCTTCCATACTGATATCGTATTATGTCATCTCCTTATTACAATAGCTACAATATGTTTAACTAAACTACACAGGGACAGGGACACACACTTTCAGGAATCGCGGAATAATAATAATAATAATAATAGGTTGACAGATGGAAAAATAAAGATTTTGTGAATTACATTATTTTGTATAGTTGTAAACTGTGGGTAAATTGATTGTTGATGGCACAAAATATAAATATCGTTGCATAACCTGTAATAAAACATGGGGCAGGTGGCAGGGAAAGGTTTCTAAAATCCTGCAGTTCTGCTGGAGACGATGTACGAGGGAAGTGAGGGAATTGTGATACAAATGTTAGTCATACTATTGTTTATTGGAAGATAGGAGGCGGGTGGAGAGAGTACTGGAAATTTGTTGGTGATGAAGCCAAGATGTGTGTTGACAGAAGAGTTATGACTAGTACGGGGATGCGAGAGAATCACCATGACCACAAACTATCACTTGACTTCAGGCATGAGAGTGTATGAAATTTCGTGTTGTAAATAAGCTACTCAGAGGTGGAAAATAATTTCCTAGGGAAATGTTAAACAATTAAATGCTGAAGTAGATAAGCAGGGAAATTTCCAACTAGATTCTAATCACAATTAAATTTAATTTATTATTTTATTAAAGGATAATTTATTTCGGAAGGCTAAGTATTATAGTTGATTGTACACATTCAAAGTTAGTTGATTTCTTTATGTATTTTACTGTTCACTTTCTTCAAGTTTTCTGGTTTTCTCTGCGCAGGACATCCCATGGGGTCTACGAAAAATGCTAAACTGGGTGCACCACTCCTACCCTGGATACCCACTTTTCATAACCGAGAATGGGTGGGCAGACCCACCTGGAGTGCTCAACGACACTGGTCGTATCCACTACTACAATGTGAGTACTGCGAACTACCCCCCTACAAACGACGAATTGAAGTAACTATTAGATTCCATCCTTGTACTGAATCACCATTCAATCTGTAATTAGTCTGCAAATGAGTCTGGAAATACGATATAAAACCATCAATCTTACATTGTACCAGCAAATAGTGCCTAAATCAGATCCTTGTTTCAATTTATTACATATGTCGCATGTGGCTAATTAAAAAAAAATACTGTGATTGATCTGTTCCGCACAAATAAGTCTAAAACAAGCAATAAATATTAAATTCATCTTCAAATAACAGTACAACTATTAATGTTACTAGTATTAGTAAAGCTGCAATTCCTGTTACAGATATCACTAGTTTATACGTTCATTCACTTTAAGGAATGAGCTATAAAGATTTTATCCGTAACCAGCATCACTGTCAACCGGCCGTGTCCATATATATCGACCTTTAACTTTAGAGCGTTTGATTTTCGGGCGGCCGAACTCAGAACTCCAATCTAATTATATTTCCTTACCTGTATAGTCATTCACGGGAATATCAGTCTTTAGTCCCCACTTTATTTCTCACATAGGTTGTGACGATGCCTGTACTGTGACTGTATTTTATTTAAAATTCAATGTATGATCCCTTTGCTATTATTTAAACCGTTGGTTTTTTGCTTTCAAGGGGCACATCTCAGCCATTCTGAAAGCAGTCAATGAAGACGGGGTGCCTGTGATCGGATATACTCCGTGGAGCCTCATCGACAACCTGGAGTGGAATAACGGATTTACGTATGTTTTTTTCAGTTTATCTACGTCCCCAGTTAGATTAATTTCAACGGCATTTCATTCACCAGAGTTAATCAAATATGATTGGGAAGTAAAGTTTTTTCATTCGATGAATTCACAGTATAATAATAATTCCGCGTGGTCGTAATGACATGTTGACAGGGTTTCTATTGGGTGCGCATTCTACCCCTCTCGTAGCCGCTTTAAACCTATCCCAATATTCCTTCCGGGTATAGGGGACCTACAGTTTCGTATAGAATCCGAACCACGAAAGCGTTCTGACATACTTCCATTATACAGCAAGGTGTGCCAGAGGTGAAAGACTGGTTATGGGTCTATGAAAATCCCTGCCGAATCAGGGATTCAAACCGGGGACCTTTCGATCCAGATAGCTCTAATTTACAATGAAACAAATACAAATTACCTTCGTATATAATGTCCACTATTTTTCACACAATTTGTTCATACAACTAGCAGTTTTTTACGTCCTTTCTAGTAAAATTTTTTGAACGTATTAGTAGTCAATTGCAGACACATTCCGTACTGCTTCATCTTTTTCAGGGGTAAAAACGAAAAATAATTACATGATAGTTTGGGGCGGTAGTAGTAGAGGGAGGGGGGGGGGGGGTATCCTGTGTAGTTGTTTCGTTTCGCTTATGCAGCAGCAACAGTTTGAATCAGAATGTTATCTTTTTTTTTACTGCTTTACGTCTCTTTTTAACATCGAGGTCTTTAGAGACGGGAAAGGATGGGTGGCAAGGAATGGGAAGGAATTCGGCCATGGCCTTTTTGAAGGAAGCATCCCGACATTTGCCTGGAGTGATTTGGGGAAACCATGGAAAACCCAAATCTGGATGCCCGGACGGGGATTCGAACCGCCGTCCTCCCGAATGCGAGGCGAGAACGCTAACCGTTACACCGCCCCGCTCGGTTGAGTGTTATCGTACAGACGCAGGACGAAACGGATAGGAATCTTGTGTCTTTTGCAGCGACAAGCCTCTATAACGTTTCCCAAGGGTTCACTATAGCATGCAGCGTTAACAGTTGCTGGTTCAAACACAAAATGGACGTTCACAACACCTTAAACATCCCAAAAGACAATCTATTAGACAAATCGATTTACGCCTTGTACGGAGTTACTCAAGCTGTCTTAATGTAAGATCTTTCCCCATTTGTATACTTCAGAAGTGTATCATTACCGAATTTTGAATCTTTTTTACGCAAGACGTCTGCTAGTTGAACACAGTCATGTAGCTGAAACTTAATTATCATGCATTGCGCAATGGACCAATTACGAGTTGCTGGCACATTTACAAGCGTTAAAGCATTCTGCGCATATTTTAAAAGTCCCGTTTACATTTCATCGGATCCGGTATATAGCATGGGAGAGACTGTATTGATACATATCCTCTAATTAACTTAGGTGAATACAGTTAAATGTACACTCATTGTAGTAAGTGTATGCACAGTATGTTCTGTATCCTTAACAGCTACTAATCAACACATAATATAGATATTATATTTAAGAGAACTGAACTAAACATCTACTTTATCCAATGTGTTTGATAGATACAGATTCAGCCCTGCAAGAATCAGTGAATGGTTTCACGTAAGTAGTATAATAATACTTAAAAACCACAACCATTATTTTAAAGGTTAAATAAAATTTCAGTCTAACTAATAAAATTGTTTCTAACGAGAAGGAATATATTCATTTTCCACCAAAAAACCACTCCATTTTTTACTTATCTTTAATATACGATGTATTTCCTATTACTTGCTTCTCTCAGGAAAAAGTTTTGCCAGAAAGTTCCTACCATTTCGTATTTGGTCCCTATTCATAACATGATAGTTTCTCTAGCTGAAATTGGTGTATAGAGATAGTAAAATATTCTTCTTTAAAGGAAAAGCACCACATATTCTGGTATAATTGCAATAAGTGAGGGAATTCACTATGCAGCTCTCGAGAAAACAATAATGTCGGAAAGCTTTAAGACATTACTCTGATATCTCTGTTACTATTTGTACAGGATGAGGTTTGGAATATTCTCGGTCGACTTCGACGATCCAGAGCGGCCAAGGACTGCGAAGGCCTCTGCCGCTGTGATCGCAGACATCTACAAGAACAGGAGGGTGCCCCTGGACGTGTTCCAGGCTGCAGACACCGAGTATCCTTCATAAACCACCAGCACCATGTGGAAGCAGTACATCATATCTGTAATCAGAAAATAAAGAAGCAATCTTACTAATGTTGTTTTTCAATGTGACACATTTCACCTTGGTTTGATTGAGAACGCGGGCTGCAGCCGATCTACATACTGAACGATAAGATTTCATCAGCCGTGGCGGTCAGTGATTGCTTTGAGGGACAACAGCTAAATTGTGTTCAACCCTTATGAAAAATGATATTGACATTGTGCTACAACGAAAATAAAGCTAATCAATAGTTATCTGAGGCATGAATATATTTAGTTTCATTTGGTCTTGAATATCTGGACTGAAAAGAAAAAAATAATAGTAATGGATGGATGCTAGCCATGAGTTTTTCAGTTTGTCACCAGAGTCTTATTGTATATTAAATTTCTACAAGATGAATAGAAGCTATTTATTATGAGTATCCATGTACTGTACTGTATGCTTCTCAACTGCTGAAGAGTGGCCATGGATAAAGCAACATGACCAAGACTACTTAGAGAAAGACAGTTTAACGTATAAGAGAACACAGCTGCAAGAAGTGAAACAACTCTTGGATATCAGGGCACTAGAAGATGTTGATACCCATAACACAAACAGAGACTTGTAACGGGTTAATGGCATATCCCCATTACTTTGGAAGATAATTTGAGAAGTTTTAAATATTGGCGGTTTGCGTGGTTGTCTGGTGACGTCAGCATCCGCAAAGTCCGTGGGTTTAGGGAGGTAGGACCCAGTTTTAAAGCATGGGTTGAAACTGGTCGTCGTCTAGTGACGTCAGCATCTGCCGGGTCCGTGAACTCGGGGGTGTATACCTCAAATTTGAAAGCATGGTGCGCTTGGGAGAAAGACTCACCTAGGCTTCTGGGCGGTCAGTCTGCCGTTGGCCGTGGAGTAGGTGAGTCCGTCGTGAAAGTGAACAGTCAGTCGAGTCGACGAGAACGCGTGTTATGATAAAAGAATTAATTTTGTAGAAGGTGATTTCTTTGGTGATATGAATGAACTTTAGTAATGAAGAAAGTATTTTCAGAATTTTAAATGAATTGTTTCGTGGTGAGCCATAGGTATGGTCTGAGAAATAGTAAGGGTGTTGTATGAATGAAAAGAGTGCATGTATTCAGTCTAAATCTATCGGAGACATTACCTGTAATCTTAAAGTATCGAAGTACCAATAGTGAACTTTCATAAAGGTTGGGAGTTGGAGCGAGATTATCTTATTAACTATTAAACGCATGTGTTTCAAATAAGGAGGTGCATTTTCATTTCATTTACCAACACTATGTTGGTTGGCGACCGTCAGAGAAAGAACCAGAATTTAGTGACTGTGCGGAAGCTTTAAAGTAAGTAAAGTAAGTATTGTAGCCGAACCACCAGCATAACCGCGACAGACTCAGGGCTGAATAATATCTCCAAGCAGAAGAAACTCAATCAGCGTATTTGGAAATGAGGTGCGAATTAAATAAGACTTCAACCGTAGTACATGTTCCAATCATGAAACATAAGAGCTGAACTAGCGGCACTTTCACAGGGTGCCCACTTTTCGGCTGAAGTAATTACCAAACAATGATATATGCTGTCTTTATCAGCATGATCTTTACTAAAATTTACTTTCATCCTGCAGTTTAATTGTTTTTAACTGAATTTGGTGCCACAATCTTGCAAGAACCGTCAATTTTTAGCTATTATGATTATAAATTCGATACCAAAATCGTGTCATCAGCTTACGGATATTTCATTCCACACTAATACTGAAGTCGCTTCGAAATTGGGGAGCTAGAGTTTATTGTGATTACGGTAGAATACGATCTATAACTAATATGATGAAGGAACTATGTTGGGTATCAATCAAAGACAAGAGGCAAGTAAGATATTTCAGGGAGGATATGAGTATAAGGCATTCAACCAGGATGAGACCAAGACTGATATTGGGAGTAACGTTAGTATTCAAACTAGAAAATTTACTGTAAAAGTCATACTCGCTGTTTAATCATTGGCAGCTATTATTGAATTGAAAATAAGTAGACCCTAAATATTATGACTGATTGAGGTACACTGCGCCAGTACATATTTCTTACTGGAAATCATCAGTGTTCATTGATAGTACAAATCGATGTGAAATCAAATCTGTTACATTTATTAGGAAGAAAGCACACTTGGTCAAATAAGAAACTTATTTCTGAGTAATGACAAATGTTTCTTCTTACACAACAAGATTATCCCTTCCATAACAGTCACAAACTTTTAATTAACACGAAAACGAAAGAAGAAAATGATTAGATCGGTTTCTAAAGTCAGTTTCAACATGAAACCTTAGAAAATCACGAAAACAGTTTTGTTAAAAGCCAGCCAGTATCCATAAAACAAAGCAGCAGTGTAATTAAATAAAATTAAAAATATTGAGAAAATATGATGGTAGAATAAATTAAGGAGAAGAAGTGTTTAAACAGCTACGATAGCAGTATTTCTTTCTTGTGCCGTGCGACGCGTTGACATCGAGGTCATTAGAGAAGGAAGAGTGTGGGAGACAAAGAACGGGAAGGAATGCGGCCACGGTATCCGCCAAGTGGGTGAGTGATTAACGCTCTGGCCTCGCATTCGGGTTTGAATCCCCGTCCGGGCATCCAAATTTGGGTTTTCCTCGATTTCCCAAAATCACTCCAGGCAAATACCGGAATGCTTCCTTCAAAAGGCTAGTAACAGTTTTTTAAAAAAAAGAATCCGTCCATACCTCTTTTGAGGAAGTATCCCGTTATTCGCTGGTAGTGATTTGGGAAAACGATGAAAAACCGAAATCCGGATGGCTGGACGCTAATTTGAATCCACGCCCTCCCGATTCCAGGCCAGAGCGTTGCCGCTCATCCACCAGGCTTGGTGGGTATCAGCAGCACTACCCACACCAATATTCAAGGTTGCTCCCAGGAAAATACTCTTATTTGAGGATAACAGTTAAGTTTAAGCAAGGATTTGTTGCGTTGGAGCAACCTTGAATACGGGCGTGGGGAGTGCTGATTGTAGCAGGGATTAAATTCCCGCAATAAACTAAATGCAAACAAAGTCATACTTTGCATCCAACGAATAATAACGCCGGTATCTCTGTGCAGATATTTCACACCTTTTGATGAAGAGCTCCTTTAATACCGGCGGATTTTCGTCTGCGAGATTACGTTCGGTTCTGTGCAAAACACCTCCCAGATAGCGGATCCTATATAACAGCGATGACGACACGTACACTTCACCGCAGTCATCCAGGTCTCCCTGAAGATGAGGCGCGTTGGCTATCTGGCGTTTCTGGGGTTGGCCCTCCTGAATTTGGTTGAGGGCCGTGCGTACTACAGGCCGGGTAGGAGCTGGGCCGCCAACGAGTTCCCGCCTGGGTTCTATCTGGGAGCTGCTACTGCTTCCTACCAGATCGAAGGCGCCTGGAACGAAGATGGTGAGTCTACTCACTGCTGTGTCAGATATTCGTCTATCTCACAAGCGTTTTTACTAACAAAAAAGGAATGGTTTTGTCTGTATGCAACTAATGAGCACTTTTGCTAACGATTAGGAATTTGAAAAATAGGCAGAGAAGATACCGATATTAAATGGAGTTATTTTATGTATGTTCCTGCAGGATGTTATGAATACAGAATTATTTACCTATGATTGCTATTACTATTACTCTGAAATTCACTAAAAGTGTGTGGCAGAGGGTGCATTGCACCTATCCGAAAGGGTAATAGTTTCGAAGGGATATATGGGATATGGCAGGAGGCGCCCATGGGCTATTGTGAGGAACCATCCCAGCATTCGCATGGAGCGATCCGGGAAAACCATGGAAAACTCAGATCAGGATGGCCGGAGAGCTTTATCGAAAGCTACTCCTGTCAGATTTTAAGTTTACTCGCCCGGTAAATTCTTTCTATTCCATCCCCTAATCGCTCGTTGAAAAAATGAATACAGAAAATAATCGGTTCTGGCCCTGATTTCTCTTATCTTATTTTCACGGTCATTCCGAGATACGAATGTTGCTGGTAATATGCTCGGCAACTTCAATATTTCGTCACACAATCGTCAAGACCTCACAAAATTTATTATTGTTTTCCAATACTCTTCATTATCTGTGACAATTCCCTGTGCTCCTATAAACTAAACTTTGTGAACATTCAAAGTTAATCCATATGCAGATTTACTGCTTCAGTCAAACAACATCTGCCGTTATGATTTATCATTTAAAAAGTAAATCTTTAAGAGGAAAAAAAAATATCAAAAGCTGAATATGTCCCACTTACGTCAAGAAACTGGCGTTGTTGGCATTCGGAAACGACAGGATTACAAACGACTTATGATCCTTTAATCTACACTTACCTCTACTGCGGTACCAGAGAACTTAGAGTGGTTTCTATGAAAAAACTCATGATGCTTCAGGTGACCCAGTAGCCACCGAGCGGTGTAATAAGCTCACCAGAAGGAATATCTCTGACCAGAGAATGTGAATCTGGAAAACTCCTGCCAATGTTCATCATAAACGATAGAAGCTAATTGAAAAATTCAAAACTGATGTATTTCGGAAATGACAGCAAACAAATATTGCTACCAGCAACATTCATATCTCGGAATGACCGTGAAAATAAGATAAGAGAAATCAGGGCCAGAACAGATTCATTTCTGTACTCATTTTTCCCACGAGCGATTAGGGAATGGAATAGAAAGGATTTTCCGGGCGAATAAACTTAAAATCCGACAGGAGTAGATTTCGATAAAGCACTCCGGCCATCCTGATCTGGGTTTTCCATGGTTTTCCCGGATCACTCCAGGCGAATGCTGGGATGGTTCCTGCCATATCCCGTATATCCCTTCCAAACTATCACCCTTTCGGATAGGTGCAATGCACCCTCCGCCACACACTTTTAGTGAATCGCGGAGTAAAAATAATAATAATAATAATAGTAGTAATAATAATAATAATCATAATAAATAGATGTGGAAGGAAACACAGATTGCGCTATCAGAAACTTACTTTTAAGCCAGAGTGATTAATATAAATGGACATTCATTATTGTATAAAATTTGAAAAGCTTCAATCGTCAGCTCAGTTATAAAAACTATATGGTGTAAATATGGTGAAAAATGACAGGTGTAACTTACGAGAGATCAAGATGTCTGGCAGTTACATCACCAACAATTTACCCAAAGCCCGCAATCCAATCAATAGACAGTCAAATTGCTCAAAAATCATCTCGTCCGGGAGGTTTTCTATTAAATTAGAACAAATTTCGTGGTCACCAAGCACTAATTTAATTTATCTGATTTGATTAAACTAAACTTTTGGTATCTCCCCAGTCCTGGCAATGAGATTTCACGAAATAGCGTTGTATGTGCTTACTACATTGAATAAACAGAGAAGAGTTGGCGCATGCACACTTGAGCCCAAGCTTGTGCTCTGCAAGTCTAGTAATTTTTCCTAACTACTTCACTGCTTGCAGATAATGATAATTTATCTTTGCCCAACAAAAGTACATAGCTACGTTTTTAAAAAAAATAAGATTTATCAGAGAACGATTTCCTTATACTCTCTCCACTCAAAAGGTATAATAGCTTCATTTTCGACATCATATTGACAGCATAGCAAGGCCCATATTCGTCAGTGGCTCTCATGCAAAATTTGTGCAGCAATCTAATACAACTTTACCAATTTTCGAAGAGCACAAATTAGTAGCAGACACGAAACCTATGTATTTTCCGCAACACTTCATGCTGCAGAAATTCGATAGTTATCAATTTACCTTCTTATTCAATACACTAAAAACAAAATTTAACAAGTGTTTTTTTTTTTCATTAGTAGACCAGTTTAAACATTCCTATATCAGTATCTTCCCAAATTGAGTATTATCAATGATCCTTCCGTCAGTAAACGCAGTGTGGTCATAAGTCGTTCCTCAGCACATAGTCACTTTATCATTCAAGTGCCATGATCTTTTTTTAAAAAAATTGAGAGTCTGCTCTAAGCTTATAAGAAAGTGAAAGTTATCATCCAATATTCTGAAGTAATTCTTTAATTCTTGTGGACTTTAAGGCTTCAGAATTATTTAAAGTTACGTAACTGTGCACATGGCTTTCGTACACTTCCTGTTATATTGTCTCCAGTTACCAACAGTATAACTGCGTCAGGTACCTCATCTCCATTTGCCATGTTATCACTGACTCATGTATGATACTATAGCTCTACTACCACCAGGATTTTAGTAATTGCACCAACAATACAATCGGAAGTCATAAAAGCTATTCGATTAGCAATCTGACCGTCCGTCAGTAAGGAAATCAGTTAGCCTGTAGCGTGCTTAAGGAACGTCCTTACGATAAGACATATTTTTGTCAACAAACGATATAATGTGTTTTAAGTCGAATATTTCTACTAGTGAGGATGTCAATAAAGTCTTTCAGTTAAAGAAAATTCTACTAACTTGTAACTTCTATGTTGATTCTTTGCCGAAAGCTCCGTACAATAAAAGACGTTTTAACTATTGTTTGGACGATATCTTCAGTGACTCAGACAACTTCTAGTCAAATCCGTTTTAGTTAAATCTTATATTTTATTTTTTTATTTATTTTTTATTTAAAAAAAAAGCCTGGGAGGCGGGCTGTTGGTGAGTCGCGTGGATTCTTTTCAGCCTACTTAAATCTAAAGCTGCGTTCCCACGATCTCTTGTAACGGAGGCGGGACGGGACGGGACTAATATTCAACATGGGAACAGGGCCGCCTCTGCTAGCGGAGATGAGACGCAGCTACCCACTCTTTGTCGGTAAACATCACAGGCGTGTGTAGGGGTGCGCTGTTGTCATCGGTTTGCAGCAGCGGTGCGCACCCCTTCTGTTGCTGTAAAGTGCTCTGTGCCAAACGACACTAGGCAACGTGGTGGGGAGGTGGCGGCGAGGTAAGCTAGGGCTAACCTGCGGCCTGCGCTCGTCCCTAAACTTCGGCTAATGTAGTCCCGTCCCGTCGCGCCTCCGTTACAAGAGATCGTGAGAACGCGGCTTTAAGTGGAGGGAGGGCGGATGGAAGGTCGGCCGTGGCCTTGAGTGACTGGGGAAAACCACGGTAAACCCCAGTCAGGATGGCCGAACCGGGTTTGACCCCGGTCCTCCCGAATGATATGTAAGTCTAATGACATACTATGCGGTCAAACGCATACCCGCAAAAAGCTGCGATACCTGTGAATCCGCAAGCACGTGTTGTCTTGCAGGGCATGACCAGCTAGAGAAACCGCAATCCGGAAAACGCGCCCGGTTTTTTTCTACTGCATCCTGTCAGCGAAATGACCGGCCGACGATGAGGATTGGAGAGGTAAACACAAAGAAAGCAGGGGGTAGTAACACATCAGCCGCTCAGTCTCACTCCGGACGGGGATTATCGCATGTGAAAAATGTTGTCTGAAGAGATTATATTGCGATTTTCGCATTCTTCGCCACCCGCCTCATATACGCCGACCCAATCACCCACCTCACTTTGACAATTCCAACATAAACTTGTAAAAAATAAATGAATAAACACTTTTTTAATCACATCAGTTTTCAATTTTTTCGTATCCTCGAGGAAAATAATGAAATACTAAAGAGGTTCATTGTACTTCCTAATGTTTGCATAAAAAGCAGGAAATTTATCTGGGCCACGGTTGTATGAGTGCACACAATATCTACGTTTACAACGCATCTGCAACAAGCCTTTACTTTCAGCAGCGCAAACAAATGCGACATTAATGAAGTGAGCCAGAACCATTCTCTGAGCATGCGGTTTTCGCATCTATATGTCATCTAGCTCCAAACGCGTTTTTTTTTTTTTTTTTTTTTTTTTTTTTTTTTTTTTTTTTTTTTGTAGTTGCGGATTCCGGAATCCGGATCCGCATAGTATGTCATTACTCATTAGCTTAAGACGGCCACCGCGCATGAAATTTTTTCATTATTCTTTTTATTAATTAAAAAAAGAATAATGAATATATATATATATATAAATATATAATTTTTTATATAATTTTTTTATTTTTTATATAATTTTTTATTATTTTTTATTATTATTATTTTTAATTATATATATATATATCCCTGCACATGGTGTTTCTTTTTGGTTCCGAGCGGGGCGGTGTAACGGTTAGCGTTCTCGCCTCGCATTCGGGAGGACGGCGGTTCGAATCCCCGTCCGGTCATCCAGATTTGGGTTTTCCATGGTTTCCCCAAATCACTCCAGGCAAATGCCGGGATGCTTCCTTGAAAAGGCCATGACCGAATTCCTTCCCATTCCTTGCTCCCATCCTTGCCCCCCATCCTTTCCCGTCTCTAAAGACCTCGATGTTAAAAAGAGACGTAAAGCAGTTACAAAAAAAAAAAAATCTTTTTGGTATTTAGCAATACGAATAGTACATTATAGTATTCGCGAATTTACATACTATACCACAATTTTCACAATATCAGTAATATCCACAAAAATTACAGTATAACACAGAAACAAAACAGAGAAATAATAACACTAAATTACAAACCTTACAGACTAACACTAAAACAGAACATGGAAACCATAACATGGAAACTATGACATGGAATTCAGAACATTACAAACTACATTTGAAACAGAAACAATAGCACTAAATTACAAACCTTACAGACTACTCAGCAACAAAGACGAAAACTATAACATCTATAACACGGAATTCCAAACATTACGAACTACGTAGCAACAAAAACACAGAAATAATAAGACGAAGTTAAAGACCTTATAGACTAACACAGAAACAAAACGCGGAAAGAATAACACGAATTTAGACAATAGGCAACCTATTGTGACAATGTGCTGAATGTTCTTTGCACACTTACAACTATACTAACATATAACTTAACTGGTTAGAATCTCCGACCGGACAGCACTGATACCTAGGTGGGACCCGATTCACTCACTTGCTTGCACTGGCACTATCCAGGATCGAATATCGACTTCAGCCTCTTGTAGCGCTGTCCCTCCGTCTCATAATCGCCCAGTTGGTTGATCAGAGGATTCTACACTCTGCCGCCTTGGCGAAAAACTTCTCGGCCATGGCTGTCATCCTCGCCCTGAGCGTGGGGACTTGTGCCAGCTGGTGCAGGTCCGCCGTCGGGAACCTGGGCTGGAGGTGGAGAGCCCTCTTCAGCGCCCGATTCTGCATCACTTGCAGCCTCTTCATGTGCGTAAGCCCACACTGGGCAGGCATAATCAATCACCGGCCGTATGAGCGCCTGGTACATCTGGATGCCGCAGCGTAGGGATGGGCAAAATATATCGATGTATCGATATATTGATATTTTTTCTAAATATAATCAATATTTATCGCCGATATTTTTATTTTTGATATATCGATATTGTATTTAGTGTATTGATTTTAAGCACCAATTCGATATTTTTTCTACGAACGCAATTCAGTATCCAATTTAATCGTTACATGTATATAGGATAAATATACGTACATATCCAATCTTCTGAAAGTGTCTTTAAAAGTGAATTCGTCGAAATATAACAGCTTCATCAGCGGTTGAGAGGTTAAAAAAAGCTGTTAAATTTTAACAACTTTACGTTAACGTCATTTTTATGTTAGCATGTAAGCTGTTATTTTATCTTAGTAGTTGAAATATTCTCTTTTCAACTTTTTTTTTAAATTTATTTACGAATAACAATTAATGGGTTGATGAACCACAAGTGAATATGAATGACCGTTAATTCATTTAAATGTCTACAATCTAGTCTACAGTCAAAACTCCTTAATCGCAAGGAATACGTTCCGTAAATATGCCGCAAATACGAAAATCTTGAATAAGGAAATCTTGAATACGGAAACCTTGAATACGGAATGGTAGTGTATATAGGATTATAGGGAATACGTTCCAAGTATACAGAAAAATTTTGATGTAATGGAGTGATTGTCGCACTTCGAACTTAATAAACCAATTCTGGATTGCTTTAAATCCTCTATCCTAATGTTCATTGTAATGCTCTTTAAAATATGCATAAAGACATATAGCTTTCTCGTGAATTACAGCGCCACTAAAGAATATTTTCTTGTGATTGCTGTCTTCGATTGATGAAGTGAGAGCTGTTTTTAGTTTTTCAATCACTCTGACACCAACACAAGATATCGCAGATAAAACATCAATCCTGAGCACTACTGTTATGCAAGAGTTTCCAAGCTCTGGCTCAGTTCCTAATGAGCTTAAGCAGTACCAACCATTAATAGACAGAAAATCAGACCCAGTAAAGTTTTGGGTGAATTGCCAGCTTTCGGAAATCGCATTGAAATACCTTATATGTCAAGCTTCTTCTGTGTCGTCCGAAAGAGTGGCTTTTTCAGTCAACTTAGCTGTACCGAACAACAGGAGTAGATTTACGGGGAAGCACATAAAACAGAGAGTCCTTCTGATGTCCATATCAGACGAATACTGGTTAGATTAAATGAAAAAATAATAAATTAATAAAAGGTTGTATAATTTCTACATGTGTCTTTAATTTTCAGAATTTTCTTAAATATTTTGATGTATTTTATGATTTTTTTTTTTTTTTTTAGATATTTACTCCTTTTAGCCAAAAATATCGAAATATCGATATTTTTTTCCCGACGTATATCGATAGTGTTTGAAAATATCGTTTCGATATATATCGATATATTTTTTAAAATGCCCATGCAGCTTGGTGGCTAATTTGCCGTCACTATATCTCGGTCTTGGTTAAATCGAAGTGCATGGTATTATTTATTTTCCACGGTTTTCATTGGTGGCTGCAAGAGAGAAGCCCGTTATTTAGTTTGTGGAGGCTGATTAATACTGATAGGGTTCGGTTTCCGCTCTGTTCTTGAATTGATATCAGTAGTGTGATCTGATATAGAATAACTTGTGAAATCAAAGTGGAGCAGTAAAATATTGACGGTTATATTAAAAAATGTAACTTCTGGTCTCACGTTCGAGACATTTGAAACAATAATTCATGTGTCCTAAAAAGTAGGAAGATATAGCCGATTCTGGGAACAGCCAATCAGCGTTCAGGGATTGCGTGACGTCACAAGATGGCCGCCCCCCGTTTGGCCGGTCAAGATGGCCGCCGTTAGTTCCTCTACCAGCCGCAGAGATGGCACCATCTCCTGGGGGCGCTGGACCGTTAGTTCATTTATCGGCGGCTAGATGGCAGCCCCCGTTAGTTCTTTGGCTCACTGGTAGGTGGCGTTCGGTCACCGGTTCGAGTCCGGCCGCGGTGTTTTTATTGAAAAAGCCGTTCCAACTCGTCAATTTCAAAACGAAAATCAAAATTTTAGTTTCCATACCTAGAGAGGATACCTGCCTTGAATAAAAAAAGCATAAATGTTTCCTTTTAACGGGAAAAAAAAGCGTCATAAACTCCAGATATAAATTCTATGTGTACCTGTTTTCATGAAATTATTTAGCGTTCTTGCCTCGCATTCGGGAGGACGGAGGTTCCGGGCATCCATGGTTTCCCAAAATCACTCCAAGTGAATGCCGGGGATGCTACCTTCAAAAGGCC
The DNA here is from genome assembly GCA_031002005.1 of Vandiemenella viatica. Taxonomy (NCBI): domain Eukaryota; kingdom Metazoa; phylum Arthropoda; class Insecta; order Orthoptera; family Morabidae; genus Vandiemenella; species Vandiemenella viatica. The sequence continues at coordinate 164,975,244 of JARYHS010012519.1, forward strand.
ATGACCGAATTCCTTTCCCGTCTCTAAAGACCACGTTGTTAGAGAGACGTTAAAAAAAAAAATGGACCCATTGGTTTAAGTAGACAATGGACGATTAGTTCATCCATTAATCGAGTATGATGGTCACGAATCCACTTCCTCTCAGATGTATACTGTTTGATACAGATGTCAAGCTAGCTAAAGAAGTGGGTGATAAATTTTTCCTTTTAACGTTCGATATGAAAAAAAAAACGTCATAAACTCCAGATATAAAACCGAGGAAGAATTCTATGTGTACCTGATTTCATGAAATTATTTAGCGTTCTTGCCTCGCATTCGGGGAATCCCCCTTCCGGGCATCCAGATTTGGGTTTTCCATGGTTTCCCCCAGGTGAATGCCGGGATGCTACCTTCAAAAGGCCATGACCGAATTCATTCCCATTCCCGTCTCTAAAGACCACATTGTTAGAGATACATTAAAAAAAAAATTCGACTGCCGAGGTGCAAATTATCCTGGTTTCCGAAAGATGGCGTGGCACACATCATTTCACCAAGCTTTTACGAGAAATATTTCAGGTATTCCTGCCTGCTGTCTGTCTGCTATTATCGGTATATCAATGTGACAAGTATTTCGAAACTATGGAGTTATTCTCGGCGTTCCGTTTGCCCAGGTTGCGAAACTCTGTACACAGTAAGGTGCAAATATTTCAGCACAGTAAAATATTTTCTTCGGTTTTGTGTCGTGAAATATACTTGCGTTTGATTAAGCGTGAACCATTACTATTTTTTACTAAAAACAAAAGAAGTCCACATTAGCGTATATTACCTACAAAACATTTCTGTTCCCATGTCTCCTTGTTATTACAGAGCAAAGCACATACTATTAATCAGTCACATTGCTATACAGTACAGCAATATTTCATATATGTTATTCCCCCCAAACTTAGTGGCCAAGAATTAAAGAATATTTCACACATCTCCAATGACACCTGATAAAGTGAAGTTACAGTGAGTTTATTCCTTGACAGCCTTTTCAGTCCCTGGCTTTACCCTATAATGTCTGATCATAGTCCTCTATCCCCCCCCTTTTTTTCTATATAGTGTTCCTAATTAAAAATTCATTCATATACCGAAAACATACTTTTGCACATCATATCGGATTCGTTATGAACCAATTTAATAGCTAACAGCATTAATGATAGCTCACGAATTTTGGCTAGATACATTTTCATAGAAGATCCCCACACATCGACAAGTATCCAAAACGTCACCATAGGTTCTATTACGCCTAAGATAGTGCTCACACCTGAACTGTCGTAAATTGTTAGGTCAAAGTGGGTGTTTAGATATTTTATCCACTCAGGCCTCATCACCTAAAGTCTAGTGCGAGATTGTGGTCATGGTCAACTTAGGCTCCATACACCACTCAGAATTATTCCACCAATATCCATTCTAACAGCATTATACGCCACCTACAGCCCCTCAACACTCTTCCTATCTTCCAATGACATCCATACTACACCACACAAGCAATGGTCTGACTGTGGATTTGTACCCAAGTCCTTCGCTTCTCTGGTACATCACCCCTCTCTGTTAAATGATTTTTATGTAGTGAGAATCAAAATTCACCAGTACAGCACATTATTTCTCTAATCTCTGCTGTCACTGGTATAAAAAAAATATTTCATCACACTCGTAATTTTTTGCCAACAAGCTCAAACCTATATTGTCTGTCTATCCAGACCAATCTATGTATCAATTCTGTAATGTTTTCGTAAGCAATCACAAATTGAGTGCCCTTAGCAATCCCTTGTGACACATCAGTGATTGACTAGAAACAGAGAGATATACGCTGTGCCATGTACTTACCCACCTTTAACTGTATTTTACAGCACAGCAAGTATGTTCCAGGAACGAAACATCGTTTGTTAATCTTACTAATTTCACCCCTGCCCTTTGTGATAAAAATCGAGTCGCCAATATCCATTCTAACAGCATTATACACCACATACAGCCCCTGACACTCTTCCAATCTCCCAATGACATCCAGTCCAGTTCCTTTATTAAGGCACTTGTTGAATATTTTCCACTAATAAATCTAGCTGCTATATTTTGCACCTTGCATTTGATGTACAAAAAATGTGGTCTCCATACTACACTTATATATACAAGAAATGGTCTGACTGTGGGTTTGTACCCAAGTCCTTCGCTTCTCTGGTACATCCCCTCATCACCCTCTCTGTTAAATGATTTTTATGTAGTGAAAAACGTGAGAAACACAATTCGTATGCCAACACAAACGGCAGTAAACTGTAAAGAGTACAGTGAAATGGGAGATTGCCTAAGCCCTGAAGCAATGGTTAGAAGCACACGTTGATGGTGAGCATAATTCTATAACCATATATTTTAGACTCAAATTAACAGAGGAAGTAGACACACGCACACACTTGTACATGCATACAGCGAGGTCGGCAGAACTAACAGCAAGCATCATGGAAACGATGAAGTGGGGCAGAATTGTCGTTACCACTGATTAACTGGGCAGAACTATCGTTAAAAAAATCATCAGACAGACGAGTTTAAGTCAGGTATCACAATACTTACACTTACATGCACAAAGAGAGACGCAGATATACATGTACAAGTCTACAGAAAGTTCAGGACAACTACCTGCACCAATCATGGAAACAAAAAAAGTGGTGTAGTACTTTCTTGCCCCCATGACTGGCTGAAAAACAGAACTCTTCTTACATATCATCTGCCTGGCGAGATAGAGGGTGTGCAAAAGATGGCATGTTTTCACCATACACCTAAGTATTTACATCATAAATAGTGTTCATCACACACAATTGATTACATTTGCCATCAATACGTTTCTCCCACACTGCAACCCTATCTGCCATTCATTAAGAGTGCCCCAGGTACCATGAGTTACAATAGACATTTGACTATCAGCAGATACCAGAACCCCTCATATTCATACTAGGTCTCAACCACAAATCCATACGTATCCATGCACAAGCTCAAAGAAACAGGAACAGCAAATCATACATCCAGATAAATGAGTTTAAGGAAGGTATCACCATACTTACGCACACAGACACATATATCCATGCCTACAGCGAGCTCAACACAACAACCAGCCCAATCATGGAAAAGAAAAAGTGGGACAGAACCCCCATGGCTCATAACTCGGAAACGATGAAGTGGGGGCAGAATTGTCGTTACAACTGATTAACTGGCCAGAACTATCGTTACAAAAATCATCAGACAGACGAGTTACTTACGCTTACATGCACAAAGAGAGACGCAGATACACATGTCCAAGACTACACAACTACCGGTACCAATCATGGAAACAAAAAAGTGGTGTAGTACTCTCTTGCCATGAGACTGGCTGAAAAACAGAAGTCTCCTTACATATCATCAGCCTGGCGAGATAGAAGGTGTGCAAAAGATGACAAGTTTTCACCATAAACCTAAGTGTTTATACCATAAATAGTGTTCATCGCGCCCCAGTTGATTATATTTACCATCAACACGTCTCTCCCACACCGCAACCCTTTCTACCATTCAGTAAAAAATTGACGCAGGTACCATGAGTTGCAATAGACACTTGGCTATCAGATCTCACCCACAAATCCATATATCTCAATACACTAGCACAAACAAGCATAAGTGGAGGGACAGCAAAATCATTCGTCCAGACAGACATTTTTATAGAAGGTATCACCATATTTACGCATACAGACACAGAGAGAGACGCACAAACACTCACATTTCCATGCCTTCAGCGAGCTAGACACAACAACCAGCCCCCAATCATGGCGACGAAAAAGTGGGGTAGAACCCCCCATGGCTCATAACTGACCAAAAAATCATCAGTAACATAATATGTTCCAGGCACCATACTCTTCACATCAATATCATCTCATTTATTTCACACTACAGACCTCACTACCATCCAGTATCATGTGTGCTAGGTACAAAACTGTTCACATCAGCACCAACACGTCTATCCCACACCTAAGCCTTTACTGCCATTCAGTAACATTTACCCCAGGTACCACGAGTAGCAGTAGACATCTGGTCATCAGACAGATATCATAACTCCCATATTCATACTAGGTCTCAACCAAAAATCTGTACGTCACCTCACACAAGCAAGGTATCACCACATTTACGAAAAAAACACACAGAGATAGAGACGCATACACACGTTCATTTCCAGGCCTACAGCGATCTCGACTCAACAACTAGCCCAATCATGGCAACGAAAAAGTGGAACAGAACACCCATGACTGGCCAAAAATCATAGAAAGACACACATAAACACATACATACACACTAACATGTCAATGCATTCAAACAGTTCCATTCATCACCACACATAACTGGGGGAAAAACTGAAGAGTTACAGGATGTGTGAAGTTTGAAATCGGTATACCGGCGCATATTACCGCCTCGAGCGCAATGAAATTCCGGTCTTCAGTGCGGTCCTAAAAATGCGGTTACCGGTAATAGGACCCGGTCGGGAAACTCCGGTAAACCAACGCGGTCCGCGCTTTTAGACCGGCGTATTACGGTATTTCTGTCCGCAGTGGGGAAGGGTGGCCACCTCCCGCCGCGCCCGCCCGGGCAGGTTGACCCAAAATTTGTCTTTGATGAGCTGCTATTAACAAATGACTTTTGGCCAAACATTGCCAAGAGCTTAGTTCCAGCCACCAGCTATACTGATGGCACATTAAAAATCAAGTATGTGTGGTGAGCACTGAGGATGTATTGTAAAGACATGCTATCATCTGCCTATCATGTAACACCTCAGTGTGGACGTCGTGTGTCGGGTCCCTTTCCTGCAGTTACTTGTATGTATGTGGTAACTTATGAAATTGTGGTATATGCATGGACATATGTGTGTGTACTTGTTCCTGTGTGGTTATGTGTGTAATTATGGTGGTAGGAGTCTACTTGAGATGTTTCCATCAGTGGCCACCTATGTAGATGTAATCATTTGGGTATGATGAGCACCGAGGTTTGTGGCAAAGAAATGAAATATTTCGCACATCCTGTAACTATTCAGTCTCGACCTAGGGTGTTCAGTCATCTGTGTGTATGCATGGACATGTGAGTGTGTGTCTTTCTATGTGGCTGTGTGTCTATCACGATAGGATTATATTAGACTTTGAGATTTCACAATGACTGGCTACCTATGTGTTGATGTAATTAATTGATAATGTGATAAGTACTGAGGTGTATGGCAAAAACATGTCATCCTTTGCACACACTCTAACGTCTGTCTGATGGTTTTTTGGTCAGTTATGTTTGTGTGTGAGGTCTAGTATGAGTATGGGAGTTATGATATTTGTCTGATGACCATGTGACTACTGATACTCGTGGTACGTGGGGCAAATATTACTGAATAGCAGAAAAGGCTTGTGGCGTGGGATAGAGGTGGTGCTGATCATGTGAACAGATTTGTACATATTACCAACGATACTGAATGGCAGAGAGGTCTGTAGTGTGAGTTAAATGATATGATTTTGATGTGAGGAGTTTGTTACTTGGAACACATGTTAATGATGATTTTTTTCGTCAGTCTTGAGCCATGGGGGTTCTGTCCCACTTTTTCTTTTCCATGATTGGGCTCGTTGTTGTGTTGAGCTCGCTGTAGGCATGGATATATGTGTCTGTGTGCGTAAGTATGGTGATACCTTCCTTAAACTCATTTATCTGGACGTATGAATTGCTGTTCCTCCCATATGTTTGTGCTTGTGTGGAGACGTATGGGTTTGTGGGTGAGACCTAGTATGAATATGGAGGTTATGATATCTGTCTGATAGACAAGTGTCTATTGTAACTCATGGTACCTGGGTCACATGTTACTAAATGACAGAAAGGGTTGCGGTGTGGGAGAGATGTGGCTGTGATTTCAAACTTCACACATCCTGTAACTCTTCAGTTTTTCCTCCAGTTATGTGTGGTGATGAATGGAACTGTTTGAATGCATTGACATGTTAGTGTGTATGTATGTGTTTATGTGTGTCTTTCTATGATTTTTGGCCAGTCATGGGTGTTCTGTTCCACTTTTTCGTTGCCATGATTGGGCTAGTTGTTGAGTCGAGATCGCTGTAGGCCTGGAAATGAACGTGTGTATGCGTCTCTATCTCTGTGTGTTTTTTTCGTAAATGTGGTGATACCTTGCTTGTGTGAGGTGACGTACAGATTTTTGGTTGAGACCTAGTATGAATATGGGAGTTATGATATCTGTCTGATGACCAGATGTCTACTGCTACTCGTGGTACCTGGGGTAAATGTTACTGAATGGCAGTAAAGGCTTAGGTGTGGGATAGACGTGTTGGTGCTGATGTGAACAGTTTTGTACCTAGCACACATGATACTGGATGGTAGTGAGGTCTGTAGTGTGAAATAAATGAGATGATATTGATGTGAAGAGTATGGTGCCTGGAACATATTATGTTACTGATGATTTTTTGGTCAGTTATGAGCCATGGGGGGTTCTACCCCACTTTTTCGTCGCCATGATTGGGGGCTGGTTGTTGTGTCTAGCTCGCTGAAGGCATGGAAATGTGAGTGTTTGTGCGTCTCTCTCTGTGTCTGTATGCGTAAATATGGTGATACCTTCTATAAAAATGTCTGTCTGGACGAATGATTTTGCTGTCCCTCCACTTATGCTTGTTTGTGCTAGTGTATTGAGATATATGGATTTGTGGGTGAGATCTGATAGCCAAGTGTCTATTGCAACTCATGGTACCTGCGTCAATTTTTTACTGAATGGTAGAAAGGGTTGCGGTGTGGGAGAGACGTGTTGATGGTAAATATAATCAACTGGGGCGCGATGAACACTATTTATGGTATAAACACTTAGGTTTATGGTGAAAACTTGTCATCTTTTGCACACCTTCTATCTCGCCAGGCTGATGATATGTAAGGAGACTTCTGTTTTTCAGCCAGTCATGAGGCAAGAGAGTACTACACCACTTTTTTGTTTCCATGATTGGTACCGGTAGTTGTGTAGTCTTGGACATGTGTATCTGCGTCTCTCTTTGTGCATGTAAGCGTAAGTAACTCGTCTGTCTGATGATTTTTGTAACGATAGTTCTGGCCAGTTAATCAGTTGTAACGACAATTCTGCCCCCACTTCATCGTTTCCGAGTTATGAGCCATGGGGGTTCTGTCCCACTTTTTCTTTTCCATGATTGGGCTGGTTGTTGTGTTGAGCTCGCTGTAGGCATGGATATATGTGTCTGTGTGCGTAAGTATGGTGATACCTTCCTTAAACTCATTTATCTGGATGTATGATTTGCTGTTCCTGTTTCTTTGAGCTTGTGCATGGATACGTATGGATTTGTGGTTGAGACCTAGTATGAATATGAGGGGTTCTGGTATCTGCTGATAGTCAAATGTCTATTGTAACTCATGGTACCTGGGGCACTCTTAATGAATGGCAGATAGGGTTGCAGTGTGGGAGAAACGTATTGATGGCAAATGTAATCAATTGTGTGTGATGAACACTATTTATGATGTAAATACTTAGGTGTATGGTGAAAACATGCCATCTTTTGCACACCCTCTATCTCGCCAGGCAGATGATATGTAAGGAGAGTTCTGTTTTTCAGCCAGTCATGGGGGCAAGAAAGTACTACACCACTTTTTTTGTTTCCATGATTGGTGCAGGTAGTTGTCCTGAACTTTCTGTAGACTTGTACATGTATATCTGCGTCTCTCTTTGTGCATGTAAGTGTAAGTATTGTGATACCTGACTTAAACTCGTCTGTCTGATGATTTTTTTAACGATAGTTCTGCCCAGTTAATCAGTGGTAACGACAATTCTGCCCCACTTCATCGTTTCCATGATGCTTGCTGTTAGTTCTGCCGACCTCGCTGTATGCATGTACAAGTGTGTGCGTGTGTCTACTTCCTCTGTTAATTTGAGTCTAAAATATATGGTTATAGAATTATGCTCACCATCAACGTGTGCTTCTAACCATTGCTTCAGGGCTTAGGCAATCTCCCATTTCACTGTACTCTTTACAGTTTACTGCCGTTTGTGTTGGCATACGAATTGTGTTTCTCACGTTTTTCACTACATAAAAATCATTTAACAGAGAGGGTGATGAGGGGATGTACCAGAGAAGCGAAGGACTTGGGTACAAACCCACAGTCAGACCATTTCTTGTATATATAAGTGTAGTATGGAGACCACATTTTTTGTACATCAAATGCAAGGTGCAAAATATAGCAGCTAGATTTATTAGTGGAAAATATTCAACAAGTGCCTTAATAAAGGAACTGGACTGGATGTCATTGGGAGATTGGAAGAGTGTCAGGGGCTGTATGTGGTGTATAATGCTGTTAGAATGGATATTGGCGACTCGATTTTTATCACAAAGGGCAGGGGTGAAATTAGTAAGATTAACAAACGATGTTTCGTTCCTGGAACATACTTGCTGTGCTGTAAAATACAGTTAAAGGTGGGTAAGTACATGGCACAGCGTATATCTCTCTGTTTCTAGTCAATCACTGATGTGTCACAAGGGATTGCTAAGGGCACTCAATTTGTGATTGCTTACGAAAACATTACAGAATTGATACATAGATTGGTCTGGATAGACAGACAATATAGGTTTGAGCTTGTTGGCAAAAAATTACGAGTGTGATGAAATATTTTTTTTATACCAGTGACAGCAGAGATTAGAGAAATAATGTGCTGTACTGGTGAATTTTGATTCTCACTACATAAAAATCATTTAACAGAGAGGGGTGATGTACCAGAGAAGCGAAGGACTTGGGTACAAATCCACAGTCAGACCATTGCTTGTGTGGTGTAGTATGGATGTCATTGGAAGATAGGAAGAGTGTTGAGGGGCTGTAGGTGGCGTATAATGCTGTTAGAATGGATATTGGTGGAATAATTCTGAGTGGTGTATGGAGCCTAAGTTGACCATGACCACAATCTCGCACTAGACTTTAGGTGATGAGGCCTGAGTGGATAAAATATCTAAACACCCACTTTGACCTAACAATTTACGACAGTTCAGGTGTGAGCACTATCTTAGGCGTAATAGAACCTATGGTGACGTTTTGGATACTTGTCGATGTGTGGGGATCTTCTATGAAAATGTATCTAGCCAAAATTCGTGAGCTATCATTAATGCTGTTAGCTATTAAATTGGTTCATAACGAATCCGATATGATGTGCAAAAGTATGTTTTCGGTATATGAATGAATTTTTAATTAGGAACACTATATAGAAAAAAAGGGGGGGGGATAGAGGACTATGATCAGACATTATAGGGTAAAGCCAGGGACTGAAAAGGCTGTCAAGGAATAAACTCACTGTAACTTCACTTTATCAGGTGTCATTGGAGATGTGTGAAATATTCTTTAATTCTTGGCCACTAAGTTTGGGGGGAATAACATATATGAAATATTGCTGTACTGTATAGCAATGTGACTGATTAATAGTATGTGCTTTGCTCTGTAATAACAAGGAGACATGGGAACAGAAATGTTTTGTAGGTAATATACGCTAATGTGGACTTCTTTTGTTTTTAGTAAAAAATAGTAATGGTTCACGCTTAATCAAACGCAAGTATATTTCACGACACAAAACCGAAGAAAATATTTTACTGTGCTGAAATATTTGCACCTTACTGTGTACAGAGTTTCGCAACCTGGGCAAACGGAACGCCGAGAATAACTCCATAGTTTCGAAATACTTGTCACATTGATATACCGATAATAGCAGACAGACAGCAGGCAGGAATACCTGAAATATTTCTCGTAAAAGCTTGGTGAAATGATGTGTGCCACGCCATCTTTCGGAAACCAGGATAATTTGCACCTCGGCAGTCGAATTTTTTTTTTTAATGTATCTCTAACAATGTGGTCTTTAGAGACGGGAATGGGAATGAATTCGGTCATGGCCTTTTGAAGGTAGCATCCCGGCATTCACCTGGGGGAAACCATGGAAAACCCAAATCTGGATGCCCGGAAGGGGGATTCCCCGAATGCGAGGCAAGAACGCTAAATAATTTCATGAAATCAGGTACACATAGAATTCTTCCTCGGTTTTATATCTGGAGTTTATGACGTTTTTTTTTTCATATCGAACGTTAAAAGGAAAAATTTATCACCCACTTCTTTAGCTAGCTTGACATCTGTATCAAACAGTATACATCTGAGAGGAAGTGGATTCGTGACCATCATACTCGATTAATGGATGAACTAATCGTCCATTGTCTACTTAAACCAATGGGTCCATTTTTTTTTAACGTCTCTCTAACAACGTGGTCTTTAGAGACGGGAAAGGAATGGGAATGAATTCGGTCATGGCCTTTTGAAGGTAGCATCCCCGGCATTCACTTGGAGTGATTTTGGGAAACCATGGATGCCCGGAACCTCCGTCCTCCCGAATGCGAGGCAAGAACGCTAAATAATTTCATGAAAACAGGTACACATAGAATTCTTCCTCGGTTTTATATCTGGAGTTTATGACGGTTTTTTTTCCCCATATCGAACGTTAAAAGGAAACATTTATGCTTTTTTTATTCAAGGCAGGTATCCTCTCTAGGTATGGAAACTAAAATTTTGATTTTCGTTTTGAAATTGACGAGTTGGAACGGCTTTTTCAATAAAAACACCGCGGCCGGACTCGAACCGGCGACCGAACGCCACCTACCAGTGAGCCAAAGAACTAACGGGGGCTGCCATCTAGCCGCCGATAAATGAACTAACGGTCCAGCGCCCCCAGGAGATGGTGCCATCTCTGCGGCTGGTAGAGGAACTAACGGCGGCCATCTTGACCGGCCCAAACGGGGGGCGGCCATCTTGGCCGCCCAAACGGGGGGCGGCCATCTTGGCCGCCCAAACGGGGGGCGGCCATCTTGTGACGTCACGCAATCCCTGAACGCTGATTGGCTGTTCCCAGAATCGGCTATATCTTCCTACTCTAAAAGTATTTTTTTTTCTCATTTATATCAGCTTCCTAAATTTCCAACAGTCATTCAAACAAATTGTGACCGAATAAAAATAATCGTTATGTAATTATTAAAGTTGAAAGTGCGTGAAAGGTTTTTACTAACTGCTGTTAATACAAGTTACTTAACGACAGTGGCAGAGGATATGGTAGTGTCAAAAGGCTCAGTAACATAACTTCTTTCTCAAATGGCTACCGTGACGGAGCTAGTGATAATATTTAATATATATGCTAATTATGTTATTTGTAACTATACCGAATCCGTCGTCTATATACGCAACTCTATTTTTTTTTTATAAAAATACCTTCCATATCACAAGATTCGACACGCACCAGTAAAAAAAAAATACCTTCCACATCACAAGTTTAAACACAAATCTGGCCAGCCATAAGAATTTATCAGAATCACTTCTTCCCAAGACCAGATTCAACGGGAGACACTCTAAAATAAAACCACCTTAAAGCAAAACCCACATAAACAGCTATTTCTGATCTGTGGCAGGTAAGGGAGTGAACATCTGGGACTATACGCTGCACAGCAACCCCAGCCTCTCAGCTGACGGCACTAATGGTGACGTGGCCGCCGACTCTTACCACAAGTACAACGAAGACATTAAGGCTCTCACCGAGCTAAACGTAAGTGCCATTAGACATCACTCATCATTTAGAGCCACGAAACTGACGTGTTTCAAGGACTTTCCAAATTAGGGAGCGTCCATAAACCACGTAGCTCCATTTGGGCCTCCTGTGAACCCCCACTCCCCCCTACCCCCACGTAGCCCGACGTGACTTTAGCCTCTATCCCCCCACCTCCACCCCACGTAGCACGTAGCTTTATTCCCTTTTGATTCCAGAAGACATTTTGTACTGTTTTCTCTTGTCAGACTATTGTAAATTACATACGGAGATAATTATATGAAGGAAATAAATATCCACATGCTGTTGTGTGTTCTGTACCTCATTATAATTGTGAAAATGATATGAATGGAAAGCAACGATGCCTGGTTCGGAAACCCCGTCTTCCCCCACGCGGAGTAGCCGTTACCCGGGGCGCACATTGAGCTGCGTGGCGCAGTAGGGGCAACGCAGAGCAGGGCAGGGCAGCACAGATTGGCAGTTACTCGCGTATATTAGAGCGCAGTTTCGTGCGGCAGTTTACAAAGCATTGTGTTGTGCGAAAAACCGACAATAAAGCGTAACCAAAAACATGTCGATGCAAAAACTCGATTTTTGATTTCTGAATCAGATTGGGATGCCGAGCTTGGAAAATTGTTATTACTTTAACAATAGCTGAGTTAGATAAAACTATGCAAAAGTGAGTATATGAAAAGAAGAAACTCTCATCTGGCTTTTGCAGTGACAAGAGAATTCTCAAAAGATAATTTCCGAATGACTCGAGCGGAGATTCACGGCATAATGTAACCTGTTATTTTCTCGATAAAGCTCAAATATCTATTAGAACTGAAGAAAATCTCGCTGTATTTTCGTGGTTATTAATTTAATTATTTAGCGTTTGACGGTACATGACATTTATAAGAATGTTTCTTTCTTTTATTTCATATTATATTTTTAAGAAAACTATATAACAGAACATAAACACTTGAAACTACAAAAGCAGTGTCAACAAATTAAGTTTTTCTCGGGGACACTATTGAATGATGTAGTACAAACAATAAGAAAACAAATAATGTGATAATAGCCTAAATATATATATCAATATTTCGAAGTTTTATTAAAAATTAATTAAAAAGAAAAAGAAAAGTGAAAATTGTAAGTGGACAGTTGTATGATAAATAAATGCTGAATTTACTCGCCACTTGTTGGGCTCATTATCCAAATCTCTTGTTTAAATTTAATTTTCATGTATTTTTTATGACTGATATTTTGAATCGCAGGTTGGTTACGCACCAGATTAATCAATTTTTCTTATTCCATAGTTGAAAATGATTATAAGTAAAGCAAGATTATAAATAACGCAAGAAGTGTTACGGCAAAAACCGGCACGAGTAAGCTGCGTGGCACAGTTTCTGTGTCGTGATCACAACGTGGCGCAGTACTGCGCTGCCCTGCTCTGCGTCTCAATACGCGCTGTTCCGCCCCAAAACATAGAGACACAGGAACTGTGCTGCGCTGCGCTGCGTCGACTGCGCGTCAATGTGCGCCCGGCCTAAGCGGGCGTGCAAGGCGTGCACCGCACGCGGGCGGAACGTCAAGGGGGCGACAAATCAAGTGATCGACTGTCACCGCCGGGGCAAATTTATGCAGCAGCAACATTTTTTATTTATTTATTTATTTTTTGCGTCGACACTTGATGTGGCAAAATAATATTCGAAGGAGCGGCAACGTCACAATTTTTTGACCCGGTTCGGAAGATTCCTAGATCCGCCACTGGCTGCAGTTAGACGGGGAGGGGGGAGGGCATAATCGGTACTGCACAAGGGCGTTCAAACAGCTAGCGGCGGGCCTGCCCCCACGTAGCGCAGCGTAGCCTTCCAGCCAACTTCTCCTCCCCTAGACCAAGCCACGTAGTTAATGGACACTCCTTATATAGGTATTCATACCAATTTCTTCAATTTGCCTCTACACGTTTTAAATATGTTATTATATTCCAACACAACTACAGAATTTATTGATTAAATGAACTACGAATTGTGTGTTAGTATAGCCACTTAGTTTAATTTTAAGAGAAGTTGTGAAGTTACTGAAGGGTATTGTACCAGCCCTCAAACCAAAAATTAAATGTAATTGTATTTTATGAATCATTTGTAGTAAGCTAGAGTTTGGTTGAATATGATCTGGTAGGGTTCTTTTGCAATTTCCTGTAAATCAATGTAAATAGAGTTTGTTTTATGAAAAGAAATTATTTAAAGGCCATTTAACATGTTTAAGAACAGAATTGTGCGAGAGAATTGCGTAAATATTTGTAATTCCAAGTATTAACGCAATTTACGATGTCTAAAAGACATTTACTACAGTTTAAAATGATTTCTGTGAATAATTTTGTGTTTAAGCATCTTTAATTTCCATTTCTGACCATTTTGTATTGAATGTAAATGATTATGTATTAATTCTGATTTTTCAAAATATTTTTCAACTGTTTGAGTATTGTCAGTGTTCGAGAAATATCTGGCGGAAGCTTTTAAAGTGTTCTAGATATTTCGGTGGAGTTTATATAAAACGATCATCCAAGACAGAGAGTTAGTTAGTTTTTTCGGCAAATTTTTCACCGACTAAATTTTACGATGGCCAAGAACTGTATTGTCTGTGGAAGAAGAGTTGTATACAATCGCTGCATTGAATGTATTCATGTAAACTGTATCGTTGACGACGTGTTTAAGAAAATAAATAAGTTTAAATTGAAACGTATCGTGGACTACTTAATTATCATATTAATAAAACACGAACAATCTTATACAGGGCGTTCGCCGGGAAACGCAACCCACTGTTAGCGCTACAAGGAAGAAACTGCTCCCGGCGAGCGAGCGCTCAGTTTCCGGCATTGTTCGACCGTCGGCCGCGGACTATTTCATAATAATTACGCTTCATAAACTTCATAAACTTGTGTGCTAAGCATTTAAATGTGACGTAATTCATTAGCTTACCTTATAAAAGATGCTGGAAGTGTTGACCCTCTTGTGTAATGCACATTTCACATCTTCTGAACATATTTCGAGACACACGCTGCCGTAACTGACTTAATGATTTTTTGGGTGACTGTTCTAGTTGAAAAGCGATATCGTCAATTTTCTCCTCTGTGAGAACACGGTTGACCGACAGTCTCTTTTTGTTAAAAAATGAACCCGTTTCTCTTACTTTTTTAACCAGACGCAGAATTGTTGATTTAGCTGGCAGTAAAGAGCCAGGAAATTCGCGACGAAATTTACTGTGACACTTTTTAAACGACTTCTTCTTCACATATGTATCGTAGAGAAATATTCTTTGTTGCAAACTGTAACGTACCATAATTTTACTCACACTCAAACACGGTACAGATTAATAAGAGTATGAAGCCCCAAACCAACCAAACCGCAAAGAAACGTTTATTCACAACACTGATTAATAAGAGACTGAAGTCACAAACTATCTACAATGCAAAGAAACCGTTCTTAACAATGTAAGGGTCACTGCAATGCACTGTTGGGGCAGCGGAGGTGTTAAACAGTGCGGTGATTCACGGTGCCGGTTGGCGGAAACTGCTGGCGGCACTGACCGAGCAAGTTGCCGACGGCAACAGACTGGGAGGGTAGCGTTTTCCGGCGAACGCCCTGTAGTATGCTATTCTTTATAATTCGCAGAAAAAGAAACTGGACTAACAGACATCAAATAGTTTTGAATAAATCACGAGTCACATGCATTTGAGTTCACACAGTCAGCTAAACAGGCCTAATTCTACGAGTCTACTCTTTATTCTGTGTGTGTGGATACAGCATTCCAACGCAGCTGATAACTGTCTCAATGGAATCATATCAAAGACGTACTTTATCTTAATAAAATTCAGTATCAAATGATTAATACATTTGCCATGTAACAAGAATATACATTAATATTGCTTGACTGCAATACAATATTACAGTCCAAACTTTAATCCAATTATTTATATGTGTCAAAATTTTCTGTTTCCACTCCTCCCAACTGTTACACATCATGTCTCTCTTACATATCTCACATGATATTGCCGTAATCTTAAATGTTTTCGGTTTTATTCTCTAGTTCTCAAACCGCATTGTAAATACTCCCTAAAACCCCCCATATTTTGTGAATATACCGTAATGAGACTGTACTGTTTCCGAAAGCCAGCTTTAATTCCTTTCTATTCTGGGTAGAATTTAACATTTTTGCATTTTTAATATTCAAAACTACCTCTTCAGTAGCCAACAGTTTTTCATTGTAGGTATTACGATACTTGTTATAATCTCACAATGTTTATTTCGTCACATGAGTCTAACGTAAATAAATGCAATATTATACGTTCTCCTGTGACGTTATCACGCTGCAAATAATACTTAGGAATTTGTCAAGTCGTTACGAGAAACTTGTGTAAGCTTTGATTACATTATATTACATACATCATTTTTCTGTCTAGGTACTTATGAATTGAATCAATAAATCTTTGTTTTCCAGGCCAACTGCTATCGCTTCTCAATCAGCTGGACACGTATCCTTCCCACCGGAGATACAGACAACATTAATCAAGCGGGTATCGACTACTACAACACTCTCATAGACTCTCTCCTGGCAAAGAATATTACGCCTCTTGTAAGTAACACATCAGTCAGTTACATATTTAATATTAGTGTATTTAGATTATTTATGATTCTGTAATATGCCAATAATATGACTTAGACAGAAAGTAAGTTAACAGAATTAGCTCTAATGTTACGAGGTGCTGTTTACATTAGAGTAAGGAATCAAAATGATTAACAGTTAACAGTGTCGTCCTGGTAGTGCGAATAAAGTTACGGCTTGTGATCCCCTTACCCTAATAGAACGGTTTCCACGTTAAAATGTATGTCCCCTAAACCCGGTAGAATCACCAAGTTAGGTTAAGGCAGCTTCAGTAGTGGCGGACATGTTACCAGCTCAATAGGACCACATAAGCGGTTTTTATCTTACTCAAAATCCAACTTTAATAAGTAAAACCATAGTTTTCTCACTTTCTCCATATATAATAGACTAGCAGTCGCCCGCATCACTAAGACTGTTATTGTACAGACTATTCTCTTTAACCAACATGGTCAAGAACCGCGTATCCATGGCCCCTGTAGCCCCTGTAATCGAACTTCCTTCCTTCTAATAACATGATGCCGCTGGTCCGCTGAAATCACGACTGAAAGACGTACAGTACCTACCATTAAATAGATATTAATTAATGGACACTTTTATTTTAATTTCCACATTTTTCCCGCGATACCCCTGGCTCTACATTAATCAAAATCCAAATCGAAATCCGACTAGTAGTTTCCGCGTGAATAGGGTTCAAGCAAAAATTGATACCACTATGGAAAATTCTTCTGCTTTCCAAAATCTTCCAGTACGAAACGAACGCAGTTTTACCCACTCCAGCATTGGCTGTACATTAATTTGAGCTCATCATATTACGACCAGTATATTTTCTGTGAATTCTGTTCGACTAAAAATGGTAATAATTTGGTAAATTTTTCAGTTTTCTTATATCACATCAAAATTTTACAACTCTATCTTACGCAAATCGCAACGACTGTGCGTTAATTTAAACTCGAAACCAGTATTAAGCTTGATTCCCGTTCAACGGAAGATTAATATCAATTTCTAATTTTTTGATGTCACGATAAAATGAAACACCCTGTCAATAGATATCACATTAATTGAAGCCTCTTCAAAATACGACTTTTTTTGTGGATCACTCTCAACCAAAAATAATATTAATTCAGTAAATTTCTGCTTTTCAATATCACTTCAATATGAAATGTACCCTACTTTATCCGCATCACCACGGGCTGCAAATTAATCAAGTCCCCACAGAAATTCGAACAGTAATTTCTACGTGAATCACGTTCAACCAAGAATTATGCAAGATTTGTCACTTTACAATGTCAAATCAATTTTAAACACACCACATTAATCAAAACAGCCGCCAGTACACAACCGGTAGAATTTGCATGAATCATGTTCAACGAAAAATTATCCTCAATTTTTCACTATTTTGACGTCTCATCAAAAAGAACTATAGCCTAATTTACCCGAAGGACACAGACTATACATTAATCGAAATTCCGTCAAACTCCTAACACTAGTTTTTGATTGAATCGCTTTGATCGAAAAAATGACACTACTTTTTCAGATATAGTTTTTCGACATCATATAAAAATTAAGCTTACCCTATTTTATCCACGAGATCATGAGCTGTACGTTAAACTGAACTGCGTCAAAATCTAACCAGTAGTTTTTGCGTCAATCCTGTTCATCGAAACGCAGACAGACAGATAAAAATTTATAAAGTAATCGATTCCTTCTCTGTTGCTTCTTATTAGCAACCATAACTCTTTTTTTAAAAAATATCTCAAACGTAAAGACTTTTTGCTGGTTAAAGTTTTATTATGAGTGTAGGTTGTTACACTGATATGCAAAACGTTGTGGAATACTCTTCTGATGATGTGTGAGGCTTCATTTAGTTCGATGAAATGCAGCAGCTTGACGCGCAGGGACTCCGCTAATCACGGGAATAGGGTAACACAACCATGCTGCCTCGGTAACCCACCGTAACTGCGTGGTTGTGGCAGGTGCTGAAACACGGCTCTGTTGACCGTATACTTGATGTGCTCAACTGGGTTAATGGAGATATGTAAATGTGACCAGATCACGAGATAGAAGTCCTGAGTTCACCTCAAACCAATCTAGCACTATCTGGCCCGATCAGTACACACTGCCACGCTTGAACTTCGTACCGTTATCGGGATACATGAGATCAACTAAAGGCTACAAACGATCAGCAATCAGCTGAGCACAGTGATGTTCCGTCATTTTAACTCCGCATCATTAAGGAACTATCATCAGCTTGCACAGCGCCTTTCTGACGAGATGAATTCCTTTCTTGGATCCATCTGATGTTCGCTCCCAGATCTCCACCATTCAGAGACGTGTCTGGGCACCGTACTGTCCTGTGTGAAAGATAATACCGTCCGTGAGGTGCTCCCGGTGGAGCCATGACATTGCGTAGGGTGGATTCCTATACTTCTCCTCAACCACTCCGAGATGCTATGCACCAGGATTCAGGTCCTAGCTATCATTCTTTAGGTTAATTTCCGTCGGTTACTTATTACCACTTTCATAAATGTTTCATAAGACACTCGCGATTCCATCTGATAACACTAGGAACTATCCGCTTATCTATACCCTTCTGACGCAATGTTTGCGTCTCCTTCATATTTTTTATCCTGCTGTACCATGACTTTGTGAATGTCAGTGTAAATGAAATATTTATTTTCCAAGGATTTTGATTTTAAAATATTTTATCATTTTCTAGTTCTCAGTCAGTTTTGATTTCTTTGTCAAGTTGTTTATAGTTCTGTATGTCCAGTACAGTTTTTGTTCAGCACGATCGTGTAGGTAGTAATAAATGGATTTCAAGTTATAAATTGTGAATCTGATTATGTTTTTGTTTTTGTGTCTAATATTAAAAGCTTCAGAAAATATTTTCACTAATTTTCAAGACTCCAATCAACACAGAAGAAAATTTGCTGTAACAAACACCCTATATGCGGTATTATGAGACTTATAAATTGAATAACTGAAATTATGATTTGCTAGTGGTTAATAGTAGCTTATGGTAACTTGTTGAGAACGCCATTAGAACAGTAAATTTCATAGTTATCAGTTCCAACATACATTGTCGAGTCTCGTAAGTACTACATACTTACAGGCTTTCATGTTTTGACCAATAAATGAAGACCACGATGTAAATATTCACGCTGAAGTTCGTTTTCACATAAAGGAGACAAAGGTGACTATTTAACAACAGAAAGAGAGCAGACTATGAAGTACATAATCAACTTTGCAGGTTACCATCTACCACTGGGATCTTCCTCAAGAACTGCAGAAACTTGGCGGTTGGCCCAACATCGTGCTCACCGAATATTTCCTCCAGTACGCACGCATCTTGTTCGACAACTTCGGCGACAGAGTGAGTACAGTATCAGTCACCTTAGTATAAAAGTAACTCACAAACCATAGTGAAAGTGATAGATAACGGGCAGGTATTAGAGTCCTTTACCTCATAAGGGAATCCAGTAGGATAAGAAAAGGTAAGAAGTATGTATAAGAAAACCTTAAGGTCCAGGTGGCTCAGTGGCTAAGGCATCTGAGTGGAGATCGAACGGTCTCCGCTTCGAACTCCTGTCTCAGCGGGGGTTTTTGTAAGTCCTTTACCCGACCTTCACCTCTGACACTGCTTGCGGTGTAATGCGAAGTACGCCAGAAAGCTTCCATGGTTCGGATTCAACGTTAAACTGTAGGTCCCCTCTAAGACTGACAATCCTTGTAACACTGATGTGTACATACCCACAGATAATTCAAGCTAAACAAAGGCTCAATGTGGTCATATGTGGCCCAAACGAACATTATGTAATGACACATTACAGCCGTGTGATGTTGCAGCCACGTAAGTTTGCTAACGGATTTGTGAGGCTGCAGCTAGATGCAGACAGGTAGCTGTCGCCCACAGGAATGTGGCAACCCCTCGTATTTCCCCGAATCCGCTGGACCGCTAGGCGGAAGGGGTGACGGACTCGCTTGGAGGACACTCGGGTGGGCACCTCGTGGCTGTACCCACGGACGGTGGATATAATACGCGAGTGAGTGAGTGTGAGTTCGCGCTCCTGCTGGAAGAGCTTTCCAGTCCGTATCTCCAGGGAGCAGGTTCGACGCCAGACTGCGTCGACATCTACCCGTCCTAGCTGCTTGAGGGGCCACTTTACGTCTGTGCAGCGTCGATCGTGAGGCCAACAAGAAGCGCCACCACGGACCTGACCGCAGCTGCCATCACAAGAAGCCCGCAGCTGCCGTCGCAGGAGCAACCATACGGTATTGTGTGTGTTGAGTGCGTTCACCTACCGCGCCCACTAGCCCAGTAACGACCCTGATGAACAACAATGTATGCCGGACAGTTTATAATAACAATTCACATCTAACTAATTAATACATCCATATGAGTCATCTAATAAATAGTAATTTTAAATTGGTGCATTGATGATCAATTCACATCCCTCATGATAAATATTAATAATTGATAAGTTTTTAATAAATTAAATTAATTAAATATTTTCTGATGTCACAATTAGCGTGACACTTCAATACATACATTAGAAAACCTTGAAGTTGCAATTAGTGGAAGTATCAGCAGTAGCTACCATGTTTCCGCGACGTTTATCAACTGTAGGAGAACTCATATGGCAGATGCTAGTGGGATGTTTGAACGTCTTGGATTTACTAGAGATTGTGATGAAGGTACGTTCCGGGGTCGTAAGGAAACTGGGAAAGAGAACCTTAATCTGACTATTACTAGAATTTTGTGGCGTAGTATGAGACCCATATTATGGACATTATATTCTCGACTTGGTAGGGTGCAAAGGAGTGCTGATTTTCTGTGTGTAGAAATTACCACTGAAAACGCTCAGTAATTGACATTATGAACTCGTTGAGTTGGAAGTCATTGGAAGACAGGAGGAGTGTGAGGAGAGTAGTGATAATGCATAAGGCATGAATTGACTATGAGACCTCGATGGATATTGAGACAAGAATTTTGTAATGGTATGTGAAAGTAAAGAGATAACTGAGACCACGAGCTGGCACTTGATTGCAAGCGCGAGATATTGGGAAAATTTTCTTTTACGATCGACTGGGTAGACACTGAAAAAATTCATATGGATATGCTGAACGATATTCATTAAACATTGACCAATATAAATTTAAAAAATATATGTAACTTAGAACTAGGTGTGAAGGAAAAAATTGCCACCAGTGCAGTGTTGCGAGCATCGTATCTCTGACATTTTTAATGATGAAGACGAAAATTTCAAGAGCAAGTTATAAAGAAATTAAATTCCTTTTCAAGCGAAATAGCTACATTTTCCATGAATAAACCAATACTTCGACACCTATCGTTTGAAACAGTTTGATATTTGCCAATGTGTTAACGATCATCGAATGTATATTTTAATATCACAAACTTCAAAAAAAACTAAACTAAATCTAGCCCTTTCAATGAAAATTAAAAACAACTGGCTAATTGAAATTGAAAAGGATCTCCGGGAAATAGGAATAACAGACGACATCATACAGGACAGATGCCGATTTAGTAGCATGGTCAACAATCACCAGTTTGCCAACAGCCAGTATATTAGAAGAAGGAACACTTGGACAGAAGAACGAAGGAAAGAACACAGCGAAAGGATGAAGAGGTTTTGGGAACAGAAGAAAAACACATCTGCTAAATAAGTTCACTCGCGCTCCTGAGTTGGGCACAACGATGGAAGAAGAAGAAACTTACAAAAAAAAATCTGATATCATTGCGTTGGACTTTCACCGTTATTTCATTGCAGTAATAGTGCCCCTGCTTCATTTTTAAGTTGTGTTGCCTGAGACGTCTCTTTTATACAGATAAATCTTTTTTTTTTTTTTTTAACGTGTATGTGTGGAGTACGACAAAGAGATCTCGGCTTTTACTATCAACATTTCGCATATCTAAAGACCTTGTTTTTAACAACTGAACACTTCCCTTTCCTCAGCAATGCGTAACGTTAATATCTCAAAAGTTTTGAACTGTCGCAGTCTTCCTAGGCAGATTTTCTCATTTCGTATAAAATCCTCCAACCCAGCCAACACGCTAGTCTGGCACTGTTAATCTCGGACGAAATGAATATTACTCAGGGGCACTTCAGTCACTCTTAACAACTTTGTTGAGAAATAGTTTCACAAAGCGTATTTCTGATAAATATTTCCAATCTCCCCTTAAGTTCTTATGGAAGCAAACTATGAAAGACAGGTACTACCTCCATATATTACTTTAATCTTTTAAGACAAATGAGATGGTGAAATGATTTTCTTGTTGGTGCGAAATGGTTATCTTAATGGTCCACCAACCAAACTCAGAAATACGGCATCTAACTTGAAAAAAATATCTCTTACGCCAATATTTGATGTTTCAGGTAAAAATGTGGATAACCTTTAACGAGCCGGATATGTTCTCAAATGGCTACTCGTCAGCAACGGCTTTAGCTCCAGTAGCCAACTCATCCGGCATCGCAGACTACCTGTTGGCCAAGACGGTACTACTGGCGCACGCCAAGGTCTGGCACCTCTACGACGACCAGTACCGCAGCAAGCAAGGAGGTAACGCTCACTCACTAGTCTGCATCCGTTAGATCATCGGGTCAATAAACAAGTTACATTGCTCCCATTTCACACAGAGGAGGCATGTAGGTTGCCTCCAGCCAATACAAATTACTGTTTCTTAAAGTTTTTTTTTTTTTTTTTTTTTTTTTTTTTTAAATCACCAAGACGAATACTGACATTTCACGTACGAAATAAAACAACACACATTATCAGAAAACTTTCATAGCATGCAGTCGCTTCTTAACTGTAGACAAAATGTAAATAAAATTAGTAACAGTTACAGAATAATCGTATAATCAGAAGTTGCTGGAGGAGTATTTATAATGGTTAGTACGACTAGTTGGTTGTCATGAAATTCTATTTGAAGATTTCATGGGAATAATGAGGAAAAGATAAGGGTCTCGGCAGATTAGGGCAGTGATAGGATGATTAGTAAGATGAAGCCATTTTACTCAACTAAATGCACAACCAGAGTTGAGAATGAAAGTAGTATGGACGTAATAGCAGGGGACAATTGAATCATACTTTTGACAACACAAGCTAAAAAAAAATTTAAACGTTTTATTGAGGAAGGAAGTTTAGAGCACGTAACAGAGCATACTTAAGAGGCTAAACATGTTGGTAGTAATTGGTTCAGTATGTGAAGGAGGGCAGTAATGAAGTGGAGAATTTGAAATATTTGAAACAAACAATGAAAACGAGTAGAAAAGTACGAAAATAATGTTCTACAACATGGAGGTGGGTATGCAAAAGAGTTTACTGTGAATAAAGCACAATAAAGCTGCAGGGAAATAGATAACACATGAAATAACTAAACAAGAAATTAGAAGCAGTGAAGAGAAAAGCTAAGGATCTTATAACTGGAGGTGAAACACTGAATGATAGAAAATTTTATTGCTATCTTATCAAATTAAGAGGCACAATTATGGATGGGGATAGGGAAGAAGTTATCACTGAATCGAAAAATACAGAAATATTAAGCAACTGGTTTAGTGAGAGCGTCAAGGACTTTTACGCTCAAAGCGTTATTCAGGGTGACACTGGATACCCACCATATAATAAAAAACTGTAAATTTGACGTAGTAGTACCGGTTCAAAACACATTAACAATTAAATATGTTTAAGAACAATAGACTAATTACTTTGATCTCAATAGCGTGTTAGTTGACAGAAAGTTTGATATCAAAGTAAACCTTCAATATCTGCGAGAAAATAAAGTAGTTTGTAAGTAACGTGAATTACAGTTAGTGGGACATGAGCACGATGTATCAGATGTTTACAATGTGGTACTAGGGTTGTCCAAGACATATGGACGATGACTCAGAGATTGTTGATGAATAAATTTTAAACCATTGGGATCAATCAGAATGTATCTGTTGGGTTGATGAACTCTTAAGATATTGGAAGCTAAGAGTCAAGCTAAGAAATGGGTTTCCGAAGGAAATGAAAGTGAGAACGATAATGCACTAGGTACTGGGACTATTGTTGCTCATTATTTTAATGAATGCTTCTGTTGTATGTTTACAGTGAGAAGTTGGGTTGTTTTCAAATGACATAATGCCACATGGTGAGATTAGAAGGAGACAGTAGATCTATTGTATGAAGTTACAGACATAAATTAAAGGTTATCTTGTTCAGTAGGTTCGAAACGAATGAAAGAGATATATGGCAAAATGCGTCAGCTTATTTATTTAATTGTCGTATGGCTAAGCAACTAAAACAATACATATAAATATATACAAAGACAAGAACGTTGGTAGCGTTCACAAGTTGATATCCAGTTCTTCCAGCCATTCTATGAAGGAACTTATAGCTCCATTTTTTTTTTTTTTATTTTATTTATTTATTTATTTATTTATTTATTTATTTTTTTTTATTTTTTTTTGCTTCAAGCCTCGTCGACGGGGAATGTCACTAGAGGCGGATGGACTGGGGACAAGGAGTGGGAAGGAATTCGGCCATAGCCTTTTGGAGGGAAGCATCCCGGCATTCGCCTGGAGTGATTTGGGGGAAACAATGGAAAACCCAAATCTGGATGCCCGGACGGGGATTCGAACCCGCGTCCTCCCGAATGCGAGGCCAGAACGTTAACCATTCACCCACCATGCTCGGTTTGTAGCTCCAAAAACATCTTCAAATGGGTCATCATACTTCCGTAGAGGGCATTCCCTGATAATGCGCTCCACACTCTGGGAAGGAGCACCGCAGTCACATGCAGGAGAATCCTGAAGACCCCACTAATACAACATGGCGTTGCATTTCGCACGGCCTATTCCTAGCTTATTGATACAGATAGAAAAGAAGAGGTTTTTTTAGCTTACACGGTGGAGAGGAAATTTCTAATGATAGGCATAAATTTCAAATGGCTTGGTATATTGTATGATAATACGCTCATTTAAATAAGATACGTCTGCTAGCTGATAGGAAAAAAAATTTGAACTCTAGCCCTTATCTAGGAACACATTGAGGAGAGTATAAGTAAAGAATGACAACGGGCCTCTGAAACCCACGTTGTAGATATCAAATTAAGGATTTGAAAGATACACAAATAAAAGATGCTAGGTTTGTCTGCAAAAATTATTGCGGAACATAATAAGTGCATGATGAAGGGGGTGAATCATTGGAACGTGTTTTAAAGTATTGAAGATGATTAGATACTTGATGCAGTATTAGCGGTAGCGTGTGGAACGGAAAAGAAAACCGTAATTATAAATTGGTTTTAGTCGTTAAATTCCATTGCGAGGAAAGGGAGAAAGGACTGGGGAAAGTTACTAAGGAATTATTTAAAATCCTGCTCTGCTGAATTTGATACAGTGCTTTCGACTGAGGATATATGCTTCACCGTGTTGTCTATTTACAGGTCAAGTTGGAATCACACTCAACATTGGTTGGTACGAACCACTCACATCCAGCGCTGACGACGCGGAAGCTTCGGAAAGAAAGCTGTTGTTCGAGGTAAGCACAAATTGAAGTTTAATTCCCAATAGTTTTAGTTACTCCCCATCAATTACTAACATCACACTCTTCGCCAAGCTAGGTGGTGACACACCCATGTAATATCAGTCCCAGTGCCGGTTCAATCAAAATTTCGGTTTTGCCGTATTTTCTAAATTAAATTGAGCAGTTGTATTACGGTTGCTAAAGCATAATTTCTTCTTCTTAAACACGAATAAAAACTATTCTATTCAACTCAAGGTTAAAAAAATGAATGACGGAATGGTCTCCACTTTTATCGTCAAACCGAACATAACTTCAAAAATAATATCCAGTATCTTGCTTTAAACCAGACCCGCCTTCAGTGACTCCTGATATGTCGAAAGAATGTTAATCCTCAGCCAAAGAAGATATAACGGCCGGTTTTGTTCCTTCAAAATGCATGGCTATATGTCTTTCCGTTCCTTGCTCCCAATGCTTTTAATGACCACTATGTCGATGAGGCGTTAGGCCATAAAAAGATATTTCTCTCATTTTTTGGCTAAAACTACTATCTTACTCCACACACAGAGAAAGCCAAAACTCAATTAGAAAATAAGAAGATCAGTTCTAATATTTTCCAACTACCACATTCAACATAATTGTTTATGGATCGTTATTAGTAACTTTTCAGAATCTAAAATCGAAAAATGTCATTGGCTGAATCGCTCTATGTGGTTGCTGACTGGTAAGGAAGAGTGAGGTCGTGAGATTTCATCCTAACAGTGCTGAAGTTTTCAATGTTCTCCTCTGGTAATTGCTTTCGAGTTTGTGGAACGTTCAGTAGCTCTGATCACAATGGAAGCCGTTGATCGCCTCCCACCGTTAGAAACAGCAGAGACTTAATCCCAGGCAACTTGACACCCTTTTCACTACAGCCTTCACAGGTCGAGAAGTTTATATAAAAAATGTTTAAATGTTACTTTTATAATGAATACGTTGAGCGAGGGTAATGGAAGGACTGTTTTTCCAGGCGGGACTGTGGGCACATCCGATCTTCTCTGAGGCCGGTGACTTTCCGGATATCGTGAAGCTTAGAGTTGGAGCCAACAGCAAAGCAGAGGGTCGCAAGAGATCGCGACTACCAGAGCTGACGCGAGACGAGATCGAATACATCAGAGGTAACAAACAACAACAACTTAATAATTAACACCATTTATAGCGTCAGTTGGTGGACATTTTATTTTAATTTATAATTTTAAAATTTTCTTACCTTCTTTATATCTTTCCAATATAACTGAACCTCTACGGACTGTGTGGTGACATCCAATATTCAAAGCTTCGTATTCCGTCTTTCACGACCTGTCAGTATTTTTGAAGTGAAATTTCTTTGGCCGCGTTAGGGAGGGAGTTTGCGTAGGCGTTACTAGTTACGCATTTTGAGTTAGGAGCTACGAGTTATGCAATCAGTGCGCATGTATTGGAACGTTCTGCGCATGCGTAGAGCGTTAATAATGACGTGACAACGTCAGAAAAGATATTTACATCCAGAGGAGACACCATAGTTAAACAGTGAGACATGCATCAGTATTTTTACGAGTATTTGATTTTTTGTTTGTTTATTAGTTGCTTTTGTTTATCAAAGTTCGTTCAAAGTTGATGATTTAATCACATTCTCTGATTGCTGTTGTGATCGATGCTTTCATTTTTCATGCAGAAATATTAGGACCTTGCTGTTGAGAGATGTTAAGCAGTTAAAAAAAAAATAGCATTCATCTTTACAACGGAGGGAATGTGTGGTTTAAAAAATAATTTAAAAAAACTGAGTTATCAGCGAGAGATCTGCATTCAATTCATAATTTTAACGGCCCTCGAAGCTAGTTATGCACATAAACCAGTATTTTTAGTTGCTTTTTTTAGTTATGAGCTAGAAAACCTGCGTTCAACTACTCATTTTTGTTTGGCTTAGATCCTAGTTACTAACGAAAATTTGCTGTAAGAACGGTTATTAAATCATTTTGTCCAAGATGTTCGGGAGTAGCTTACATCGTGATGCAAGTCGTGACTTACACGGCGCTCATGAAAGCAGCTTATTAATTACTAATAACTTAATTCCTCGTGTTTTTTGCTGCAAGAAGAATATTCTAGTCCAGATTCTATTTTAACCTCACCGCAATCTCCGGTAATATTGCCGTTACAAAATGAAATGATGTAGAAACACCTAAACACATGAAATGTATCGTAAACAACATTCCGTGAATTAACAACATTGCCTACATCAGCATTACTAGTTCATATTCTATAAATTATCACAATTAATTTCATCATAAACCTTTACTATGAATTGCATCTAAACTAAACTAGCGCTATAATATATTCACTATATCGCGGTGTAAACGTGACCCAGGTGTTCTCAGATATTAAAGCTATAAACACAAAATACAGCCTAAAGCTAGATGCAGTACTGTATAATCTAGCGAAGTATGCTTTAAATTTTTAATAATTTCCATTTGTTTACGAGAGTAACTTGAAAAATGTATCTAACCATGTAAATTGAAAATGACTGGATGACCTGCAGGGCTGAAGGCCAAATAAAAAATTTTGAACAAATTTCCTATTTACTGTACAGATGCAATATAGTATCATCGTTCGTCAACTCAAATGCGAAAGAAGCATAAAAAAATACGCAGCAAAAATAGGAAGAAAAAATACACAGAAGTTTCACTTCTTGTGCGTGTACACACTGATACACCCACCGGTTTTTTCTTAAGTCAACACTTTTTCTGGTGACTATTAACTTTGTGGAAGAATTTGGATGCCATTTCTCCCTGGCGTTGTGACGTAACTGTTGTGATTCCGGATGATCTTGTCCTTATCAGTGACGTGCAGGAAAGGGAAAGGGAAGAGATCAGCAGTTGAATCACCACCTGCAAGTTAATTTCCAACACAGCGCTGTTACTAAAATATCTCGAAACCAGATCCCACGTTGAACAGTACTGAGGACCAGAATTGGATTCTCAAACATCTGCACCCTAGAGACGTCCTTGATCATCGACACCGCGAATCGAAAGACTTAGAAGCTGACCGGCCAAGGAAGGCCCAATACTGATGCTGGAATTTTTCTGGATTCCTGTTAAAAAAAAAAAGGGGGGGGGGCGTATGGCAGTGATGGCTGGGAGGGTAGTTGGGCCGCCGGTTGACAGTGTTTCGATTTGCCGCGCATGTCTCCTGTAGAGCGCTCTGGTGGGTCGGTTAGTACCGGCTCTAGTAGCGTAGGGGCTGCCGAGCTGGCCTCATGTTGCAAGGGTCACCGGTTATAGTCCGGTTGAGGGCACGGGTGGTTTTAATAAAGAGTTGTGACTGTCCTGTGTTGTCCATAGTAAGAAGTAAAAGATAATGATTATCATATAGTACATATACATTGAAGAAACAAAAAAAAACACGCTTAAAGATGGCTGTACGGCTGACATGGCCAAAAGCCATTTAAAGAACTGGTTAAGGCGCGCGACTGGGGAATGGAAGGTTCCTGGATCAAATCTCGGTCTCGGCTAGAATTTTTCTGGTCTTAAAAACTAACGCTCCATGGTTCAGATTCCGCGTTAAACTGTAGGATCCCTATACTTGGTAATCCTGAAGGTTATATTACTCAAGTTAAAGGTGTGAAACAAGCCCTGAAAGAAAGTATTCAGTTCCAATATGCCTGGGTGATCCAATGGTTCGTCTCTGGACTACTTGACGTTCAGGTTTTGTTATTTATTTATTTATTTTTTTTTTTTAGTTAGTGTGAATCTCAGTTGTTGCCAAGTCGCTTTGGCACAAGAATATACGTTTCACTACTCGTTCTTTCGCCTCGACCAGAGCTAGGGATGCGCTTATTCTAGGCCGTAATCACAAATAGTTGACAATTTCCTGTACTTTCAAGTGTAACAGCTACCTGCTGAAGTTGCCATTTATCGTGAGGGTAGACAAGAAGAACAAGCCCGTGAGCAAATAAGTACAAACACTATTCGCTCACAGTCACAAACTTCTCTGAATGTGAGGTCCTTGTTCTTGCAAATACATGAAGAGAGCGAAAGTACCATCTTCTCCACTTTATATTATCCTGAAAAAATATTCTAAATTATTAGGAAATTACAGTTTTTTGTTAAGCAATAGCATTTCTTTTGTTATTATCTCTGAACTATCTGGAATGATTTACATTTTGATGCAATTGTTTTTATATTAATATTCTTATTTAGAAACAAATTGTCAGTATTTGTGATTTGCAGGATCTGCTGACTTTTTCGGCGTGAACCACTACTCGTCAAACTACGTGACGTCAGGAACATCCGGCACAATTCCTTCCAAAACTTACGACACAGGTGTGGTCACGTCCTACATCGAGGGTTACAGCAACAGCTGTGGCATATACGTAAGTTCCCCTTTGTTCTACACGTCAACTCCGTTATCACTAACATAAAAAAGGAACTTCGGCATTTCTTCACAGACATTCTGCCTTTAAATAGCGGGAAAAAAACTTTTTCCATGTTGTCTTTGCCATCCAGTTACATTGTAATTGTTACAATGGCAGCGACTATAACGAGTTTAAAGTAAACTACAGTTTGTAAATGCGACTTATTTTAAGAGTATAGCCATCACTAATGATGATGACGAGCCAGTGTGTGAAAGATGGTTATCTCGGCGATATATATATATATAAGTGAAAGATGGTTTTCTCGGCGATATATATATATCACACACTGGCTCGTCATCATCATCAATGATGGCTATACTCTTAAAATAAGTCGCATTTACAAACTGTAGTTTACTTTAAACTCGTTATAGTCGCTGTGTGAAAGATGGTTTTCTCGGCGATATATATATATATATCACACTGGCTCGTCATCATCATTAATGATGGCTATACTCTTAAAAAAAGTCGCATTTACAAACTGTAGTTTACTTTAAACTCGTTATAGTCGCTGCCATTGTAGCAATAACAAAGTAACTGGATGGCAAAGACAATATATATATATATATATATATATATATATATATAATATATAGTGTTATTCATTTCGATTTTAAATAATTCATTTTCTAACAAACAGGATATCCCATGGGGACTGCGTAAATTGCTCAACTGGATACACTACTCCTATCCTGGATATCCTATCTTCGTGACAGAGAATGGATGGTCAGACCTACCCGGAGTGCTCAACGACACTGGCCGTATCCACTACTACAATGTGAGTACTGCGAAGTTGCGAACTACACTACAAAACTTGCGACGAATTGAAGTAAGCACTCGGCCCCATTCTCTTGGTTAGTCACCATGCTACATCAACTACAGCTCGAGGTAGAGAGATGATTCAAAGAGTCATTTGGTTGACAGCAAGATGATTCAATTCCTTTCTACTAAGAGTAATAAGTAAACGTCCAACGAATCTTGAGAAGCTCAGAAAAACTTTACTTTATTAGTCATCGTAAGGAGCATAGTAGCAGAGTTAGCGCTAAACAATATAAAAACTTCTGGATATTGTCGGCCATTTCCTCAATTGTGGTAGGATCAATTTTTTTATGAATAATTTTCACGCCAATGCAATTGAATATGTTGTTTTTATTTTCCTTACGCGTTTCACTACATTCTCTGAAGCATCTTCAGCGATTCTTTCTGTTAATTAAATATGTTTTATATTGCAATTTACACAAGAAAATTATGATATATACAGATATAAGCTTTCTATTTACACATGAAAATTATGATATATAATGTAAGTAAGCTAATATCTGTATATATCATAATTTTCTTGTGTAAATTGCAATATAAAACAAATTTAATTAACATACAGAACCGCTGAAGATGCTTCAGAGAATGAAGTGAAACGTTACGTAAAATAAAAACAACATATTCAATTGCATTGGCGTGAAAATTATTCATTGTAAAAAAATTAATATAGAAACTGTCTTCAGTCACATATATAAGACACGTTCCCTTATCTCTAAATTTAGCACAGGGAAAAGAATAATGAGATGTTATAAACATTTATAATTTTCTCTCACAACCAGTAAGAACCAGGATTAAAATGCAGACCATCTGGGGTATAGTCTGTTAATTTTAAAATTTTAAACATGGCTGAGTTTCAGCAGCTGTGAGAGTTGTTCAGGTCAAAATGATAGCCAGCCAGTTGCATCAATTAGGTTTATTTAACCTTGACCGCGGTTTCGACGATCATAAGATCGTCTTCTTCAGAAGGACTTGTGAAATCACATATACTCAGAAAAGAATCAAATAACTCTTGTCGTATCGTAGTGCTATGTACACTTATGTCATTTTTTTAAACATAAATTTTAAAACTTGAATTACATTGTGAAGCATATTAAATACATATGTCAACCGGTCCAAAACGTACATGTTGGGTTGGGGATTTGAGTCGGCGGATAAATAAACCTAATTGCTGCAACTGGCTGGCTGTCATTTTCACCTGAATCTGTTGATTGTTTATTTCTTCTGAACATAAACTATTTGGTGTGATTTAGAATATCAAACAGATTGACGGTTTTGGATGTGGATATAATGTCTCTCACATTTTTCTTACTAATATCTTGCACCTTTTAGATCTATCTATCTATCCGTGTCCTTTGCTGACATCCTTTTTTTAAAAAAAAAAAAAAAAAAAAAAAAAAAAAAACAGCTGAATACAAGCCCTCTTTTCCAAAGGTATATAATTAGTGCGTTGCCTTAAAGTACAAGGAATTTTGATTTACACGCTCTCATCTATTTGTTTAACTTACCGGAAAGAAGTTTTTCCTTGCACGTTACAGTAAAATTTCTATCTATATTCCTAACTGAAGAATATTTCATCTTTGTACAGTTATAAGTGCACGTCTTTCGTGGTGCAGTGCTTAAAATATGGCTGGTAACAATATGAACTGAAAAACCAAATCTGGCTAACTTTTTTACGTTCTTGACACTTTAGTTACGGGTTGTAGTTTATGAAAGAGGTACAATAGCCATTTTATTTTAGATTATTCTCTTCAGATTGATTAAAATTGATTTACAATGTGTGATGAAATGAATCAGTAATATCCAACCGGATATAATACTGATATTATGTTGTAAACCCCCTATATCAGTTCCAATAAAAATCTTGTTAGTTTGAGATTTATCACTACCACGAAGTTGTTTTAGCTGCAATATTAATTTGAGTACAGTTTGCTCATATCTGTTAGTTTTTTTAATGATCGTACATAATAAAAATTGAGTTTATGGCAAATACGACATTTGGGTTCTGTGATCAATAAGTAACAAGAAACATTTGAATCTCCAGAACAAATGACGTCCGAGAGCAGGTACCTTTTTAATATACATATATATAAATTTCAAATAACTGAGTTCTTCCACAATATTTACCGTGATTGACGTTTGGTTGGCAGTTACTTGGAGTTTAGTTTTTGAGTCAACCTTTAATGATTATTGTCATTACACTTGATGTTTCTCATACTATTAAATTTTAACTGTTCATGTCACTCACAGTTAGCAATATTTGGTTTTTAAGGATTAGAAGTGCCTTATTGGAAACTTTATGTCAAAAAAAAGTTGTCTCTTCCTATTTACTATCTCCAAATTTCGAATCACGTCGCTTTAAGTAATATGCTATCATGGCATTGATTTCCAGAATGAGATCACTTTGCAAAGTCTTAAGCCAGTGTTTTCTTTGTTTCAAGGGGTATATGTCAGCCGTCCTGAAAGCGGTCAACGAAGATGGCGTGCCTATGATTGGATACACTGCCTGGAGTCTCATCGACAACCTTGAGTGGATGAGGGGATACACGTATGTTTAACGACATATTTGACCTATTATTGTTTTGCTCATCTACATCTCTACGAAAATTTGTTCAGCCCAATTTTGTTGAAATCACAGACATACAATGCTGTCTGTCCAGCAATAACGTTATCTAGTGACTAAGCATCATAAAAATAACAAAATATGCATTGTGTTCCATTTTCACCAGTAAAAAAATTTTAAAAAAATTTAAGAACCTATTAATCAACGTATATAGGGTAACCTTAATAATTTTATGTTCAATCTTTAGTGGATTGTACACTTCCGATATTTATTTCAACAACACAAAAATAGGTAATTGGCTTCATGTATGTGGAATAATAACATTAAAACTGCAACCATTGTCGTATAAGGCAAGGAATTCTTTAGTAAACCAAAAAATTATTTTTTTAAAAAAAATCCCCAATTTTGTTAATGTCACATACATATAACGACACTGTATGTAATATTAAAACAACTAAACTTATCTCGCTTTAGAGAATATTTTGTATTACCATCTGATTGACACAAAAATCCGGTGTCCACAAATGTTCCAAAGTTTTCAGAACTCGATAAACCATATTTATACAAAAATATATGAAATGATGTTACTAGAATTCTACCAAGAACACATCGTCTGGTTGTTTGATTAATTAGATCGAAACCAAAATGTTTTTAATCGTCATCTTCTGAAAATCATCATTTTATTTACACCTTTAACTAACAAGTTTCCATGATTTCATAATAGATCAGACTGATTATTAATATCGAATACAATCCCAGATAAACAATGCAGTGGTTCCGTGGTCACTACTTAACTTAAGTAAAAGTACGTTTCATCTGCTAATAACGCATTCACTGCCTGCTTCTGTTAAAGAATACACATAGATATGATAATATACTTGCAATTCAAGTGGAATTCTCGTTGGCAGTGCGTAAGTAAACTAGAGGATTTTGATCAAAGGCACATAAAAGATGTTAACCCATATCTGTGAGTTTATAAATGCTGGTTTGGAGTTTATTTAAATTTACAAAAAATATTGTATATAGTATGTTGAAATATTAAATTGAGTTATATCAGTTTTTGTTATTGATATTTCTTCAGGGTGAAGTATGGCATCTACTCCGTGGACTACGACGACCCAGAGCGGCCAAGGACTGCGAAGGCCTCTGCCGCTGTGATCGCAGACATCTACAAGAACAGGAGGGTGCCCCTGGACGTGTTCCAGGCTGCAGACACCGAGTATCCTTCGTAACCCAACTGTACCATCTGGAAGCCGTATATCATAACTGTAATCACAAAATAAATGAGCAATCTTACTAACGTTACTATTCATTACCTTTCCCTTGACCATTCAGTATGCAGTGGAAAGTGACTGCATCTGACTAAGCATTGTGGTTACTCTCTGATAACATCTAAAGTTGCTGCTTCTAATCATCAATTAAAATTCTGTTTAAATTACAGGAGCAAAGATTTTAGCTCTGATCATTATCGAAAAAACAATAGCTTATAAACAAACTAGCTGGTACCCATAACTTAGTACACTTGTTTCGTTAAAAAAAAAAAGATGCAGCTAAGAATGTCGCAAATGCAGTGAGAAAACTGATGAATTTAATACTCTCCGAAATGGGTTTGAGAAGTGAAGACGATGATCTGTAATTAAAATAAGAAATATGAAACCAAATCATATATGATTGTCTGTAGAAAGCGCTTTCTCTTACAACAGCCTCTATCTAAGCCTCCAAAGAGGGGACTGACAGCCTTTTAATACTACGGTAACTAAGTAATAATTATTTCGTGAGGTATTAAATTACCTACCGACAGAGTTTCTCATCGACTGTTCCGACCATCGTCACTAACACGGTAATCCTACCAGGCAATGGGGGTCTTCAGTTTAACGTGATATGCAAACCAGGGAGCGTGTCATAAGTGAATATCAGTTTCAACACTGAGATATACTACGCTGTTAGGACGCACGCCATTGTATATTTCCACTGAAAAAAATAACTTTAAATAGATACTAAGCTGATGATACACTTACCTTAACTAATCAACATCCCATCAAAATGAAGCACACCATATCCTTGATACTGTAGATTGTACATTGCTCAACCAACACGGACACCTAGTTTTTGGGTGAATCAGAGAATGGACACTAATTTGTATACACTGTTGCCTTAAATTTTTCAACTTACATACGTCATTTCTAAATGAACCCTTCTCTAAATCCCGGAACAACAGAATGTATAATGTTCCAAACCCCATACAAATCCAAACAGTAGTTTTTTTGTGAATTCCGTTCAAACAAACAGACACTCTTACACAATTTGAATGGAAAAAAACAGCTTTTTAATCACAGGCCATGTGATATAGTTTAGTGTTTTAAATGACAGCTTTTTCTCAGTTACAGTTTCTGAGCAGCATCAGTGGATGAGAGGTAATGACAACATGCCTTGAGCAATGCGACAGAAGTCATGAATATCACGCAACTGGTAGATGAGAAACCCTGAAAGCTGTACAACACTTCCACTAGCGCGTTTGGAAATAAACACAAAACTGAATAGTTTGGACTATAGTACATACTGTAGTGTACCTAGTGTTGTAAAAAAACTGTTTTTTCTTAATTGAAAAAAAACATGAAAAAAAACTTTGAAAAAAAACAAATTTTTTTCTGGGACATGTTTTTTTTTCATAACTACTAAATCTCAAACTTATAAGGCATTTATCGTTTAATATGACTGTTTTTGAGCTTAATACTAAGTACTTATCATAATTTTTAAATCTATTATATTTTTCTTGTTCAGTAGGAAAAAAAATAAATGAAAATATTGGCAACATGACTGAAGTTTTCTTTTACGAACGGGGACTTCCCGAAGAGGCTAGGTTGCGTGAGAAGGAATCCCCGTTTTCCGTTGTTTGGGTTGATACTCGCTATTCGAACCATGAATTCACTATGAATTTATCTGTAGACCTACGGATCTTTTAAAAACATTAGGAATTTTAAATTTATCTACAGTTTTTTGCCTCTTTTTATTACTTATTGTGCTTTCCTTATATTCGTATACTTGTTAAACTCTCAGCGTATAGTGATGCTGAGTCATTAAATTGTCAGTATTAATGGTTTCCTTGCAACCGTTGGCGTAAGCCAGTGATTGAAAAGAAATAAAGCTCTTATTTTGTATGATAATAGATTTAAATTCAAACTTAAAAGACCGAAATACAGAACAATCGGCGCAGTCGTTATGCACAGTGTGTACATTTAAAATTACAATCTCAAAATCTTTAGTGTACAATACAAGAACAACCAGTAAAAGAAAATGTAACTATTTCTGAAGTTATGGATCTAGAGGAGACAAAAGTAGAAACAGAAAATTCCGACACCGACTGAACTAGTGTTGGTAGTGCTGATACTAGTGAATGTGGTACTGACATAGAGGATGAATAAAATTATGTTAACTATATAGATACATTTATGAATCATTATGTAAAACTTTATATGATTCAGTAAGGTGTAAAACACACATGTAATTTGTGAGTTCCATAAATAAAACTATAATTTATCAAATATATTGTTTTCTGAAAAAAAAAATTTAGAAAAAAAAACAAGGGTGATAGGTTTTTTTTACACAAAGCTGAAAAAAAACATTTTTTTCAATTTGCAACACTAAGTGTACCCTATGGTAAATTAATATTCAAATTAATTATACTACACCCTGCACTTGTTATCGGTGCGTACTGTGAACATCTGCATAAATCTTGCACCCATGAGCAAATGCCGGGCACCAGGATTTAACTCCACTTGAGATTAATCACTATATTTCCTAGACAATTATTACAATAACACCAATGTAAGAGTGTAGTTATGTTTAAAATATATTTGGAAAGGTGGGAAGTCAACGAACTAACTGAGATTTACGTGAACATCCTTCCCAAAACCCAGGTTCGTTTGAATACCAGCTTCTTTCCTCGCAGACATTTCTGATTGGTTGCATAACAAACTCTCCTGTCAAAATAATCAGCCTCTAATTGTTATCCCTATTTGTCTCTCTAACTCTTTGCTCTGATACTACTATGTTGCTTTTCTATTTCTGTGGTAATCAGCAAGGCTTCAGACACAATGTAAATGATGTTACAAGGAATGGTACAATGAATGTTGTAATTATATCCAAAGTGGCTGTATTGGTAATCATACCCTACCTACATTTTGGTAATAAAACCATACAAAGATGTTATTAAAAAAAACTTATATTGGCAGAGCAATAAAATACAATGCGCCGTATTGGTGCATTACGTTTACATACAACGTGTGTTGATATATTCCCACAATAGACAACATTGGTCATGTCATCCTCCGCAAGCTAAGGGAAAAATCGTTCCTGAATCCTCTCGGACAGGCATAAAAAAAGCTGAATGGCCTGTGGTAACGATGCGGGTGATAGCCGCTAGAATTGCGTTAGGTGAGGGCAGGAAACATCCGTCTCGAACTTTCAAGTGTGGAGTCATACACCAAACTTATTTATTTCCCACCCTCCATGAAAGAGTGAGATGACAAATAAGTGCGACAGAGACGAAGTTATCGGAACTGTAACGAGTGTTGCCGAAGCCCTACGATTCTATTAACCTATCTCAACAACCAACTAATGTGGGCAAATTTCATTACGTTTGATGTAGATTGTATAAGTTAGCCAATAGATGAATTATTTAAGAAATGTTGCTATTTGTGTATCATTTTTATTCATGACGGAGCTAATCAGAAAACCAAGTCATCCCTTGATTCAGGAATACTGAAAAAGGACGTATGAGGTACACAACCTCACATTTTGTGATTTTGACATTAAAAAAGCTATTTTTTTATTTAATAATTGTAATTGTATATACTAACTCTGAATTTTAAGTTCCAAGGTCAAGATGAATATAATGAGATCTCTGGAAAATAAAGAACAGTCTAGATAGAGTTGAAGAAAAGATGTAATTTAATTGCAATGGAGCACAGGCTCCGGTGGCAATTTCCATACACACCCATCTTCCCCCTATCCTGCACCCATCTACATTTGCCGGCTACAAATTTTATCTTTAAATTCTTTCGAAGTTTTCGTTAAATTATTCATCATTTCTCTTGGTAACTGGAAGAGGACGAGTTGGTTTTGGAAAGAACATGTTTTAAGAGAAGAGATGAAACAGAATGGCTAGATGGAAGCCACGAAGAATCCTGGCGGGATTAAGAAGAGGAAAATATTAGCCTGAGGGCGGAAGGTTTAGGGTTTTGATAAAGATAATGAAATATGAGTTTGGAAATGATAATTGTTTGTTTAATAGAAAATATAGGAATTATGAGATAAGTAGAAAGTGTTTTATTTGATATTGAGATTGAAATATAGATATAGGCAAAGGAGATGATTTAAAGTTTGTATGTTAAGAATTTGATTAATAATAATTTGATTTACAGCGTGAGTATCGTAATAAAACCAGCAACGGACAAAGAGGGATTAAAGAAATCCTTATGTACTGGTGTGGTGCAGGAAATATAAGCAAAAGTATTCATTTAAAAGTATGGTAAAGTAACACACACATGTGTTCTCTACAAAACAAAAGGAGCTATACAAAGGGTACGTTACAGACGCAAGACGAAATGGAGGGGAGGAGACAAAGGTCGTCGAGAGGATGTGAAATACGAGGTCTTCGTGTAGGAATCCGTGGAGAATACGGATTGGACACGAACTGGCAGCTTGAATAGCGACCAGTTTTTGAAGTGAGGTACTTAGGTTCTATCCAGCAGTGGCTAGAATCATGGATTCTCTCAGGTGAAGCCGCGCCTGAGAAAATAGTCTGTTTTTGCTAATGTCTGTAACTACTGCCTCGGTACAGTAACTGATTTTATGTGCTTTTAAATTGTTTGTAGCCTACTTATATGATAATCTTTGAAACCCAAATAACTTCCTGAGTAGAGCGACCCGCAATATAGGAATAACTCTACCAATCTGAGCAAATTCGCGTGTTATCATTACCAACTTAAAACTTTTAAAGGTCGTATTTTTTTTTATTTAAAGTGTAAGACATTCCTTTATTATATTATTATATTTTATTCGTAAATATTTTATAATGTTGTTAGATTAGGCAAATTCCAAACATTCAATTTTAAAATACTGCTCGATAAGTTAAAGATCGTTTATATAGGACGGAGGTCTAGATTTTCATGTTTTTTATTGTTTATAAATTGAAAGCTAAATGTAGCCTATCGACCGTCTGTCAGTCATGTGTTTTTCTGTAATAAATGGCCAGGTTACGGCACCTTTTTTGATTTATCTGCGCCTTTAATATCAATTTTACATACCTCTTTCATTCATAAATTTATCCATAATTATTGAGTTGCATGGTAATTACCTAACTAAAATGATTAAAATTATAACTTTTTAATTAGAGTAGGGGCACACAGCTCTCCACGCCACTTTACACTAAGGCGTTATTACCACTTCTTTAGTATGCTCATTACAACTTATATTAGAAAAACCTACTGTCACTATTCCGCGCAATCCCATCCCTGAATAAAATTCCTTAATAATCTCATTATACCAGTTAGATAGTATCTCTGCTTTTTTCGAATGTGTAAGTGTTGTATAAGCCTGAAGTTTATGTTACTCGGCCTAATATATTTTGGTAGTGAAATCAGTGCCTTTATGGAAAAATAAAGCGAGTATTATGTCCTTCACCATAATTCTCCTGTGTTAATAATTAAATTAATCAGACCCTAATAATTATACCTGATCCAGCAATATTATTCAGGTTGACAGATTTGTATTTACAAATTTTTTCTGGTAATACAAACCTAATGGTTTTCTGGAAATTCGCAGCTGCTTCTGCTATTAATGGTGAAGCAACCTGAACAAAGGTTAGTACGCAACTTTATTTTTTAATAACATGGTACTCTCAAAGAACAAAACCTTTCCATCCATAACAGTCTTCTACCTACAAGTTCTAAATTAATGTCATAGCCGCGTACACACAAGAAAATAATTAAGTGTTCAAATCTGTTATCTGAAATCAGTTCAAAAGTGAAACATTTGAGACTTCCGAACACAGATTGAATAAAATCCAGTGAGCGGAAA
Source organism: Vandiemenella viatica (assembly GCA_031002005.1). Lineage (NCBI taxonomy): Eukaryota > Metazoa > Arthropoda > Insecta > Orthoptera > Morabidae > Vandiemenella > Vandiemenella viatica. The sequence goes on from JARYHS010012519.1 coordinate 165,015,912, forward strand.
ATTGAGTATCAGTCCAGTTAATTAACCATACAAAATAATCAGACGAGATACAGAAGAACGGCAGAATGAAATTAAGGGAGAAAGTCGTTGCTAAATATTTGCAGCACGCTTATTGAGCTTAAATGGTAATTATGTTTTAGTAAAAATCTCTTGCGTTTGAGCAGCCTTGAAAACAGGAGAAGACAGTACTAATTGTTCTAGAGACAATGTTCCCGCAATAAAGATCCCTGATTATCTACATCTGACGATAAATAACGGAGGTATTTTTGTGCAGTTAGTCACATCTTCTTAAGGAGTGATCTTTTATTGCGAGCGGATTTTCACGTGCGAGATTACTTTCAGTTCTGCGCGAAACAAGCCCAGATAGGGGATCCTATTAAGCAGTGAATAATACTAGTAGCCTTTACCGCAGTCATCCAGGACAACCTAAAAATGAGGCGCGTTGGCTATCTGTTGTTTCTTGGGTTGGCCCTCTTGAACTTGGTGGAGGCCCGTACTTCCTACAGGCCGGGTAGCACCTGGGGCGCCAACGAGTTCCCGCCTGGGTTCTATCTGGGAGCTGCTACTGCTTCCTACCAGATCGAAGGCGCATGGGATGAAGATGGCGAGTCTACTGACCTCTCTGTTAGATGTTCCTCTATCAATGAAAATGTCACAACGATTTCACTAACAAATATAAGGATAGTTGGGTCTGTGTGTAATGTGCATGGGTCGATTGTTTAATCAATTTGAAGACACGACAAGAAATTTCTGGATGGAAACTTGAAATTTCTTGACACGATCATTAAATATACAAAAAAATTATTATTATTTAGTAATCGCTTTTTGTTATCTAAATGAACTTTGTCTGCTTATAAAGCTGATCAGCTTTATTTTTCTTGTTAATGTCGTGGACAGTAACCATGACACATCACAAACTCATCTTTTAGTTCAAAACAACCACGCTCTTGATGGAATCTGAATTGACGACGCCTCAGTTCGTGAGTTCGACGCTGTAGCCGCTTTGCAGTTTTGTTTGTTAGCAGGAAGAGAGAAAAAGATCTTCAGGATTAAATCAGCAAATGTAATTGCTGGCAGTGCGTTAGAGTCATCGGAAATAACAAATCAAGGCTTAAAATTGAGTTTTTATGGTATAGGTATTTTCTGTACCACCTCCATATCAACGTTCTAAATTTTTTATCATTCTTCAAACCATTTGTGGCACAATTAGAAATAAAATTTGAAAAATTAAGAGATAAAATATTGTTATTATTACAAACTAGGTAACGACATTGTTCGAGAGTAAATGATTATACAACGTCTTCGTTATGACATGTGATTATCACAGCAAGGATGCTGATAACATGTATTATATTTGCTTGATTATATTAAATGAAATGTAATATAGCGGACATGACATTTATTATTATTATTATTATTATTGCAGCTATATCAATCCTTTTTTCAGGATGTAGCCTCTTTAAGCCTAATGAGCTATATATTAGAATTTAATTCTACATAGTGTTGCTGTAGTTCTTTCCAGGCCGATCGATCCTGAGCCGCCCTCTTCCAGTTCTGGTGAAGATGGCGGCAATGAATCTAGTCGCCGAAATATCGTGTAGCAACGCACTCTTGACTCGGCTAGTCACCCGAGAGCAGTTTATACATTCTCAACGCCGAGAAAGACTTCGTTCTTATATGCTTTAATTTTTCTTCTTGCTGGTGTTCCTAAAATCCATCATTCGCCATCATTAAGTGGTGTGCTCCACACAAGGACTTTTAAAAAGTTCTTTCTAAGTCCTAGATCTATATCTGAAACTAAGACATTTCTCTTCGTTTCATAAATAGTATCTAAGTGTTCATCGGAAACAGTTTTAATTACTCCTGTCCAAAATCAATTTATTTGTGTCTGTCTATGCGTAACATATTTTTTCAAAATAATGACTCATCTAAAAATGGACAAAGAAACAGATTATGTTGCCTACATCTACAAAACTTCACTGCGATTCAGAAAACTGTGAGTGGCAAGGATTGTTTTGAGCAAAAACTAATCTTCTTCTGTGCGTTCAAATCGTAAACGTGGCACAACAGAATAAATAATTCATATTGGCGTCAGCATGCCACCTTGTTTCCCTCGTCTTATCTCTCACTGTGACCCAAACAAATTTTTGAGCGCTTGTTTGGCATTAGCTTCAAATGGAAGCTACGTAGTCTGTCTGACACTAACCCAAACCAATTTACATATCAAGTAGTAAGAGCTGTCGCAAGTGATCACAAAACTCGTGGTTCTTCTCCGTAGTTTCTCACTACCGTCAATCAATTCTTTGCAATACGGATTTCAAACAGCACAACGTTACTCTGCATGAGTCCCTACAAACAGTTTTTTACACTGTCTCCTTTGTATATGCCCTAAAATCCTACTAAACTCTACCAGAAAGTAGTCAAGATTTTGCTTTGAGCGAACTTATGTGTTGATCCCACTTGACGTTACTTTGTACTGTTATGATCAGAAACTTCAAAGGATCAACCTTACCAATGATTTATTTGTACTCATTGTCAAGTGAATCCTCTCACTTCGTTATGTGCATTGCCTTGCTCTTTTTGCAGTTTAGTTTAAATTGCCGGCTATCGCACCTTGCTGAAATAACTTCGAGATGGTGTTGCATTTCTAAAAAATCATCCTAGTTTTTTACTTATCTATAGATATTTATATCATCAATAAACAATCTTAAAGTACTACTCACATTAACTGGAATATCGATTATAATATTTAGAATAAGAAGTGGACCTATTCCTGACAGACTACCGATGTAATATCTGTGTTAATGAAGGATTAATACATATGTTTCGAAACCTCAACACACATTATGTTCGAACATCTTGACCTGAATGTAATGTTAAAGACTTTTTGAAACTACTTTCATTTGTGAACATTTTCAAGGTGCATTTCTCGTAATGCACATATATTACGTACCTCAAAGGTAGGATCAATTTCACCACAGCTCTCTAGTTTTAGATAGTAGGATTAACAAATCTCCCTCTTTTATAGTGTTCGAATATATAGCTGAGATTATACAGTCTCTCAAAGGTGGCTCTTTTCATTTCTTTCCAACCTGATACTATTTAACAAAGCCAGATAGTAATTATTCATAGCTCAATATTTCATATCAATCATAAGCCAATGGCTATCACAAAAGGAATTCTTCGAAATAAAGTAGAAAAAAGTGTTTTGAAACCTATAAATGGTACAATAAACTATAAAACGTGTAGCTAATAGCATTATCTTGTTGTATGATGAAATTAAAAATTAATTCTCGAAATGAGATAGAAAAAATGAAATTTTTTAATACTGTTAGTTACCAAGTTATGGACTTCTATATTTCAACTTTTTTACATTTTTTTGATGTAATAATTTTTCATCTGAATAGTACTGATTTAATTAAATTCCTCAATCTTTATACTTTTTTAGGTCAACTGCTATCGTTTCTCAATCATTTGGACACGTATCCTTCCCACCGGAGATACAGACAACATTAATCAAGTGGGCATCGACTACTACAACACTCTCATAGACTCTCTCGTGGCAAAGAATATTACACCTCTCGTAAGTAACACACCATTCAGTAGCATTCACTTAAATAAGATGTTTAAAAATTGTTTATTTCCGTTGATTACGATTCTGTAATATACCAATAGATGTTCTACAAAATTCTGCAGGTAGACAGAGAGTATGTTTGAACAATCTTACAGTAGCTTTAGTATTATGAAGTGATGCTTAGTGTTAAGATAAACAGTCAAAATAATGAAAAGTGGAAAGACTAAATAGTGAACAGAGTCGTCCTTGAAATGTGAAAAACATACTAGTCCCTGTTTCTCTAACATTCTTCGAAGTCCTAACGGAATAACAAAACCAAATTTTTCTCATTCTCTTAAGGTTTAAAGAAATTTAATAGTCCTAAAATTATTTTCATTATCCTTTTGTAATGCTTAATTGTGTGTCACCTCAGCCTTCATTCTTGATAATCACGATATTGCGCTAAATAAATAATTTATTTAGTGCTGTAAATTTTGGATCTGATTATAACTAATTTGATTAGAAACAATATTTTGCAAGCCTCCAGTAAAGACACGACAATCCTTGCTATAACAAATCCTTGCTTGATGTTAGTAAAAATTTAAACAGTACGAGTGCTGACGGTTGTAGCAGCTTGTGGTAAGGCCATAGTTTGAGTAATAACATTCATTTTAGCAGTTTTTAATCATGTTATTGATTAGATAGCCCCCAACAATTATTCACTTCCTAATTCGGTGATTTTTACTAAGTTATTCTGGTTACATTGTAAATATTTACGCTGTAGTTCGTTTTCGGCAAAAGAAGGCGAACGATAAAATTTTAACAACAGGAATAGAACAATCATTGTAGTTGATAATTAACTTCTCAGGTTACCATCTACCACTGGGATCTTCCGCTTGTAGACACACCACAGAACGGACACGACAAGCACACTAACACACAACACTTAAACACCCATGCCCTCGGCCGGACTCGAACCGGCGACCTTCGGTACGTGGGGCCAGTACTCTAGCCCCTACGCTACCGAGGCCAGCGCGCACGCATTTGTTCCACAACTTCGGCGACAGAGTGGGTACTGCCAACCTATCAGCTATTGTGTAAGCAGTTCCCGATTCGGAATGACTAAAAGTGGGAATGATCAATTACGAAAGGGTCTGACGGGTTAAGAAAATAACAGAAGTATAAAAAATTCTGAAAGTTGTAATAAATGGTATCTCAGCAGACATGGGCGTGTTTTTGTGAAGATCATTAGCTGTCGCAAACATAAACAGGTATTTTTCTTGTTAGACTTCTTTTGTTAGGGGATATCAACTTGATACTAAATAAAAAAAATTGTTTCATGTAACTTCTTTTATTAAGATTATTCCCTAGTATTCCTGCTCTTTTCATTTATTTAAAACTCCAGGTTCGTGGAAGTTATGAGAAATGAAGTTCTTTATAACGAAGTTCTGTTTTCACGAATGTCTCTCGCAACCGTACTGCTTGTGTCTTTGACTCACGCCGCATCTAAAATTCTAACCAACAATCATATGCTCACACCTAGCTAGTCCTTCCTTACTGGTGTAAGGAAAATTTATCCTGATGCAGTTGCCCAAACTGTTTGGATCGCACGCACAAGCTGCCGAACTGAATCTAGCTGTGCCGTAGGCAGTAGTGCTCTGTTCCCAAATTGGCTAATTGTTTCACTCTTCACTTCATCATGGTCCAGGTTACTCTCGCCGTCACTGCCAATGCCGCTCCTAATCTACGCCACTCCTTCCAGATAACAAGCGCAAGGCTGCGGGCTCCAGCATGTGGAGAATTCTAACCCGGTCTTTATTTCGGGATTGTGCACAAAAATCCCAAGATCCCGGGATAATCCCGGGATTTGGGGAGGCAAATAAAAACGTACAAAAATAAATGTAAGAATCCGTTTTTTTTCATTGCAATTTTAGGAACATATGTCCCTACACAATAGTCATTTATTAGCAATCAGATATGAATTCACACAGTCACGAAAGTTTTTCAAAACAAAAATTAACTTCTCTATAAATTTTAGTAGGCAATTGACATCTACATAATAACAAGGCACATAGAAACAATAAACGTGTCACATATTAAAATATGAATCAACCAAATTCAGACTTCTTATAGTCAATAACTCAATATTTTAAATTTAATTTTTTTGGGAATTTGCGAAAATACGATCGAAGAAATAACAAGGCGTTCAATGTTTGATCACCTAGCCTGCTTCTTAATTTATGCCACACGTATTCTGCTGCCGAGAAAGCGGGTTCGGAATCGATTGACGTTGGAGGTATAAGCTTGTTCCAGATTATAGTCACGATTGGCTTTAAAAATATTCATTTCCTTCTTAACGATTTTGGAAAAATTCGATTCAGTGTATAATTATGGTGTCAGTGTTTTCATGCTTTTATCTATATGGCCTGAGGTTTTACTTTGAGATTTGAATCACTTTTGCTTTCAATTGTGGGTTTGCATGCCATGATCTGATAAGCTACTCTTAATGTTTAATTATCTGTTTTATATATATATATAAGAATCTTGGTGGGGCTAGAAAACAAATCCCTTATTTCTTCGTCTAATATTCTTCCACAATCATATAACGTCTTCCGGACTTTGAACGAAACCATTATTCGTCAATTAACCAAACAATAATAAATAATTCTACTTACGCGATGCAAAACGCAGCTTTTTAGACACCTTTTTACTTACACCTTCTCTGTTTGCCGGCGCAAACGCCACTACAATCAGCTGTTAAAATAAGATGATGGACAAGAAAATGACCGATAAAATGACTGCGTTTCTCTCGGAAATTTTGTCTTTTATGATGTATGTTTCATAACAATTTTTTAATTTTTTGTCAATCCCGATAATTCCTGGATCGAGAAATTTAATCCCGAAAATCTGATCCTCTAACTATGTGTTATATCCGGTTTAATAGTCTCTCCAACAGATGTCTCTGGCGCGAGATCCTTACCATTGTGTTCATAAAAAAAAGCCTTGTTCTGTCACAAGCTTATCCCTTTTTACAATATTTTTTCCCAAGTTTACATTATAACAAAATACGAATTTGTGATACAAACTATTGCTCTCCCTGAGAGATTCTCGGGAGTACATCACAAAAAAAGACACATTTATGTGGTTTCTTTACGTTCTGTAATATATAAGACTGTGCAAAGGTTATCTTGTTGGTTCGCAGTTCTAAAATCCTGGACTGATTTACAATCGACCCATGTACTTTTTTAAAAAAAATCTACTCAAGTAATATTCTGAAGATAACAATGTAGGTTACGGTATGTTTTCTCGACTTTCTTAATATTCGGCTCATTTCATATCAGTGAGCATAAACCACAGAGCCCCAAAATGCAACGAGTGATGCAAATTGCAACACTTTGATATTGTCAATGAGACATCATTTTTGCTGCATACATTTTACACAGGGTATAAATTTAAAGCACTAAAGAGGTAACTACCGAGTACAGTGACTGGGTTGTTATTTGAAAGAAGTTTAAAAATTCCCAGTATTAAAGAAACTACGCGAAATGTACTAGTCAAGAGAACTGACAAGTACGTCAGCTAACTTCAGAACGTAAATCTTACCCCTTGATTTGTGTGTTTCAGGTAAAAATGTGGATAACGTTTAATGAGCCGGATATGTTCTCAACTGGATATTCTTCGGCTACTCGCCTAGCTCCAGTAGCCAACTCATCCGGCATCGCAGACTACCTGTTGGCCAAGACGGTACTACTGGCGCACGCCAAGGTCTGGCACCTCTACGATGACCAGTACCGCAGCAAGCAAGGAGGTAATATATTATTCTTCGTGCTTCAGGTCACTGGGTTATAGACTCAGTTACGTTTATCTTAACCACCTTTGTACGAGGTACGTTAACCCTGCTGTTTAGATGAGCGCTTTAAACGTCAGTCTGCACGTAATGTCTTGACCGACGTATTACTTGATCAGGCAAGACGCCAGGTAAAACTGACCAAAAATTATGTCCACATTCTTACGTTTTTGACTTCCGTCTTTGGTTCAGTTTTGTTAAAAGCATGGATGAAGTATCACTTTGACTGGTTATTTCACTATCTCTGATGAGATTAAAAAGTAAAAATGGTCTAGAAGATGGTTGCTAAAGAGGAATAGGTTCTTTCATCTGAATTTGCTTCGGGAATTACGTTATGAACCTGAAGACTGACGTAATTATTTACGATTGGATACGGGCCCTCATTTCAAATTGTTATCCCCTATATTGCTAATTGTTTCTCTTGGGGTATCTTTATAAATTAAGAATAAAAGAAGGTCGAAATTTCACAGAGAAGGTTTGTAAATATAATCGGCACCAGCAGAAGAATGTGATGACTTCTTAATTTTTAGCAACCTGTTACGAAACACTGAACGAAAAGAATTGATTTTTTTTCATATTCATTTCGTTTGTATCTCCAAGATTCACTGACTTTCATTTACCAACCAAATGCATTTGGTTGATTTTCCTGTCTCGCTCGCAGTAGTAATTTGATTTTAACTTGCCCTATACAAGGTTAAATAGGATACAACTCAATGAATTCCGTAAACAAATCATGTGACTACTGTCGTAGACGCGAAAAGTCCACCGCGTAAAATGTTTTCGAAAAGAAAAACAAAATAATAGTTGTTTTAGCTCCGCACAAGCTGAAAGATGGTTAAAAACTGAAGGGAAAACGTCACACAGGACCGATAACAATGCTCCCGCCGATCTGTTTCTGGAAGTCGTAAGTCTTCGTCCAGTTCGGGTAAAACGTCCGTTTCGCTGCCCACACATAATGTTCTGTCTGATTCTTTTTACCTGATCATGTAAAACGTCCGCTAAGACGTTAAGTGTAGGCAGTCGTGGGTTATTATTTCTTAGAGGTTTTCGCTAACCATCTAAAGTCTAGACTATTTCTGCAGTGGTTTACAGTTTTCACGTCTGTAACACATGTTTCACAAACGGCGTGAAGCAATACATGTGATTAGTAATCTTAGAAGGCACGCAGATAAATCCTGATGTATAATTCCAACTCGTATAGCCCATCTAGTTAAGAGAGGCGGTTCAAGGTCAGGCTGCTCTATCCCCACTCCACTGCCTTTTCCCCTACGTTCAAAGGGAAAATTTCCGGCTCCCATACCTGGGCACATCGGGAAGGTAGAAAATGAGGGCATGGTGAGGTTAAGTTTAATCTTGATCCTGCAGTTCTGAGTGAATAGGATTTAGTGTAGAATGTAGATAGCGCTTAACATTATCCAAATTGCAGACAGCATGAAGCCACTAAGAATCATAATAGGTAGGGTCTTAAATAAGCTAGTGGATATAGTATAGATATAGCTACAAGAGGACATGGAATTTAAGAGACATTTCAGGGGGAAAAAATCGCTGTTTGGAAAGAGGGCACCGTACAATGAAGAAGACGTTAAAGCCACAACGGAGACTTTTCCTGTCTTATGATCTAAGTCTTCACGGGTATACCGCTGGATTGTATTGTGAAAACACGATATTTCGACGACTAGCTCCGCCAGGTGTGAAAACGTCTGTAATAGTCTGTTGTCGTCCCACAGCTGTGTAACCCATTGAGGAACCTAACGGAGCGAACTTGGAATATATGTTAGCTAAGGAACATGGCGGTACACGTGGAAAGTAAAATAAAAGGAATAATGTAACTATGATAATTACTCATGCATGCTATTTGGTAGTGATATCACCTTCACATTTGCGATTTATGTGAGGACTAATATTAGCTAGCAATTAATATAGTGCATTTAAGCAGTATATCGATTTTCGAAGGTATTCGTTTAGTGTTTGTCTTTTGGTCGATCAGTCTCGCATTCACTAATGTGATATATTTCTTCTAAAATACGGCTCCAATAAACCGAATGATGAGCTCTTTCCTGAGGCCAGATTATTCATCATGTTATCTGTCTACAGGTCGAGTTGGAATCACTCTCAATATTGAATGGTATGATCCACTTACTTCCAGTGCCGATGACGCAGAGGCTTCAGAGAGAAAGCTGATGTTTGTGGTAAGCAAAAACTATTTCTAATACCAAGTAGTTAATACTTTTGTCATTTATCTCTTTGAACCCTTGCTTCGTCTTCGTAAGGAATCTATGTAATTTCAACGATCAGTTCTGCATTATCGTGATCTTTACATTTCGCTGCTACCAGCTTCTTTATTTATGCACTTCCTCATTTACAGCATCTATTGCTATATGAACTTTCAATAAACTTAACGACCTCGTTACCTTATGCTGGGCTTGTTTGTTTGGACCTCAATCATTTTATTGTATTTTCAATAGTTACACACTTTTTTATGTTTCGAGATACTGTAAAAATCTACAAGTAATTTCTACTATACATATATTATTCCTCGAAGGTGTTTTTTCTTGTTTTTTTTTTCTTGTCAGTACGCCATATCTCGCTTAATACTTAATCATAATTAATGACTGAGACATCATTTTGAAGATTAAGTTTCCAGCTAAATGTATATGCCAACTTTGATGATAATCGGTCGAACGGTGTCGAGTGTAGCTTTTTATGAAGAACATTAACATTAATTAAAGGGGTGGAAGGAGGGAGGGGGTTGAGCTTTGGCAGACCAAATGTTGACAGGATTTTTCTCTTTGTTTTAAAGTATACATGTGCAAAGTTCGATAAAAATCAGATAAGAAATGTAGGTTTCTATAAAATTAAGGGGTGTAAAGGGGAGAGGGGTGGTTTTTTTATTTTTATTTTTTTGGTCAGATACCTTCTCCATGAAAAACTACATGTAATTGCCAACTTTAATGGAGATCAGTTAAATGGTGTCGACTGTAGCTTTGAATAAACAAAATTGGCAAAAATTAAGGAGGTGGATAGGGGAAGAGGGGTTCAGTTTTTTTAAACCAAAAGTTGACAGTATTTTTCTCTTTATTTTTGGTATATAAGTCCAAAGTTTCATCGATATCGAATAAAAAATGTGGATTTGTATAAAAATTAAGGGGTGGAAGGGGGTAGAAGGGGTGGTTTCTCAATGAAATTCATATGGGACCACTTTGGAGGTATACCCTATCCACTAAACAAATTTCACTTAAATCGGTTCAAAATTGGCAAAGATATCGCTGAAGATACATTTAAAAAAAAAAAATACAGACGAATTGAGAACCTCCTCCTTTTTTTGAGGTCGGTTAAAAAGTAAAATATTGTATGTTAATATAATGTAATTATTTTATTGTATTAAAAGTTATAAGTATATGATACTAATCTGAATTCACGAGTAGCTGTGAAGGCAGTGATGGGGCAGGAGACAAGTCATAGACGAATAAGTCAGGAATGGAGAAAGCCATCGGTGAGATGTAAGCCGGGCATGGCGTATTGATTGGTAGCAGACGAAGAGGCGCTGCGGTAACCAAAATACATTACTTGAACTATCAGAAGAAGAGTTAATAATACTGTAAATAGTATTTTAAAGTGGCGGACAATCCGTATAAGGGGAGATTGTAAAAAAGTTGTGAAGTATTAAGAAAAGTTGGAGAGTAAAAGTTGGTTGAGTTAAACTTGTTATATTATTTAGAGGAAACTATTTTTAATGGATACATTGTTGTGAGAGAATAAACGCAAGATAAAGTATTATAAAAGTTTATCTCAGAAAAAAGAAGTGAAGATTCTTTTTTTTTTTTTTTTTTTTTTCTAACCACGACTTGCACTGTTTTGTGATTTTCTGCAATCATACAGTTTAATATTCTGATTGTAACAAAATACAGAAACGTCACCTAACAGATGCAGATGACAGTGATATCTTCAGTGTTCACAGAATTAGATGTAAAAATCAAAATGTGTGAAACCTGTGCCAACCATCCCCACTCTTACCTACTACGAATGTACAGCTTGGAGGGATATTGCTATAACAATTAGGAGAAGTGCAATGAAGGGGAAATATGGCCATCACAACAAGCTGAAACACGATTTCAGGAATAAAGAGAAAGTGTCAGAGATTGTAATTACCAAGGGACGTGTTCAACAGTTTGCCAAAAACATTGACACAACTTAAAATTAAAATTCGTAAAGAGCAAAGGCAGGTGGGTAGGAAAGAGCACTCAAATAATTTAAGATACAAAGAAAATCAAACAATCGGAAAATAAGCGTGTAGCGAAAATGTCAACGGATCATAAGCTCAATCGCAATTACAGCAGGGCGCCGATACCCGAACTAATTTGGTTCGGATTATCGATTTGTTTGTATTTTCGATTTGTTCGTATTTTTTATTTGTATAGTTTTTATTTTGCCTTTAAAATTACGTGTAGTACATTATTTTATCCCGCTTCGTTTTGAAGCCACTTGTGCTTCCTTTTAGAAGATAAACATGATGCCGTCATAGGTCTATAATACTGATACAATGAATTTAAAAAAATACATCAACACAGCAAATTAATAGCAAAGTCGCATGTAAAACACGGCGGGTTTCACATTTCTAAAAGAAACTCAAACTACTGGCACACTGAAACAACTGTCGCGTCGCGGTTACAAAAAACATTCAGCTTCAAAGCCAATGTGAGGTTGGTCACGCGATAATACAATACAAACGCAAGGGGTAAAACTCAATGGGGCCATGTCTTTGTTAGTGGAATTTCCGAACAAAACTATTGCAAACTTGTGCTGTACTGTTCTGTAAATCTGTGAATAGAAACAATGTTACGCTTCTGTAAAATAATACGCAATTTGTAAGAAAAAGAAAAAAATAGATTTTTAGAATAATTGACGTTTCCGATAACTGACGTTCATATTCTCGACACTCTAATTAATCAAATTCTTTACTCGAGGAACATTGCTCAAAATTCACTATTATTACAGTAGACACGAAAATGACTCAACAACTTGAGAAAGTTACAAGCAGAGGTTTCAAAAAAAAAATTCTTTTAAAGAAATTACAAGAATTAAAATTAAAAAAAACATAAATCGATTGTATACTAACCTTAAAAATAAGTTTTCCTTCATAAACAGTATCTAATGAAAAGTTCGAGCTAGATTAGCAATTAATGGTAAACATTTAGGAATCATCGTAACGCAAAATAGGAATCAACAATGTGGATTATACACAAAATAATAAATCTCCTCTATAAATACTTATGCTCCAAATGATATGAGGACGTCCAACAATGTGAAGTTTTTATTTTGCTTCTTTTAGAAGGTTAAGTTTGCAGTGTATTAATAACACAAAATGCGAAAAAATTTGCACATATTCAAATAGCATGTGAAAAAAATAGGTTTTTTACCAACAAGTTTGTAGCAGTACCGTTCCATTAAGGAATGGGAAAGTTCTTGTTAGCATAGTACACATGATGGATTCAGACATAATTTAGAAGATAATATTAAAATATACCAGTCAGTATTAACTGCCATACTTCTTGCATGTCTTCATACCATTTAATCTACCATGATAAAACCTTACAAAGTGTAGGCAACCAAAAAATGAGACAGTACCATATATTCCGTAGTAAGTACTCAAATATATTATACATAACTGTCAAGGCATGATTATCAAATACTACTCTTAAATAAAGTAAAACTTAACCCCTACTATAGAAAATGAATCATGTAAGAATTTTTATTATACTTTAGCCAGAAAAAGTATTGATTTCTTGGTCAATATGTACAGATATTAAAGATCTCTATGTTTATGAGAACAAAGTTGCACAATTCTACACAAACCTCTTGAAATCTGAACAAATCATCAAAGTAATTACTTGAGTGTAAAAAGATATTACTTCAATCAACATGATTCAGTAAGAGATTCCATTTTACATAAGTCGTTACCCCTACAATTACAATAGCGCAATATTCTAATATCAACAGTTCATTATCTCGGAATATTAACTGGCAAACTGTCCGAGGCATTTTGAATCTTCTGCATCACATCTTTGTACCTTTGCTCGCTTGTAACTAGCTGTTAGCGAAGTTCTCATTTGCATTAAACTCACTTTTTATTCTAAAGGCCAAAAAATCCGTTTAATATGAAGGTGGATAAACTTTAGGTATTGCAGTTATATCCAATGTAACACAATTACCATCCCACTTGCCAAAAGAAAAGTTATTAAAACGTTCCTATGTGCACATTAATGGTGACTTTTCGTGATTACACTCAAAACATTGGACAAATTTTAGAACTGTGTGACAGGCTAGTTGAAGGTGATAACTTAGGTATCCAAGTCCATCTCAAATGCTTTTCATCTTTACCGAGCATAGACTATTGGAAAATAACCATTTAGCAATGATACTACTGCTATAACCTTATGACTCCACTGATTTCCTCCTGACAGGTCGGTTTCTTTATACATCTACGCCATGTGAATAGCAAGACTCTACGCTTCTGAATAAAGTCACAAATACTCTCTTTTGGTCAAAAAATGAAGGTGATTGTGACACAAATGAAAACACTTATGTTCACTAACAGAGAATTATTGCGATGTTGTTGCAGGCCATGTTTCCACAGTTGCTTAATTAATTACTAGTTGAATGAACACGCCAATGAAACTGTTTACTTTTATTTATTGTTGCGTCGTACCCGTTTCACCTCTCATCGAGGCATCATCAGCGACGAATCTGTGTTACAGTTTTATATACATTTTTATCCTATTATTACAAATTGTGAGCATACTTTTTATGAGATATTTTTATAGCTAATGGTTACTTACTATTTACATTTTTTAGTATAGTATGCAGCTGCGCATCTCCGTTTCTTTATACAAAGCTTGGTTTGCCTGTATCGTATTTACACTATTGTGCGTTTTCATCATTCTGGGGCCAGCTGGTTTGTTTATGTCGTGTCTGGTGCGCTTTCGCGTCCTTCGGTTGTCTGTTGTGGCCATCTTGTTTGTATATGTCATGTCTTGTGCCAATAGCGCGAGTTTTGAAGAGTGCGTGTATGTGTGATGCTCTTGTTAGAATGTTTTATATGTATGTGTGATGTATATATGTGTGGGGTTTTATTATACAGTTTGTGATTATTTTGTTTTGTCTGTCGAGTTTGTGTATATTACACTGAGTAACGTTTTATTTGTGAGGTTTGCTTGGTCGTCTAGTAGCTGTTTGCCTGCCTTTTTGTTTTTTGAATATATAGTTTTCCTGTATAGTGAGTGTGTGGTGTCTGTGGTTGTGATAGTGAGAATTTGCATATCTGTGTTTATGTTTGTTGGTGAATGGTCATTTTCAATGAGGTGTTCAGCAAATGTGGAATGGTTACTGTATTTTAATGCTCTCATTGTGTTCTTTGTATCTGATTTGGAACTGTCTTCGTTTTTGCCCTATATATACTGCTTCACAATTTTTGACAGGTGAGTTGGTAATATGCCTGAATTGGTGGTATTTGTTTGTGTCTGAATGGGATCTAATTTGTCTTTGCAGTGAGTTGTCAGTTCGCAGTGCAATGTTAATGCCTTGTTTTTGAAAATGTTTGCGATTCGGTGTGTGTATTTGTTAGAATATGTCATTGCATACCATTTCCTTTTGTTTTCATTGTACTGTGTGGTTTGTGTGTTTGTTTTAACTGTGTGTGTTGTAGATGTGTTTTTCTGGTGGGATCTATGTGGTTGCAGTTTGGTTGTGTTGTTTATTATTTGTTCCAAAAAATGTAAATAATTCGTGCTAATGATGCCCCGAGAGAGGTGAAACGCGTACGACGCAGCAATAAATAAAA
>JARYHS010012519.1:165032148-165049706 GCA_031002005.1 Vandiemenella viatica
TTGGAGTAGGTGCAAAGAAGGGCTGCTAGATTTGTTTCTGGAAATTATCGCAGAATGCAATCAGTGACAGATATGCTATAGGAGCTGGAATGGGATTCATTGGAAGACAGGAGGAGGATGAGGAGGGTCATGGGAATGTACAGGGCGTATACTGGCGATGAGGCATGGAAAGATATTGAAATAGGCATGAAAAGTAGTTCATGGCAGGGAAAAGATGACCATGACCACAATCTGGCACTCGATTTCAGGCACAAGGGTGTGGGAAGATTTTCTTTTTTAGGTAAGGGTGTCAGGGATTGGAATGAGTTTCCAAGGGGAATAATGAATAACCTACCGAAAACGTTAAAAGAATTTAAAGTTAAAATTTGTAGAGGGCAAATGTAGGTGAGTGAAGGATAGCGGGAAGTTGGATGTGTAGGGAAATTGCCACCGGAGCGTGTGCTCCATTGCAATTTCAATTAAATTAAATTAAATTAAATAACGATCATGTATCTTCACTTGTGGTTTGGCACATTGTAATCTTACTAAGTCAGCAATCCTTCTGGTATAGAGCATATATTGTCGAAAGAAGTAAACATCGAGGGGTTGGAAATATTTTGTTGATTTCGGTGCCAATATCTTCAGCATAACATCTTTGTTTGGAAAAGTTCTAGAAGGATATTGTCTGTTTGACCTGACCAGGAATCACACAGCAATAGGCTCTTTTCATGGCTCTTTAATGGCGCTAGCATTCAAGTGCGGAGTTCTGCATGGAAATGACACACACCACTGTTTAGGTTATGATCACTTGTTACTCTAAACATGTTTTCGTGTGGTTCCGAGAGTTCCAAGTCAAAGATGTCTCTTGTCAGAGAAACATTAGACAAATTCTTAATAACAAGCCATGATATGGATCAAGTCTTTGCGTGATTCGATAAGGTCAATTCTAATAATAATAATAATAATGAAAATCTTAGAGAAATATTCCTGAGTTGCATTTGGATGAACAACCGAACTTCCCACCAGTGTGGGGCAGAGAAACACATGCTGTTTTTAAGGTGGGTTAGTGGTAATAAGTGGAACGCTACCATTGACGAAGTCGCGTGCGAATCAGGTTCCCCGGGCTGCGGTGCGTGATGCAGAGTCCCGATGCCGCCTGCCTAACGGAACCTGGCCGACCATCTGATTTGCCCACAGAAGACAGCAATTGGAAGGCGGAAGGGAACAGGTTTCTCCGCTACCAAGTAACAAGTGACAGCTGCTTCCTTTCGCGTCTGATGACCGAGTCCCTCTTTCAGATGAAGATACCTTCCTGCTACGAAATCGTGTGGTCCTCTTTCCCACGCTGCCAGCCGACCAACTGTTGAATCAATCCGTCTTGATGCAACAGCCCGGACGAACACCGGGTGTTATACATACATACTGTGCCAACGTCCTTTGGTTGTGGAACTGGTAGCGGGGTCGTTGGCTTTGCGATGGTGCGTCCTGAACCCGCCCATTCATAAAACCTGTTGCCTTCTTCGTCCTTTAAAGCGTCGCGGAGGAATTTCGGAGTGTCGACTACCGATTGCTCTCCGTATGTGCTGGAGTTTTCGCACATGGAGACCATGAGACAGGTTCATTAGCTGGATGGCGCTGTAATTGCTTTCACCTCTCCTTCAATTACAACACTAAACAAAAAACTTGAATGTTTACTTTACATCAAACCTCATGGTGTGAATTAAAATTCTACTGTCTTGTCCTGTTTCTCAGAGGTACAATAAACAACGAGTGTGGTGGTGTAACGGCTAGCGTTCTGGCCTCGCATTCGGGAGGACGGCCGGCGGTTCGAATCCCCGTCCGGGCATCCAGATTTGGGTTTTCCATGGTTTCCCAAATCACTCCAGGTAAATGCCGGGATGCTTCCTTCAAAAGGCCATGGCCGAATTCCTTCCCATTCCTTGCCCCCCATCTTTTCCCGTCTCTAAAGACCTCGCTGTTGAGAGACGTAAAGCAGTTAAAAAAAGAGTAAAATAAACCTTTCAGTATAATTGATTATTCCTGCAGCCTCTAGACAGGATCGTAGCTGCCGTGACTTAAACAAACCTCAGTTTCCGATGTCTTGATCTTCGGTCAGTTTCTGAATTTTAAGTTTTACCTTTGAGAAAAAAAATTTGAAGCATTTTCGGAACCAAATACATATTTCATTTCCTTTCTTAATTAACTCCACAATTGCATTAAAGAACACGTGGATGTGTTTCGTTAAACATTGCTGCTTTGTAAGACACAATCCTCAGAAGGGGCAGGGAACCCACATAAGGAGCTTTATTTTTGAAGCAGCTCATAACCTCTTTTGTCTATCATCGGATTGTTTACCTTGCATTTTCTCTTCGCAGACGAGATATAACAGCTGTTATCCTTCGCCTCTCATTAAAAGTGCCATTATCGTATGTTTAGTTTTGTTTAGTTTATCTGTAAGAAGAAGTTTCTTTTTTTTTCTGAATGCTATCAAAAATCACCACCTTTGAGAATCTTTTGTCCAACGTACACAGCCCATCTGACGATGTAAATACACCTAAAAGGCATCAATTTCCTATTAAATGCTATTTTCCAAATCCCAACTTTCGCATCCCTAATGAAGAGAAATGAAAATATTACATTTAATCATTCAGGATCCGTGAAAAGACTGAAGTAAGATGTCACAAAGAATATCTTCATATTAAGGCCGGATCACACTAGGGATCAAGTCAGTACTGGGCAAAGATCAAAATTGCTATACACCTAATCCAATGATTCTCACTGCACGATTCGGTCACGTCAGGGCAAGGCAGGTTGACCCAGAGGTCGAACCGCCACCGATCGACAACGATCAAGACTCCTGACTTGAGCTGATCTAGTCGTCAGTGTAAACATTCGACAGTCAAGTCAAATCAACATGGACGAAGAACGTCTCATAGAGCTTGTTAGAAATGTCTCATTGCGTCCGTTCGAGGTTCAGTAAATTGCATGTTTACAAAAAGTATTGCGATTAGTCTCACAAAATTACACTGTGGATAGAGATCGAGATCGCAAAAGAATCTCCTACAATGTAAGCAAATAAAAATTATAAAATTGCACAATATGTATTTCGCAACAGGTAGACTTATCGCAAAAAGTTGATTATTTTGTGTTATTCGTGTCGAAAATATTGATAGTTCGATTAATTGTCCAGATTTGTTTGTTAAAGAATAATAAATTACTCTTTATTTATTTCTTAAACTTATGATCCGACCTGACCTAACCGCAAGTGTGAATGCCACTGGCGAAATCCTGGGTCGTGAGCTGATCTCACCAGGCAGCACCTCGATCTCTATAGTGAATATTTTTATATACGTTGTTTAGGTAACGCGTGATTTCTCGAATACTCGATTCTTATTTTGAGCTCTGCAGCTGAATTATTCAGAGAACAGAGTGACTCGACGTAATAACTGGAGCAGTGGAAGCATTCAGAGCAGCGTAAGGGAGTACAGTACGGTTATCATCATGTAGGCAATATTTAATATCGTTTGACGTTTATTCTACGTGTAATTAGCACAGAAGTAGACAGAATAATTTATAGTGTTAAGTATTATATTCATTAACAATAATCATCATTTATTGTACTAAGCAGTCAGATACATGTATGTGTTAAATTAATTTTCTATGCGTCATCATTTGAACGGTAGCAACCTGTCATAAGATTAAGAAGTTCAACGAGTAAAAATTGTTTGCTGTACGGTAATGCTATCTACAATAGCTAATGACAATGGGCTCGCGTGGAGGATCTCAAATAGAAGCTTATTAGTTGGAACATTAATTAATCCCCAACATTAATAAACCGTTACATTTGGCTTACCAGTGACAGGATACAAAAGCAGCACATAAATTGGACAGCTAACAGTATAATTAATTAATCCTCCGCGTAATTACCCTTGCAATATGATTGAATTTCTTTATAACCCGTTCAATTCCAGCTTCTTTTAATTAAAAGACCATTACTTTTTATGAATGCTTCCTCTGAACCTATTTACTTCACGAAATCTTCAGAGATTTCCAATAAATAATCTGCGAGGAATTTCTAGTTCTCGGCCATAGATCGCGATTCTAATTAAATTTGATGGTATTCAGTATTTCAGTGGTAAATCAAGAATTTTACAGATATCCCTCTCATACGTGTAACAACAAAGAAAGGTGCTATATTTAATGTTACACAACTTTGTTTGCTAGTATCACATAAAGATTCAACACTTTTAGTATGTGGATGTCAATAACCTTTCTCTGATTTTTTACTTTGTAGGTTCATCGAAAAAAGACTACAACAGGGGTTGAAACTTTTTAAAGGGATTTTGGTTCTGTATTAATCTACCTAGACGTTAGTTCTCAGATGAGCCAGGGTATTAAGGTGAATTCAGTATCCCAAATAGACCCAAGAGACTGCTTTGAGTAGCATTCATGGGCTAAACTGATGATTTATAAAAAAGGAAAGCAAAGACATTACCTTCTGAGGCGATCTAATGTACCACTGTGCTATACAAAAATACGTATTTACGTAAAGAACGAACCATCAATCGCACAAAAGACTGCTACAAGAATAAGACGAACATTGTAACCCTCTTATTATTTATTTATCGTATGATTATTCAACAAGGTACACAGTAGGAAACGTACATATCACAAGCTTGTAATATTTCATATCTCTAGATAATGTTTTAATCCAGTCAATTGCACTGATCAACGCATCATGTATTTCCACTATTGTTCCCTTGTAGGCCCGAAGAGGACAGTCGGAAACGATGTGATTGATTGTCTTTAAGGTGGCTCCACAGTCACAATTTGCAGAATCTACCCAGCCCCATTTGTGTTAAGTAGACGCAGCTGCCTTGTCCTGTTCGAATCCGATTAATGATTCTCCACTTCCGCCTGGGGAGATCGAAACCTTGTAACCGTACTGAAGGGTCCTCACCTAGATTTTTATTGGCTACTGATGACTGCTCCCATTGAGTCGTCCACAGCTTGTTGATGTTGAAAGAGGACTCTGTAAGGTTGATTGCTGTGCGCCATGGTGGTTTTCTTGATTTCAAGCGTTGGTGTTTTACTTGAATAATGTCTTGATGCATTGGCAGCTAAGGGTTCTTCAGGATATTTTTCCAGATTTTCAGAGAGCTTCTGATCTGGGGGTGAGATGTTGCATAGCACTGGAAGCCATATGATGTTCGTACTCTGAATGCATCCCGTAATTGCCCTCATTGCCTGATTGAGTTGTACATCTATCTTCTTTGTAACCCTTTAAAAACACCCAGTGGGTGTACATCGGTGCGGGTCATAACAGGATGCATTAAGCCGGTAATTAGTAGTACTGAGACCAAAGTCAAATCGCCAAGCAGAGAAACGAAGTCAGTCCTCATATTCAACTTGTAACTGAATGACGAAAGTGGGTTATCCCACACATTTTTGATATTAATAATAAAAGGAGAATAAGCATGTGAAGGCTTATCACCGTTTGCAGCTGCTCATGTACGGAACACCCAGGTAGCGGCGCCGAACCGACTGGTGACACTCGTGTCTGGGACACACAAAAACTGCCTTCTCTTGTGGACCTAATGGGATAATTGGGACGGAAGATCACCAGCTTAAGGGAATTCTCCACTGAGGTTGAATGGACGGTCATGGACGGTCGTGGACGTTCGCTGACACAGGCTTTTTGAAGGACA
This sequence comes from Vandiemenella viatica, assembly GCA_031002005.1. Lineage (NCBI taxonomy): Eukaryota > Metazoa > Arthropoda > Insecta > Orthoptera > Morabidae > Vandiemenella > Vandiemenella viatica. Next base: position 165,037,836 of record JARYHS010012519.1, read on the forward strand.
AACGTGGCGATCTTTCACGACTCAGTACGATGTCACCCGAAATCAATCGGATGATTCTCCGCGCAATTCTAATTTCTACGAATTTTTCTCTGTATGTTCGAAACGCGTCCTGAAAAGGGGGAGGGGGAAGGAAGGTGGAGGACAATGAGCAATGAGCAACGCAGGAGACTTTCTGGATGACTTCTGCAACTTACTTCGTGTCAGACATGGAGGGTTGGAAGTCGCACACCAGGGTTGTAGCTTTCGGAGGGCTGGGCGATGCCTTGCACCGGGGTCCTCAAGCCTCCAAAAAGTTCGCCCATCTGGCCTGAGGGCCCAAAATATTTTTGTTGCAGCGGGGCGCTTGTCAACCTAGCTACGCCACTGACTTCGCGTTGGTCCTCCAAGGCTCGAAGCAATACTGCAGACTGGTCTTGCAGTGAGGTCATTTTAGGAGTCACTCTGTACGATATCTGGAAGTACATACAGATTGTGAGTGGTTTGGTACTCTGCACTTTACTGTCATAGCTGATGAGCCATAACATTTGCGCCGCCGAGGAAAGTCCTACACAGTAACGGTAACTGCGCAAAGGACATCACAGTGTGGTAGTTGCCACTGTCATTGAGGTCAGCCCTGAAACGGCCTGTCAAAAGAGATTTTGAATGATTAATAGGTCCCGCCCCCGACAGTAAATTGAGCTAGTGACTTTTTCAAGCCGCGAGATAACTTTCAATTGCATCCCGGCAGGAAAGACAAACTTTGTGTGCATATATCACCACATTTAGTGGTCAAAGTAAGTATACCCTGGCGCCCAGCACACTGCATTCTAATATGATTCATGTTAGCATTGTGTTTGATTATTATTAAAAGTCATTAAAGTCATTCGACATTGTTTAAAGGGAAATTATAAACTAAGTCAAATGTGAAGCATTTGTCCTACATCTCGTATGAGAATATAATAATGTTGAATTTGTTTGCTGACATTCACTAAGTTAGTAGTGGTGTATGTTTTTTTGTTTTATTGTTGGCAATTGTAAGACGAGGCATTGCTTGGTAATTGATTAGAGATTCCATGTATTAATATTAGAATTAAAATTAAATACGCCTCAGTTTGTACGCCTTCACGAGAACGAAATAAACAAGCAGCATAGAGCTTTCTTTTTTTTTTTTTTTCCTGGGCTTTACTTCTCGTCGACAGCGAGGTCATTAGAGGCGGGATGGGACTGGGGCAAGGAACGGATAGGAATTCGATCATGGCCTTTTTGAAGGAAGCATCCCGGCATTCGCCTGGAGTGATTTAGGGAAACCATGGAAAACCCAAATCTGGATGCCCGGGCGGGGATTCGAACCGGCGTCCTCCCGAATGCGAGGCGAGAACGCTAACCGTTCACCCACCGCCTTCGGTCATAGGGCTTTCTTTTATTATGATAAAAAAGGTAATAGAAAGCTTTCACCCTCTTCCTCCCGAAGGAGCCACCTACTATAAACTGCTAAAGAAATGGACACAGGCAGCAGACAACTGTACGCAATATTCAAAGCGAGAATGTAACATCATCAACATGTAAAACCCATTTGGTGATGTAGAACCTCCTTCCATCAGAATCGAGCGTTTAGCGAGAATTAAACACGATTCTACGCACCTCATGATCTGTCCTTTATTATAAGGTCTTTGCATATTGAAGGTATATTATCACCTATACACTGTTCACACTCAATTGGCGGCTGAAGGTCATGTTCCCCTTTACCCACTCCTCATCTCACCGCCCCATTTCCGTTGCCTACACCTCCGAGCAAACAGCTGTCTCCCAGCAAACGAGCTCCCTTTCCCCTTCGCATGTAGGAGTAAGGCCAGCGGGGTGAGGATATAGCAAAGTGACCTTAAACCACCTGTGTTAATTGAAGTGGTATAATACAAATGCTGTTGGAGACGCGAAATTTTATGTTTTACTGGATAACAAAATTGAATAGTGTTCTCTGATTCTGTATAGATGAGCACTCTTTATATGCCGCGTTCCCACGACGTCTCGTAACGAAGGTGGGACGGGACGGGACCTCATTAGCCGAAGTGTAGGGAAGAGCGCGCGCCACAGGTTAGCTCTAGCTTACCTCGCCGCTACCTCCCCACCACGTTGTCTACTGTCGTTTGGCACAGAGCACTTTACAGCAACAGAAGGGGTGCGCACCGCTGCTGCAAACCGATGGCAACAGCGCTCCACTACGCACGCCTGTGATGTTTACCGACACAGAGTGGGTAGCTGCGTCTCGTTCCCGTTAGCAGAGGCGGCCCCGTTCCCATGGCGTGTTGTTGAGTATGCGTTCCGTCCCGTTCCGTCCCATCCCGTCCCGCCTTCGTTACAAGACGTCGTTGGAACGCGGCTTTACAATGGGCTACTGGCTGGCTACCTGGCTGGGTCTCCGCGCTGCAGTGACCCCGTCACCAAGGCTCCAGCAACGTCCAGCACGCAACGTAGAGTCACCACGAGCCAACTGGGTCGCCTCTGTAACATAACAAACACGGTGGAAACGTCAGCCACCACAACTCCCTTTCTCTTCAAAGACTTCTGTGATCAGAGTATCATTCGACCTCGAAAAAACATCGCTGGTTGACAAGGTTGAAATTGAGATTTCAGACAATGTTGTAAGAGGACAAAAGCATATTATATATATGTTGCAACTATTCTTTCAAATACCATCCTAAAATCAATGATATTATCAACGAGATTTTTTCGAAAACAGACTACAATTCTGTCACAAAGTTCGCTGTTACCATTAGGAAGTGATGAATGACGTATCAAAAATTTCGACTTGTAGAACGGTTTCAGGCAATGATCGATTACCGTGGGAATTGATATTTCCCTTTGAAACATTAAGAGGGTTTTGGAATCAGACAAAAAGTTGTTTAAAAATAATTTCTAATTATAAAAGAAAAATAGTCCTTTTTACAGGGAACAGAATTTGATTAGCTGCTGTCAATACAGCCCAGCCCCCTGCACAGGAATTATCATACAAAATAGTTGAAATTGAATGATGTACTTTGGCACAGCTCAACCACATTTCACAATTCAAGACCAGATATTGATGGAATATTCCACTGCTTTAACTTATGTGATGCCAGAATATGATTCTATGCATTTCTATGACGTTTATATTATTGCCGAAAGACTGAATTGTCTGCGAGAATTTCAACCTCCCATAATCCATATACAACACTACGGAGTGTTAGTTCATTAATTCAAACCTCTTTAGTGAAGTTCGCAGTATCTCATACCTCACTTCACGACATAGAATTTTTTCGGTTCTTGTTGTATGTTACATTCACTTAAGCTTAAACTAACAAAAATTATCCAACTCCCTATCACTTTAAGTGGCTCTGCACTGAGCGATGGTGTTCAGAGAAACCGTGTTTTTATATTAATCATTACGAAAATGCTTTACTGCACATCGGTTTCCGTAATTTTTAGAATTAAAAATTCTGGTTGTAGAACACAGGAAGTATTGCAATTGTACGGTAATCCGATTACTAGGGATTTTTAAAATAAAAGAAATGAACCTCAAGCTATGTTAACGAGAATTTTTTTTCGTTGTACTTTTGTGAATCCCTGGTTTCATTATATTTCATAAGTTCCGTGTTTACTTCAGTACTCTGGAATTAAACGGGATTTGTTCAATAATTTTGTTAGAAGTGTACTTGGGAATCTATAATAACGTACTTCGATAGGACGTAATTATTAGCAATAATTTCCGAGACATTCAAATCTTCGATATTTCTTACTGACAACTGAGAACAGTAACAGTAATAATAAAATAGTGGATCGATTGAAATTACACACTTATCAGCAAAATGAAAGACATTAATGATTTAGAATTCTGAGCGAGGACCACAATTTCTTACTTTACCGACAGTATTAGAGTTTTCCCCTAAAAGATTGCATTTAATTTAATTATTTGTTAGAAATTTAGTCCAAATAAAAGTAAGAGACCACTGGTTCGAATATCGGCTTCATTCCGCAGTTGTACGAGTCTTGGAACTGATCTCCAGCTCTGGCAGAGCGTTGCTTGATTGTTATGACCTACGCTGGGATGTGCCGTGGTTCGGACTCCACGTTAAACTGTAAGTCCCCGTTTGCGATATATGATTACCGAGGTAGGTAGGTGCCGGCTGCGACAGAGGTGTATTACGTAGACGCTAAGAAATTCTTTCACAAAGTCATATCAACAAAACGGAATTATTTATTGCTAGTTGTTACTCGGGGCTTCGTACGCGTGGACTCAATAGAATTGGATGTAGTAAGCAGTAAGTTATGTAACAGGTATCACAAAAAGCACGGAGCCGGTATAATATGGCGGAGAGCCATCAGCATACCAATTCTATCATTGAACCTATCTCATGAAGGACATCATTGCGCAAAATGTTTACAAATAGCAACAATTTTAAAGAAAGCCGTGGGTAACTATCTACCACAGTTCCTCTGGCAGATTTTTGTTTTGAAATTATGTTACTGGTAACATCTTATGTTGATACCGTATTCTGCACCAGGGGCGGCCAACCGAAATGTTTTCGCGGGCCACTTTGAAAATACATCATAATTCCACGGGCCGCATGTAAAATTATTCATTCCCATATTAGATTTAGACTCACTATAGACATTTTTTTGGAGTGAAAAATTAAAACATAATGAGTTATTATTATTATTGTGTTTGCTATTATTCTTACATGTAAACATAGATAATTTAACAATAATGATACTAAACGCACATTGTAAATAAATATATAACACTAAAAATGAAATATAAAAATCTCGCGGGCCGAAAAAAATGTTCAAGGCAAGCCGCATGTGGCCCGTGTGTTGGCCACCCCTGTTCTACACAATGTTTTTGATTTTGCTGTCCTTTGGGGTCGGAAACTCGTAAGCTGGCTGCACGTAACTGCCAACGGGAAAAAAACTGCTACTTTCAATGTCTGTCCCTGGGCTTTATCGATAATCATCATAAAGGCTAATTATAATGGAATCTGTAGTCTTTTAAACTGGAATGAAGGTGTGTAGGAATTATTGGGATTCAAAAGATCAATACAGCATCACCTTTTTCCATTTCATTCAAGATCACAGCTTCAATTACTTTGCGCCACAATTATGTTATTTGAAGGAGTGCGCCGTTGCACTGTCTTTTTTTTATTAATTTTTAATTTTCGCTGCCTCTACGGCTGTTGTTGAAGTACCACTACCTTTGGCAGTATAACTTCTGGGTTTCAGTTGGGTGTTGTTTTGCGGACACATTTTTATTTCACTTTTGGGGGGAAAATGGTCATGGACGCCGTAGGCGTCCTTATATTAAAACCCCCTACTGGGTTCGTGTGGTCAGTTGGGGATCATTGCCGTAATAAGCTGTGTTAGCAACTGGACGATTTTCCCCAACTGATTTTCACTTTTTGGCTCATGGATGCAGCATTGGTGCACGCGCTGGTCACTTTTGTCGGTCGGCGGATGGTTTTTGCCGCGGCTCGACGCCCTTTTCTGTGGGCCGCCCGGTCCTTCGACTGTTCGGGCATGGCTGGGTTGATGTTGACGTCTTCCGATGGTGGCTTGGAGCCTTCTCTTCAAAGGACATCCCCCGTAGCTGGCGGCGTGGTCAGAACCGCAGTTAGCACATCTCGGACGTGTGGTGGAATTTCTGCCTTGAGGTGTTTCGATGGAGTCTTCTGGAGATGATTCTGCCTGTATGGTCATTGCTGTGTGCCTAGTATTCTCTTGGGAGTCCATGCTGTATTTTATATTCCTAGTTTCAAGGAATTTCTTGACGTCTCGAGATCTTCTTGGCTCATACAGGTGACAAGCAGCTGAGTTGGCGATGAACATGCATGCGCCATTATTGTCTCTTCCTGATGGGATTATCTTGATGCGGGACGTTTCTGATCGTCGTGACTGCTGTCCTGTAGCTTGGTTGAGTTTGGTTGTTGCTCGATGTCCTCACGGTTAGATGAAGCCAGTGTCTCTTGCTCCATCGCTGGTTCTACGTTGCTGCTTGAGTTTCGGTGACGGATGTAGAGCGTTCGATGAAGATCGTCGAAATACTTATCCTCCAGGAAGTTCTTGGAAAAGACGAGAGGTAGTTGAACATATCGGACCAATCTTCCTTTTCCGAGATGATGGGCTTGGCGTTAGGCGCATTCGCTGGATCCGAGAGTGTTTGCATCAGTTTCCTGAAGCTCTTGCTAGTGATTTCCCATACAAACAGTTTCTTCCCTGTTTTTACTCGGAGTTGCACTTGGAGCGGGATATCCTCGGCGTAGTATAACTTTCCCCCACTTTTCCGGTGTGAGCAGTCTGAAATTGTACTTGTTGCCTCCGCCCTCACAGTGGAAATAAATGACAGTCTCGATGTTTTTGAAGTGGTCGACATCGACCATTGCGGATGTCGGTGTTGACCATGACATCCACGATGAGTCTTCCGTCTTGGTGAAGCGAAGCGGAAGTGTCGTACGGGGCGGGCCTCTCGCCGGCGTTATCTTTATGTCTGTACACGAAATTTATGAACAGATCTTACACAAACTGACTGCGAGAGAAACAAAGACTGAGCGAACGAATCTAACATTACTGAGATTTACACACGCTATCGTCTATCGCCGTTTTGTTAGTTTTCAAAATTTCTGGAGAAAGATAAGTTATTTATCCCCAAAAAAGTATCCAATGTTTTTCTTAATCATACACTTTATTTTTTAAATTTAATCAAGATCGGTTTAGTTGTTTAGTGGTGAAAATCTAACAAGCCTTCAGAGAGACACAGTTAATACTTTAACATTTTTGAGGTGATAAGTAAAAGCTGGTAAGTGGTATTTATGCTCGATATAAACTGACAGCAAAGAAAGTTGACCATTTTACCGTTTATGCAACTTTTAATCTGAAAATCTTCGTTCTTCCTATTCCCTTGGGTCTAGCTAGGGTGAAACTACCAGGTGTTTCAAAAATGACCGGTATATTTGAAAAATCAATAAAAACTAAATGGGCAGCCATAGAAATACACCGTTTGTTGAAATATGCTTGGGGGTAAATTTCCAGGCAGACAAACTTTCGAAATTACTTACAATTTTCAACAACAGATGGCGCTGCAGGCGATTTGAAAGATATAGAAGTAAACGCAGTCTGTGAGTTCGCCATTCTGTAAGTCGTCTTTCTGCTGTAAGCGTGTGCTGTTCACAGATTGCAAGTTTGCTGTGAAAAAATGGTTTATTCCTTATTTCGAAAGTTTGCCTGCCTGAAAATTTACTGTTGTCCCAAGCATATTGCAACAAACGTTGTATTTCTGTAGCTGTCCGTTTAGTTTTTATTTATTTTTCAAATATACCGGTCATTTTATATTACTTATATAGACTTCCTAAAATATTAGTGTAGATTATTCCAAAAGTAACTTTCGTTTAATGAGGTATTAGATTCACTGAAAATTTGTAAATTGTCGGATCCTTGGGAACAGCAGTATCATAGTTGCTTGATGGGATAACACACTGCAATGCTCCAAAAATGGAGGGAGTATGTTGTTATGTTGTGCGCACCGTGTATTCTCTGCTGCCGGCCGCGGCGATCAGAAGCCTGCAGCAGGTGGCGAAGAAGACTGCAGCGGCGAGAGCCGCCCAGAGTGGCGGGCCCAGTGGCAGCAACAGGTGTCTGCCAAGCGGCGCGAGGCCCGCCGCAGGCACTACGGGGCACTCCGCATCCACCAGCGTCACGGCCGAGAACTCCACAGCGGCCGCGTACAGACGCCGCACGGGCGCGCTGTTAACGGCCACGTCGACACGCCCACTGGCAACCTGCGACAGCGGCAGACTCTCACATTTACACCAACAGATTTACCATCTACTCCTTAATAAGTCTGTCGACGTTGACACGGAACAGGTAGCAATTTGCCGACGTTTTCTGTGGGAGCCATCCCAACATTAGCCTGGAGTGGAGTCGCGAAGACGTCGAAGATCGAAATCTAAATAAGCGGATCGAGGACGGAACTCGCGTGAACCAGAATGCTGGTCTCGTACGTTAAGCACTTAACAATTCTTTTAGTAGATACGTTCTGGCCTCGCATTCGGGAGGACTGCGGTTCGAATCCCCGTCCGGTCATCCAGATTTGGGTTTTCCATGGTTTCCCCAAATCACTCCAGGTGAATGCCGGGATGCTTCCTTCAAAAGGCCATGGCCGAATTCCTTCCCATTCCTTGCCCCCATCCTTTCCCGTCTCTAAAGACCTAGTTGTTATAGGAGACGTTAAGCAGTTAAAAAAAAATTAGTAGATAGATACAGAAATATGAATAAGTAACCATTTCTGTTACTCTGAGTTACATCTATTTAATAAAGAGTATAGTGACTAGAACAGTCGACTGTGGAGGAAAACAGAGATTAGAATATGTGAAGCAGATTGTAAGGGGTATGGTGAGATGAAGGAGTTAGTGCAAGACAAAAATCAGAAGTCTGATAAGAGATGGTTCCATATTACCGTCCTCGACTTTAAGAAATTGGTCGCAATCCTTTGTTTCCTTTACTCAGGAGTTTTCCACTCGGTACTCAGTACCGAGTGGCGGAAAGAGCGTGGAGAATCATACCGGCTGGACGTTCTGCTTGGAAGAAAAAACTTAGCTTTAGGCGGGGATTGAACCTCGGTTGCCAGACGCTCTTTTGACTAAATCACGCGGTTTCATAAGAGCAAAAACCAGTTTTTTATATTAAAAAAATTCTAAGAGAATAATTTTTTTTAACTGCTTATCGTCTCTTGACATCGAGGTCCTTAGATACGGGAAGGGATGGGGGAGGGGGGGCAAGGAATGGGAAGGAATTTGGCCATGGCCTTTTGTAGGAAGCAATAACGGCATTTGCCTGGAGTGATTTGGGAAACCATGGAAAACCCAAATCTGGATGCCCGGACGGTGATTCGAACCGGCGAAGAGAAGAATAAAGATATAATTAAAAAATATATTTTAGTTCTCAATCGAGAACTTTGTTAAAAATGTTTATTATGAACTGTCACTTTAAATGATGTCATAGTACCTAGACATACGATCATCTTTTTCACCACCTTCTTTCCATAGCTTCGGGGTCGGCAGTCTTTGTGTAGTTTCACTCATGATGTTGCATTGTAAAATTTGGCGGTTTGATTTACCTGCTGCATCCCTTTGCTGACGCAAAGAATTTTATACCAAATGCCAGATCATACTGTATACTAAACGAGAAAACGAAATGTTGCCATCTGTCTGCGAAATTATGTTGTGTTTGTCATAAGTGAATGTTTTTGACTGTGAAATATGTATTTTATGTGGGGATTGACCCAGCATTCCTCTCGATGGCTGTTGAAAATCACATAAAATCAGCAGTCAAACGACCGATACGCGAGGGCTTGAGCACGTGTCCGACCTTGTTGTACCTCCTGATTCACTGTGCAGCGCCTCAGACACTGGGCAACACTGGCGGGTCTGTCCAGATATATGATGGAATTACACTATTGTGATCACCGCAATGAGGACCAAGCATATTCTAAGTACATTTCATTGGAGCTTTGCGTTACGTGTTTTCCTTGGGCAACTGTTGAATTCAAGGGCACGTAAAATGACTTCACCTGTGCCAAAGCTACGCTTCATTTATGTGATTACGCAAGTTAGTATTCCGCATCGAATTTATGCTGTTGTGTAACTGCAGCCATGATAGTGGTCAATTTAAACTCTCGTATCGGAATCTTCCGGATAACGTCGTGTGGGGATGGAGTGTGAGAATTTTATGAAAATGGTAATTAGTTTCACCAAAACACCGGTGTTAGCATTTTGATCTCAACCACTACGCCTCCTCTAGCTTATTATAACCTATCCGGGTCAACCAAGCTGGTAGAAACGCAAGACCACTTGTTTGTTTCAAGTTATTCTATAGACATGTTGTTTTCGATATCAACAGGATAAATTCCAGAAGTCGTTCGAATTTCATGTTTGCGTATGTTACAGAATTTTAAATTCCGAATGTTCGTCTTCCTACACTCCCTGAAAAGACAAGGTCGAGATATTGTTTTCACCCTCGATCACAATCAATTCTTACAAATAGGTACCAGGACGACAGATCAGATCTCGGAGTGACAGCCATCAGCGGGGTACAGCCTCGAAGCAGATGTCGTCTGTTCGGCTGTCAGCTTTATTAACGGACGCATAGCTTGTTCCTCTGCGATCAGAATTCAGCATTCACCTTGTCGAAGGTCGGCCGGTGCGCCTCGCCGGAGCGTTAAATGTATCTTGGCACCGCAAACCGGTGAGGACTGTGTGGGCGTAGAGGTCGATCAATAGCAACCGAACAGCCACGTGTTCACAGGCAGCAGGCCAATCTAACTCAGATTCTGATCATACTGTGTGTAATAAAAGCTTATGGACAGAGGTGTAGTGAGCTTCTTCGGTTGTTGAGAAAATCGGCATTGGAATTTTCGGTTGCGTCCAATTTTTTCTACGGTATATAGATTTCAACAAGCGCGTGTCTCAGCGAGCAAGTCTCTGCCTCATGAACACATTGTCGCCGCATCGAATCTCGCTGCTGGCAAACTTTTTTTTCTCTATTTTTTTATTCAGATATGTGTACAGATAATTCCATAGAATCACTTTCAACAATTATGCATATACTAAGTTGTTTTAAATGCCTTTTGCTGTGAAAAAAAACCAACGGCGTCTCGCTTCGACCCCTGGTCGGCAATGAACAGCTGTCCTTCAGCTGTAATGATCGAATAACGATATTTGTATTTCATACCTGCCACAGCAAATATTTCTATTTTTGAAATATAACTTTTTTTTCGAACAACGTAATGAATTTCCTAAGTGTCGGTTTTTTCGCAACAAACTACATTTAAAAATACTTATTTCATGCATAATTGTTGAAACTAATTTCTGGGAATTATCTGTATAAACATTTGAATAAATAAAAAAAGTTACTCGTAGCGAGATCGATCCGGCGACAGGAGATTATAAGGCAGAGAGCTTACTCGCCGCGCCTCTTTAAATCTCCGTAACGTAGAAAGTATTTGAACGCAACGTAATGTTTCAATGCCAAGTTTCTCCACAATGGCGAAGAAGCGCTGGTTTCTGCTTTACCACATTGTACTACCATGCTCATATTAATCCGAACGACCTGAATTGCACATCGCTACCTTTCCTCCTGGGACTTATTCAACCCATTATACACATCTACGAAGACAGTACTATACCCAGGAGGTGGTACAGTCTCACGACTATTAAAATCGAGCCACATCCACCTCCCATAAAACGAAATACATTTCCACTTTTTTGTTTCATAAACCGAAATAGTGATTACACTTCAGCAATAGAAGAGTTATAGGAACATCGAATACGTTTCATTTACTGTTTTAAAGACATTTTACAGTTATTAAGTGTTCACACATAACACGAAAGTTACCAATCTCAAACAAAATACTGGTTTTTAGAAAGTACTGGATAACAACAAAATGCAGATTTTATACCCGTCTACAACAACTTAAAATGACTCGAAATTTACGTTAACATTCAACGTTTGCTGTGTATTATAATTTTTGGAAACAGTACAGACTTATCTAAGAGTTCAGTCAAATATATAACACGTAACAAGATTTCGGATTTAATAATTTGGCAGTGGTCTTGTAAGTATGCTTGCTTGTAAAAGCAATTCTTTTAGTTCTGTCGTTTCTTGAACATACTTAGCGTGGAACAATAGAAAAGAATCATAACATTAATGTTCTGGCTGACGTGAGACACTGTCAACGCTGCATGCGTGAGTAGTATTTGAAAGACACTTTCCTATTAAATTTAACTCCACCGTAAAGGTTTCTGTTACTCAACATTCCCCATTTTTTCTAGTGCTCATAACAAAGTCGGGCGATTGATCATTGATGTAATA
>JARYHS010012519.1:165050706-165278748 GCA_031002005.1 Vandiemenella viatica
TTTGTTAGGAATAGTGTTAATAAACAAATTATTAGTGTTGCGGTATTGTCTGAAAGCTAACGACTTACCGAGGTAGTATGAAAAGTTCATGATCACGGTCATGGTTGCCACTGAGATTCGCAAACACTAAATTCTAATCCTATTCTAGCCAATTCTCTAAATTTATTTGTTATTACTGTATATACTAATATTCATAATGCCTATAGTACGGAACTTATCAGACAATCTTCGTATTGTTTTTTGATACTAGTCGGTTAAAAATAGTGGAAGAACAAGAAAGAAGTGCTGTAATCCCTTTTGTGCAAGATTCTCGTATGGACAAAAATGTAAGTTTCAGCATATCGACAATAAAATAAGATAACTACTTTTAAAAATAATCTCTAAATAATATCTTAATACGGTTTTAATAACTTTGTTAGCATCTTAAGCAGTATTTCTAATTTATTATTAAACAGTATATAATTTTTGCAGTACCGCTTACTATGTGTTCAATGTTCCAAAGACGCAAAACCATTTTTTGCTTGAAAAAGAGCTTTCACTGTTAGATCTAATGCAGACTGGTTTTTCTCAACATTGGAAAGCTTATAATGAACACAATCCTCAAAATGAACGTCTCCAAGAACGCCTTTCGAGAACTCTACATTTTTCATGAAGAAATCCCTCAACGCCTACAACTTATGTGACCAAGTAGCCATTACAGGCTCGCTGGTGATTGACTTGGCAGGGTATAAAAATACGATCCCCATGTGCTGGGGTAAGGACTTAGTTTACCTGCATTGCGGGAATATTTATAACCTGCAGATCTAATAGAGTAAAATGATAGAAGCCTTTCCCCCCCATTTCCCTCTTATCTTCTATCAAATTATTTAACATCTAGAAGGGGCAATATAGTGGCTGTAAACATGTCATCAATTTTTCATTTATTCACTCACCTCTAGGTTAATTTAAACATACTTTTTTTAGATAACTTGGCCTATGTCAGGTAAGTGAATTCTTAAATAAAATACAGAAAGATTCAACATGTTGAAAGCACTGTCTGTAAATAAGGATATAATTAACTTAAATCGCAATACAAAATATGGCAACTAATGCGAAGTACTAACATTTAATCCAGGCTATTTCGTTACTACAACAGTGGAGTTACAGAACTGAAATCTGTGAACACAGTTATACTTTTGATTAACATGCTGCAGAACGAAATAAAGCAAGAAGAGCAAGTATAAGATAATCTGCATTTTTCTGGCAGCACGGTAAATACAATATTTTACTGGTATAGCAAAGTAAAATAAAAAAATCTTTGTTACAACACTGGATGATTTAAAAGAAGATCTGCATGATTTATCATGAAAGACTAGAGTTAACACAGACACGTTACAAATAATGTTTGCGCTGGGATTATTTGAATGACAGGTGATAGGGAGTTTCAAGAATATCTTCAGACAAAACTTTATCTGAAGTGATTAAGATGTATTTGATTTTAATAGAGCAATGTCTACATCTATACTCTGCAAATACTGTGGGTGGCAGAGGGTGCTAAGCACCAATCCTAATTCTGCGCATTCCAATCCCGAACAGATCGAGGAAAGAAGGAATACATAAATGAATCAGTACGGCATCTTATTTCTCTAATCTTATCCCTCATGTCATTGCGACTTAAATAGGTTGGCGGAAGAAGTATTTCGTTGCACTCGTAACTTAAAGATTTTTTGCATATTCTCCAGCAAATTCAAACGAAAACGACGTCGTCTGTCCGCCAAACAATCCCAGCCCAACCCCCGAATCAGCTCTGTGACACTTACGTAAGGACTGTAACTAGCAGTCACGAATCGAGCGGCTCTTCTCTGTACTTTCTCTAATGTGTCAATCAATCCCTTGCGATACGGATCACAAATTCCACAACAGTATTCCAAATGCGGCCGCACTAGTGTTTTGTACGCTATTTCCTTTGTATGAGCGTTACAACTTCTCAAAATACGTCCTATAAATCGTAGTTTGGAATTAGCTTTGCCTACAACGGAAGTTATGTGCAAGTCCCATTTCTACATCTACATCTACATATATACTCTGCAATTCACAAAATTGTGGGTGCCAGAGGGTGCTCAGCACCAAAGCTAATCTCTTTGTTGTGCATTCCAATCCCTAATGGTACGAGGGAAAAAAGAATTCATATAAGAATCATTGCGGCACCTTATTTCTCTAATCTTATCTATCCTGTCATTCCGGCTCAAATAGGTTGGTGGACGAAGTATTTCACTACACTCGTGAGTGAAAGTGGGAGTACGCATGTTTACCAATAAGTTTAAACGAAACGTGCGTCGTCTATCTACCAGAGACTCCCAGCCTAGTCTACTAATCAGTTCTGTGACGCTTTCATAAGGACTGTAGCAAGCGGTCACGAATCGAGCGGCTCTTCTCTGTACTTTCTCTATACTTTCGATCAACCCCTTACGAAACGGATCCCAAATGGCTCAACAATAGTCCAAATGTGGACGCACAAGAGATTTGTACGCTATCTCATTTGTTTGTTCATTACAATTTTTCAATATTCGACCTATGAATCGCAGCCTAGAATTAGCTCTACCTACCAACGAATTAATGTGTAAGTCCCATTTCATGTTCCTTTGTACTGTTACTCCCAAATATTTCATAGAATCGACCATATCAATAACTGAATTGTTTAACTTGTATTTCTGAACAATTGGATTCTTTTTGTTAGTTATGCTCATTGTCTTGCATTTCATGTTGCTTTGTACTGTTACGCCTAGATACTTCAGGGAATGTGGAGTAAGTAGGTATATTTAAAGATTCAGGTGTTGAATTACAATCAGTAACTTAAAAAAAAGAAAATCTTCTTTACGTCATTGTCACATACAAAATTCACTTCTTATGCTTGGAACAATATTAGGTGCCGCAAGGCATTGGACAGGATTGATCTATGTTGTATACACCTGCACATGAACAATGCATCGATTTTCCACCTACATAACGGTTTCCATCCCACATAAAATTTGAGATGAAGACCGTAAGAATAAAGATATTTTGCATCTTCAGTGTCAGAATATACCTTCTTTTTATTTTTAGTAACTACTAGTTTCTTATCACAGAAGATAGTAACCATATTTTTAAAAAGATATTTTTACTCTCCGCATCTTAATGTAATCAAATTCATTCAGTTCGCTAAGCAAGTTCGGAAGAAAAGATTTTTCCAAGAATTATATAATCTTCTTACCACCGTCTCGTGCTGTTTTACCTTCCTCTAGTTCTTTTAGCCTTATCACAAAACGTAAAGAATTTGCGAACCAAATAAAGTAATATACAGTAATATAGCATAGATCACGCACACTATACTAAAGAGTCAAAGATAAATGAAAAAAATTCAGAGGGTATCCAAATTAATTTATTCTATATCTGCATTTATTCTCACAAAGACATAAATAAAATTACGATCCGACATGTTACTCCATCACCTTACCTGCTAATGTTGGCCCGATGTTAGAACGCAGCTCATAAAATATTCACCTTGTGTAACGAAGTATTGTTTGGTATCGCTTCGATTAAGACCAACTGACTGGGCCCGAGCGTGGTGGGTGAGTGGTAGCACCCTGGCCTTGCATTCGGGAGGACGCGGGTTCGAATCCCCATCCGGACATCCAGATTTGGGTTTTCCATGGTAGCCCCAAATCACTCCAGGAGAATGCCGGGATGATTCCTTCCAAAGGCCATGGCATAATTCCTTCCCATTCCTTGTCCCCAGTCCCATCCCGCCTCTAATGACCTCGACATAAACGAGCGGTAAAGCCATAAGTAAACAAAAGGAGACCAACTTATTAATTTCATTGTGCTAATAAGTAACACCCGAACATTTTGAATCTGTTATGGCAGGAATGTAATACATAGAGAGAAGTCAAGAAAATTTGCTGCATTTTCAGCACCATTTTCGAACTGCACGTTGTCATTTTTAAAGATTTTTTAGCTAAATACGTGCTGCCAAAGACGAATGCTTGAAGACGTATTGCTGTCATATACTGTCAACGAACTTGTTACTATTAAACGTTTGTATTCTGTTGCTATGAAACCTCATCTAGCAAAGAACTGTTCAAAAGTTAGTAACAGAATGTGGGTGTAATAGCTTATAAAACCATTTCAGAAAAACAAAGCATTAATTGAATTATAAGCTGATACGTTGCAAATCTCCAAAAATGATAATTTTGGTGAAGGTTATATCGCTTATGTTTAGCCCAGAAGCCTAGTACCGTAAGTAAGCTGTTATTTTTTTGGCAGATCTGCAGTCCTGTTTTCTATTGTTTGTTTCCAAAAGCCATTTTAAAAAATATGAAGAGCCGAAGAGAAAAGCTGTCATCTCCTCTATTATTTCCTTTACTGATTCCCAGTTCTATTCATATTTCCCGTAAGAATGGAAAAAAAAAAGTAGCAGAAAAATTTGTTTAAATTACTTTTCCGTTAGTTTTATAAGATCAGTATAGGTAATAAGAAGAAAAGAAAAAGTTCCTATATGATTTAGCGTTAATAACTAATTTATATCACTATGTGCGCTATGGCTTTCTCGTATTTGGCAAAGGACCTGACATTGTCTCCGTTGCATATTAATGCGCCGTGGTGTCACCCTGAGGTGTAGATTATTCGGCTGGATGGCTTAGAGTGAGTTCGTGTCATCCTCCTCTGCGAAACTCACTGGTCATAGTACTGGACGAATCAATCGCCGCTTTTGTGGCCTCTCCATGGTTTACAAACCAGCCTTCGCCGTCGGCATGAATGGTATGGACTTTTCCACTAAAACACATGTTGAGGGCATTGTTGGACATTAACGTTATTGGACAGCACCCTCCAGTAACCGCCTTAAATGACGAACGACTGTACTATGTTCACTTCGACCTCGCTATCAAACCGGTATCAATACTAACAGATTCACTCTCAGGATTCGCGTCTCCCAAGGATCTAATGTCACGGTTTGGGTGTGTCGTTTCGTATTCATTGTGCACTGTTTTCTGATCCCCATTTAACTTAGCCAGAATCTTGAACTAATGAAGTGATAAGCAAAGTTTTCCGATAACATGAATTAAACCACAGCGTAGCAGTCTGTCTTTCTTGAAAAATTTAACCAGACTAGATACGGATCAAATATGAACCGTCAAGCAATTTGCTACCATTTCATAAAATTCGAGTTCATTCTTCTGCTTTTGCGCGATAAAAGAAGTATCTATCTCTTAGCCGTGTCACGCAAAGAGAGAAATCTACCAAATGAGAACTGAGGCAAAATATGCTAATTACAACTCTGATATCATAATTAAATAAGTTATTCGCTTTTTATCATATCATCTAAATAATAGTCCCCGAAAAGAAGAACGTTCGTCCGGTCCTTGTTAGTTGAATCTATGCACCCCGCACAGTAAGTGACGTGATGAGTAACGTAGTAAAGCCATCTCCTGAAGGCGTATCACGTCATTTTCTAAAAAAAAAAACTTCAGTGTTTGCCACCAAGTCTAAATACATAGTCCTAAAGTATTTCGGCAAACAGAGTTGCCTTGTTTGTACACAACATTAAGAAATCTTAGTGAACGCCGTCGGATTTGTTCCCTGAGATAAGCATTTGGCAATGCGATATCAGTGTTACCGGAGATATGGAAGTGCCGTACCAGCGGTGAAAAATGCAGTCACCCAGCTCTACTGACGATGAAATATGTTCGCCTGATTGAGCCTCGTTCAAGAGCTTCCACTAGAACGAACTGCTTTGGAAACTGTCTCAAACGAGTTCCGCTTTCGGATCAATGGCCATGGTCTCCTATGATCGCTTTCTAGCTAGAATGTTCTGGTACAAAGAAGATTAAGACCTATTACCTGTTATCTCTGTCATTTCGAATATTACATTATGGTTCATTCATCTTAAATGAGTAATTTACTAAAAATTTGTTTCTCATCGTAAATATTTTAGAGTTAATGCTTCGCGCCTTTAAGGAGCGTTGACATTCTCATCGTTAACTGTCCTGCTACAAAAATGATTACTGTTGAAAACTTACAAAAATACAAAGATAAAACTAAAGAGTGAGTTACTCATTAATAAGAGGTCCACATTCCTAAAAATAGAACCATGTCTCAGAAATATGCACGTTTCCTGCCTTTCTAGTTTTTGTTTATATTTAGATCAAATAGTTCTCCCAATATTTTCTTGTTAGCATTCACTAATTTCTCGATAAGTAGCGAGATTACCATAGGAACTTATGTACTACATAGCAAAAAAAAAACCTACTGTCTAGAGGATAATTTCATCAGAAAGTCGCATCATTCTGATTCTCTTGAACACTTACGTCAAGTCAAATATAAGTTTATATAGCTGGCGATAGACTTCATCTTTTCCCTCGTACTTTTATCGTTTAATTTTTTTTAAATATCGCACATAAATCCAGAAATTTTTCTTCTGTATACCAGTTTTTCTAAACCAAAACCTATATTAATCTAAAATATAACATCAATTTTTTTTAAATTCTTCTAAATCATTTTATTAGTTAGAATTTTGAAGTATTATATTGTAGACTTATTGTGTGATAATTTGTAAATCCTTCAGTTTGAACTTCTTTAGAAGTGTGAAGACTGTTGCTAAATTAGAGCTCATTAAAAAGTCGTGTGGTCAAGATTCTCTAGAATGCAAAGGTTCTGTGACCACAACAAAGCTCAAAATGCAAGGAACCTAATCACTTACCACGAACTTCATCTCGAACATTCACTTCCTCTGCCACTTCTTACTTTGCAGAGAGCGCCGACCTTGACTGTCAGCTGTCACTCACGACGAAATTGAGTAGTAATATCAACATAACTTAAGCAGTTTTGTTTCAATTAAGAAAAATTTTACATCTGCTTAGTTGTTTTAACGAGTGTATAAGTAAGATACATATTATATTGCTACAATAGAAAACTGAGTGCCTTAATGCTCAATAGCTCCGTTCGTTAGCCTCTCTCACACACAAAAGCCACCAGATACGCCTACTGGCATCTCTACTACACAACAAACCTCTAACCCAGCTTGTTTTCTCTCTCCAATGAGGAAGTTTCCTCTTTTTCATCAGTTGATTGATTTCTTAGTGGTAAACATTATCACGCCAGTATTGACTATGCTACCGTTCATACACTGGCGAATATTAAAAGGGCAACACCCAGCCAGGAATGTAGGAATTTTAGGAAACTTTGTAGATTTATCTAGGGTCATACCCAGAAGAAATAATAGCTAATTGAAATGGATCAGGCTAAGTCTATTACCAGTAAAGCCGCGTTCCCAAGATCTCTTGTAACGGAGGCGGGACAGGACGAAGACTCAACCACACGCCATGGGAACAGGGCCGCCTCTGCTAGCGGAGACGAGACGCAGCTACCCACTCTGTGTCGCTAAACATCACAGGCTTGTGTAGCGGTGCGCTGTTGTCATCGGTTTGCAGCAGCGGTGCGCACCCCTTCTGTTGCTGTAAAGTGCTCTGTGCCAAACGACACTAGGCAACGTGGTGCGGAGGTGGCGGCGAGGTAAGCTAGGGCTAACCTGCTGCGCGCGCTCGTCCCTACACTTCGGCTAATGAGGACCCGTCCCGTCCCGCCTCCGTTACAAGAGATCGTGGGAACGCAGCTTAAGAAGTGCGCCCACCTTGAGCTCTTATACATTCGTGGATCCTTACCTTTACTAAATCATAAAGTGTATGTATGTTTTCTTGGGGTATGTCTCTCTACGCCTCCACGTCTCTTGGAGTCAGTTGTTGCACAGTTTGTGCTGGGTGACCATGTGATCTAATGTGTATACTCCTGGAAGCCAAGATATGCTCTACTGGGGACAAATCAGGGAACCGTGCGGTCTAAATTCTGATCGTTACACCTCGCAAGGCTTGAGTTTTGAAGGCCACAGAATAAAGACGGGCATTATCCTATTGGAAGAAGCGATCTGGATTGTGGATATGAAGGGTATCACAATAGGGTACAGCACCAGGTCCACATAGTGGTCGGTTGTCATTGTGCCTTCAACAACAACCAACTCAATCCTGCTGTCAACACTGATTGCCTCCATAGCGTGACCACAGTGACTGGACCTATGTGACGTTCTGAAATCACAGCAAGGTAAACAGTTTCTCAACTACACCTGCGTACGTGGTGTCGATTATCACTTTGCCAAAGACAGATTCGAGAATCGTCTCTAAACACTAATGTGCGCTATTCACGTGCTCACTTGCTTTTTGCATGGAACTAGGTTAGTTGATGCTGGTAATAAAATCAGGTTAATGGAACACATTACGTAGGAATCAGAGAGTGTAACTCAGCTTCAACCAATTGGTTTACTATTGCTTAAATCTGGCCTGCAATCACCCGTCTACCTGCAGTAGCAACCCACACAATTTGGCAGTCTTCACGTGCTGTTATGTTTATATATAGACCTGTACCTGCTATAGAAATACTAGAGCCTTCTTTCATCTACTGTGTAACAAGTCCGAATATGACATTGCACTACGGCCAATTTTTCGGGAAATTTCGCTATATGATGCACTCATGTCAAACAAGCCAATTCTCCGACCTCTCTCAAGCTAAGACATTTGGGTGAAGGGGATCGTCACTCTTCGGGTTGATATACTTGGTTAACAAAAATTTGTAGACAAAAACGCGTCATGTTACATCACACTTTTCACCAATTTTACGCTAAATAACATAGCAATTTTTCATAATAAATAGCCGCGTATGTAAAACTTTAAATTTTTAATCATTTAATACTCTTCATATGAAGGATACGTGGGCCTAAATTTCATTCATTTATCAGAACGCCGTCTGATTTCCGCAGTGTATCTTGCGAAGAAGGTATGTGATTAAACTCTATTGTGTCACTATCATTCTGCTAGTCTGTACGTTTAAGGTTATAGTTGTGTGTACTTAAGATGACTACGCTGAAGGTGAAGTGAAATGTGTTGTCCGTATTGTGTAAGAGAATAAAAATGGTAAAGGGGCTGTTAGTGAGAGATATACAGCGGTTTACAAAATTCAACTGGTCCATCCAATGTACGAATCATCATCAATATCTCGGTGTCATGCAGAGATGTTTAGCATTTAATCCAGATCTTTGATTCTCAATTTTGTGATAAAGAGCTATTCCCCACTCACTACCTCTCCCACCTCGGTGACTCAATTTTTGAATTTGGTTCTATCTTCAGCATTAACATTACATTTTAGCCAATGAGGATTTGGAATTTCATAGAAACAATGAAAAAAGTTAAGCTTGGTATTCATCCAGAAGGTTGGTTGAACCCTCCCGAAGGAGGTATACCCAGCCTCGTACTGGAGGAAGTGTAACCAGTTCCTTTAATCATTACATAACCTATGATGGCAATCCTACCGGGTACAGGCGAGCTGAACCACGGAAGCGTTGTGACCTACTTTACATCACACAGAAAGCTGTACCAGAGGTGAAGGTCGGTTTGATGGTCTATGAAGAACCACCACTGAGTAACGTGCGAATACACGAACGATTTTTGTGGGAGGAGAGCAAATATGCTCTCCTGCCTACCATTCGGGAGGACAGGGGTCAAATCCCGTTCGGCCACCCTGACTGGGGTTTTCCGTGTTTTTTTCCAGTCACTCCGGGCGAATGCTGGGATGGTTCTCCACAAGACCACGACCGATATCCATCCCCCTTCCCTCCCCGTAGTTTAGTTAAGCTGAAAAGGGTCGCCGAGACCCTCCAGCAGTCCACCTCCCAGCCTTCAGCTGGCAGGAATGATATTGTAAAAAAAAAAAAAAAAATATTTTCATAGTACATTTGTTAACTCTGCAATGAACGATGTTTCTCGTTGTTCGTGTGAATCACTGTTCGATCCCGAAGACGCTATTTCCACGAGTAATGAAACGACTTTTTTATTTAATAAAACATACTGTTACAAATTTTTATGAAGAATTTGAACTTGCATAGAGTCAATAAAATTTCCCCTGTACATAGCTCATAATGCCAGGCCCGAGGCTAGGTGAGATAAGTCAGTGAGTTTGTCAGTCAAAAGACTACAAAAGTGGTGCTGCAAAATTCTAATCACCAAATTGTGTGCAAATAGGATTGGGTTAGATCGTAAAATTTTCTTCAATGCACATACATCTATGGTATACGAAGCTATTGATAATGATTCGTCCTCTGGGTACCTCCGGCAAAGCAAACCTCTAGGGATTCAACTTCCCTCTCTCTTGGAATACACAGTTTATTACACTTCAGAGCTAGCAAAGTCATTTAAAACCACAAGCACACGACAAAAATAGGTACTAATCGTACAGATTATCAGTAAGGAATTGACACAATGACGTTTTATCACACACCTCCCTCGCATGGTTTAAAATTCTTAAATACATATTTACTGTACGCAAAACCATATTTTGGAGATTTGTTTGACAAAAAGGCATTTCAGTTACCTTGAAGAAGGAAGTGACAGTCACGGCTGATCCTCATAGATAAATCCAACCATAAAGATTAAAAGCAGCTTCAAAGAGAAGAAAATGACTCAGCTATATCTACACAAATTAATCATCTGCCTACATCAGCCCACGTCAAGTGACGGAAAATACTGCCGAAATTTCTGTATAGTTAAATGACAGACTCTGCAGGACTTATCTTTTAATTCCATTGTTAGATAACTTTCTGTTCTGCGCTACCTGGTTCCAGATAGCTCGCCCTATATAACAGGTATCACAACACTAACAATTCACCTCAGTCATCCAGACAACCTGAAGATGAGGCGCGTCGGGTATCTACTGTTTCTAGGGTTGGCACTCCTGACCTTGGTAGAGGCTCGTACTTCCCACACGCCGGGTAGGACCTGGAGTCCAAACGAGTTCCCGCCTGGGTTCTACCTCGGGGCTGCCACCTCGGCCTATCAGGTAGAAGGCGCGTGGAATGAAGATGGTGAGTGAGCTAAAATAGTGTATCGTATCAGAAACCATCACGAGCACTAAAGAAACTTTTGAGATGGTTGGTATTGTGCGTTCTTTCTGATACTTCGTATTAATCGCTGATTTTTTGTTAATTGTAAACTATATCCAGGGGCGTAGCTACTATGGGGCCAGAGGGTGCAGTGCACCGGGGCCCCTACGCTCAGGGGGCCCCCAAGCAAACCTCTGGGGGCCCCAAATCGCACCTCTGGGGGGCCCCAAGCGCGGTTGAGTGGGGCCTACGAGCCTTCATGGAAAACTGGTGACCATTTTTTTAGCTCTACAGTCGTCTCAGGGGGCCCCAGAGACACAGGAAGAGGCCCTCAAGGCTCAGGGGCGCCCCCATCCTCAGCTCAGGGGTCCCCTACCAGCAACACAAAGCAAAAAAAACGTCACCCATCTGGCCTGAGGGCCCAAAATAAATTTTTTGCACCGGGGCCCTTGTTGACCTAGCTACGCCACTGACTATATCAAACGTATAATCACAATATCAACAAATCAGTCTCATTCATAAACTGTTATTTGTTTCAAACAACACCAACGTTTGAAGTTTTCATTTTGTCAGGTATAGTATACCACCTACATTGTTGCAAACTAACTGTAATGAAATACCGTTTTGTTTTGCCGTACTGCAGATTTTTAAGGTCTATACAGTATAAATATTTTGGGTAATCAGAGCTGTTAGGATGAAAAATACTTTTAAAAAAAGAGGAAAGTTAAAACAAGAGAGGTATAAGACAGCTAAAGACTAGAAAAATAATTCGACTAATACTTTTCGTCTCAGATAATGTCGATATAGAAAATCCATACTAAGGTAGTATTAAAATAAATCGAGTTTCAGTTATCAGCCGTTCAACGCAAAGAAAAAATTGCAAACGAATATTAATTGTCCTAGGATATGTGTAAAAGCTGAAACGTTTAGGAACTGCATATAGTTAGTTTCAAACTTCCTCTGTCCAATGCTGATCGAGAATTTAATGGGTCATCTCTGCATTTTTATCTCTGGTAATAGTTAGGACTACTATGTGTTTGTGAAAGACCTTTTGTTACTGCGTGGCTCGGATCCCGTAAGTTGTTTTTATCCTGTAGAGTTGCTGCATTAGATTACCCAAGACAGATTGATGTATGTTTTGCAGACTAAAACTCGGACACCAAACCAGTAAATTAAATCGAAATTTATATTATTTTGTGGACCTACAGTGAATATGAAAGATGTGACATTTAGAGCTGTAAAAGTAACGATGTATTCGTTACTGAGTAACGGGTTCGTCTCCTGACTCGAAGTACCGAATCGTTACTCACAAATTCATTTCGTTACTCGCATGTTTCCTTACTCGCATTTGTCGTATAGAAACGAACACGTTCCGGCTCCTGCAGGTAACTAATTTTGACAATGAAAAGACTAGTTTTTATTTTGTTTAACATTAAAATTTACAGTGAATAATTTGTAAATAGAAAATTTGTATGAATAATTTGAGATAGTTACTGTTTTTTCATTGATAGTTCATTAGTGAGGTTTATTGATTTCAAACATTTGTGAAATTTGTCTATTTTATTTTATAGTGTAATTTACAATATAAAAGAGTTGTCAAATAGTCTTTGATATACATCTCTGTACTTCTTATGTTCTAATAATCTTTATATATAAAGATGAATGTATGTTTGTTTGTTTGTTGGTTTGTTTGTTCTTCATACAAATCCACAGTTTGCATCCGATCTCGATGAAACTTTGCACACTTATCCTTTGAAACAAGAGAAAAATACTGTCTACATTTGGTTGAAAAATTATCTGTATAAATAACACATTTGTCTCATAACTTCGAAATACGGCGGTAGACAGACACGTTGGATTTGGACGACTCCGTACCGAGTTTCCCCGTACTGGCCTGGCAGCTGAATGGCTAAAGCGCTGGCTTACGAACGTCGTGGTCTCCGGTTCAAATCTCCGTCGGGGATAAGAGTTTTAAAAATTGTTTTCATCGTAAGTTTCATCGTGGGTCGTAGGTTATTCGGATTGAATGATAAACTGTAGATATTAGAAAGTTAGGGGCGCAATGCGAGGCAAATCGTAGGTAGTCTTGCAATGTTGTAGGTATACACTTTTTTACGTTATAATGATCCCTCAGGTGTTGCTCACAGTCAGTGTGTGAGTGTGAACCACAGTAATATTATTATAAATACGGAAGTAAGTCTCTGTCTTTTTGTTACGTTTTGACGACTAAATGGCTATATCGTTGTGATGTAATTTTATAAGGAAATGTGTATGAAGGGCACAGGATATTTTTTCCAGTATGATTAACAGTTGTAGTCACGAAATTTTGAGATCTTATCGAATAGTGACAGAAATATGTTGGAAATTAATTCTCTTCAAGAGGCAGGTTCGACGGTAGAATGATATAGTGATAGCTTTCCTGTCATATTATGCCGACTCGATATTGTTTGGGTCTAATCCTTCGTTACCAACAACTTACTATATTTAATTCTGGCAAAAAAATTCTTAATCCACGCGTACGAAGTCGCGGGTACGAGGCTAGTATTTAATAAAATTGCAATGAAGAGTACGCTCCAATGGCAATTGGTCCACACACACATCTTCCCCCTTTCCTGCACCCACCAACATTTGTCCTCTACAAATTTTAACTTTAAATTCTTTCAACGTTTTTGGTAAATTATTCATAATTTCCCTTGGTAACTTATTCCAATCCCTGAAACCCTTACCTAAAAAAGAGACCCTTCCTACACCCTTGTGCAAGATTGTGGTCATGGACATCTTTTCCCTTCCAAGCATTACTTCTAATTCTTACACCAATATCTTTCCATGCCTCATCAATATATACCTTATACACTCCCATGACCCTCTTCACCCTCCTCCTGTCTTCCAATCAATACCATTCCAACTCTTTTATCAAATGTATTACTCATTGTGTTCTGCGATAATTTCCAGAAACAAATCTAGCATGACTTTTTTGCTGTTACAGTATTCCATAAACAAAGAACTAGGTACAATGACTTTATTCCTTTTGTCTGGTGGTAGTTATTGTATTATTACCACAGGATTCATGAGATCAATCATCAAAACGGTTCAGGCTTTAATATTGAATGTTTGTTGTAACCGCGACGCAACGACAATTAATCTAATCGCATATTTGTCCTGTACTTTGTTATTGATTTAAAAGTTTTGAATATTGATATTTTTAAAATAAAACAATTAACGTGCAAGTGAATATCATACTGCCTACAGGCCCGATTTGATGGTAGGTCAACATTTATTTTAACAAAGCTATCACAAAAAGATGAAGAATTTACAAAAATAAAGGAAAACCGAAATGGAAGACTGTGGTGAAACCTCCTATTTATAAACGAAATACTTTGATGAGATTATAATTTTTGTTAAATACATGTCCCATTATCACATCAGGCTTCTATGCAGGGTTTTGAGAAGGCTACTTTAAAAAAATAACCGTCATTAGTTATTGTCACTAGATAAAGGTAAGGGGTTGATCGAAAGTATAGAGAAAGTACAGATAAGAGCCGCTAGATTCGTGACCGCTTGCTACAGTCCTTATGAAAGCATCACAGAACTGATTAGTAGACTAGGCTGGGAGTCTCTGGTAGATAGACGACGCACGTTTCGTTTAAACTTATTGGTAAACATGTGTACTCCCACTTTCACTGATGAGTGTAGTGAAATACTTCGTCCACCAACCTATTTGAGCCGGAATGACAGGAAAGATAAGATTAGAGAAATAAGGTGCCGCAATGATTCTTATATGAATTCTTTTTTCCCTCGTACCATTAGGGATTGGAATGCACAACAAAGAGATTAGCTTTGGTGCTGTGAACCCTCTGCCACCCACAATTTTGTGAATTGCAGAATATATATGTAGATGTAGATAAGTCACAGTCAGGTGATGATCCAGTAGGATTGGCTGATTTGGCTGGAAGCTTCCGTACTCGGGGGTTGTTAGGCCATCTAGTGACAGAGTTTGGACTTCTCGTACCTTCCAACGCTCCCCTCAGCCTATACTACTGGAAGAAACGTGTTAAAAAATGTTTTATAAGATAATTGTGTATTTCGTCATTAAATGTGTAATCTATGAGTAGAATAGATCGACCCACAATTTTCCTAAGTGATTTGATAAAACCGCCTAAAAATCGTAACCGGAATGGTTGTTTACGTCGGACCGGCATCCAGTCTGATACAACGGCAGGCTATGGATCATTTAATCAAATTAAGTTCTTTCCGAATATGGGTCGTTAGGGACGACCTACAGATTAGAATTATAAGCGGCTAACCACCTCTTGCAGATGATGATGCAGTACAGTTTATTTCCGTTTGTTTCTTTACAGGTAAGGGAGAGAACATCTGGGACTATATGTTCCACAACCACCCCAACAAGACGGCTGATGGAAATAATGGTGATGTCACAGACGACTCCTACCACAAGTACAGCGAAGACATAAACGCCCTCCTCGACATTAACGTAAATTTCTTTCTTAAACTTCTACCAGATTAATTAGTTTCAAACCGTTCCCTAACTCTTTTAAGCTCAAAACTATACACATATTTAAAATGATATATTTTTACGATTATAAAGTTACTTGAAATATGTTTATCTTAACAAAATTTACTTATCCTCTAATGTTTTACAAAAGTGATAAAACAACAATAAAATATGTTTACTTCTAGTCTCTTTATCCATCCACTTGCCGGTATGAATTTCCCTTCTCTAATTTCTTCGCTTAATGCCATTCACTAAAATATACACTTTGACTCAAGTGAGTTTTAGCAAACTTCCAAATAAGTTGTTACATTCATTCTCGGTAATACTTTTTAATTTCTTCAACTCATTTCTTCCTTGTTCTTAAGTGCTGCTAATACGCCTAACGTTTTTTTCGTAATGAAATTATGCTCCAATAAGGTGTCTTTTTACAATTTGAGTACCGATCGTGGTGGGAGAGCGGTAACGTTATGGCCTCGCATTCGAGAGGACGCCGTTTCGAATCCCCATCCATGCTTCCACATTTGGGTTTTCTATGGTTTCCCCAAATCACTCCAGGCGAATGCCGGGATGCTTCTCTTCAAAAGGCCATGGCCGAATTCCTTCCTGTTCCATGTCTCCAGTACCATCCCACCTCTAATGACCTCGACATCGACGAGTATGTACTGGCTCTTAATTTACTTTTTAGGAAATATTTGAATCCGTTTAAGCGTTTTAGGTAACAGTCTCTAGCTGTCTTTTCTCTTTTGATGGAAAACCCAAATCTGATACCCGAACGGCGATTCGAACCCACGTCATCCCGAATGCAGGGCCAGAGCGTTAACCCATCAACAACCACTCTGGGTCCCTCTTCTCTAAATTTGTTATTTGATGATCTTATGAAGTCATTACTATCCGATATAGTTGTATCTTTTTTTTATATTACTTTCTATGTCTCCACCATTTAATAAATTACATTCTCTAAGTTATTTCCTTTGGCCACATCAGACCACATATGCCACTGGGAAATTACGAAATTTGGCATTTTATTCCAGTACGCCGTTGAAATCTTTATTCGCACTGAACATTACAGATTGGAACTGACAATTTTTCTTGTCTTCCAGGCCAACTGCTACCGTTTCTCAATCAGCTGGGCACGAATCCTTCCAACTGGAGATACAGACAACATTAACCAAGCGGGCATCGACTACTACAACAAACTCATAGACTCTGTCGTGGCAAAAAATATTACTCCTCTGGTAAGTATTCAATTTCTAACATATCATTTTAATAATGGTTTCCACCGATTATTTACAGTTCTTTATCAGATCGGCAGTCTAGGTTTCTTTTAATTTCCTTATTCGTAGAATGTATTGGTAACTTTAACATTCAAGTGATAATTACAATAATTTAAGGACTCAACTAGTGTATAATAGTACTTAGTAGTATCACACTAATGCTCTCATATGAAAGAAGTTCTAGGGCATATTTACCTGATACGCATCAAAGAATAAACTAAAGAGAGAAAAATGTATTTTTTTCCCCAAGAAAGCATTGTATTTATATTACTGGATATCGACAGATAACAGAGGTGAGTCAATATGCGCGACTTTATGTGAAGGTTTTTATGAGATTCAAAAGAGGTGGAAGCGAAAATAGATGTAGTATGAGGTATTGTAACTGAACGATTACTAATAATTACTCTTGGAAATAATTCTATTGTCGGGATACAATCGGAAGTTATATTGAGAACAGTTAGCATCAAATAATATAAGGATTACGTGCAGCTACAGACACCTGCCAGTGTGTCTCAATGCACTGACGGAGGTACAACGTGGCCGGGCATGAGACCAGAGCCACCAAGGCGAAAGCCGAGATGGTCTTTCCGTATCACAAGCAAATAATACACAGTTACACATTTCGCTGACAGATGGCAGCACTTCACTTCATCAATTAATACTTAGCACGGCCTGTCAGCAGGTTGTCAGGCCTAGATGTCGCATGTGGGTTAACACTTTATCCTGAACTGTGAACAGCTAAGTTCTTGACCGGTGTAGCCTACTGGTACCTTAAATATTTAAGAAATCGGCCGCCACGCATTCGTAATAAACCCCAAATGCGAAGGGTAATTGAATTAAAGTCACTCGTCACAGTTTCAGAGTAACACAATACTTATATTCTTGATAAAGTTCACTTGTACATTGTCGGTACCAGACACGTCGATAAAGCATCGGACAACAGTTTCATTGAAGATTACAGATTAAGCACAATCATACGAGAAGACAAACTCACAAAGTCCCCCTAACATTAGTGAGTACTACGGCATGTTGGAATTTGCCTAAACCGCTACCGCATGGAGCAATTTTCTCCGCTAACTAGCGCGGAGTTGCGCGATCACTTTCCGGTGAAAGAATTAGACAAATCATGGTGACTGCATGGCCTTTTATAAGCTTGCCATGGCCTTTCTTTAATTAATATCTCGTAAAGTACGAAATAGTTTAACTTGCAAATTTTTCTAAGGGCTTCCTGTGACCATGTTCTATTTGTTTTAATTTAATTTAGCATTCAAAAGGGTTTCTATAATCTTAAAACTGAAGTCTATCACATGACCAACTTGGCGGAAGTTTTACGCGCTTCATCAACAATCAACAACAATCTATCTTTAAGAACTTAATTACCAGACAAATGTTTAAACTTTTTACCGAAACCATTACATATTCGTAATTGCCTCAATTTAATCTACTGATATAAATTTCTCAATTGTATTCCTTTAAGTTAAAAAGTTCATTTTTTCTCTTAATTAAAACTACTAATTAAACTTTGCCAAATTATTTAATTTTACTGCCAAAATATCCAGAACAATGCTGATTATAGCTGCTGATTAAAGTTCAGCTGTAGCTTTACTTAATTCAAAGATATTTCAAATCTTAGATTTTTACTTTCCTGATCGCGTGTTTCAAAACGTGAACAAACTGAATTATCTCTTAAAATAAATTTTTCCCGTTATAATGAATACACTTTAAAATGATTCTAATGGTGAGTTTTCACTGTGGAAATGAATACAGGAAAATTCCTTCAACTTGACAATTACTCTTCTCGAAATTTTTAAGTCCAGCATAAGCGACTACGCAATTGACCTATAGAATATTTTACTACCGGTGATGGCTAGTGGGAGTGCTTTTGGTGAACTAAAGAGTGCCTTACAAGGTATAAAATGCTTGTCGTCAGCGAGGGCACGCGACCTCCAAATCGGACCATGACAATGGTGAGTAAAACTCATCAAAGGCAGCCGACTTCTAATGTTAAGGAAAAGGTGGTATCGAAGAAGATGAAGATACAGGGGATGTGGGCTAGTATGTAGTTAGGAAAATCAGCTTGGATTAAAATAAATGAATAAAAGGATAAGATTATTAGGTACGATACTCAGAAAAGATGAAGGTTTTGTACAACTATACATGGGAGGAAAAAAGCTGGTAAAATGCATTAATTTTAATTCCTTGACATGCTATTTTATTTTTAAAAAATCAGTTGGACGACACATTCGCAAGGATACAGAGAAAGAATTCAAAGGTGATTATCAGGAAACTAACGAAGAATCTTCCAGGGCAGTAACGAAACTGGACTAGGAATAACATCTTGGTCAGTCACTAGCTTGAGCATGATGTAATGATGTGAGATGCACATTATGACAGAAATACAGAAAATACCCGTCTCTAAAGACCTCGCTGTTAGAGAGAC
The DNA here is from genome assembly GCA_031002005.1 of Vandiemenella viatica. Taxonomy (NCBI): domain Eukaryota; kingdom Metazoa; phylum Arthropoda; class Insecta; order Orthoptera; family Morabidae; genus Vandiemenella; species Vandiemenella viatica. The sequence continues at coordinate 165,069,870 of JARYHS010012519.1, forward strand.
GTTAAGCAGATACAAAACAAAACAAAACAAAAACAAAAAAAATTCAAGGGAGGCAGCTAGAGTAGTCTGTTGAAATTTATTTAGAAGAGATTCAATGAGTGGGAATCAGTGGAGTACGGGAGCCGAGTAAGGAGAGTGTTGGGTATGTAAAGCTTGTGTGAGTTCTAGACCTTGACCAGAGTTAGGGATGCCATTTATTCTAGGTCTTAAAGAAAGCGAAACTTATAAATTATCTTACCGATTTTGGCTGAAGTTGAGAACATTTCAAACAGGATGGTATAAGGTACACACCGGCAATGATGCCTAGGTAGAAATTTGGCGAAGATTTAGGAGAAATATTCTTAGAGGAAGGAGAAGCATGACCACAATATGGCACGTGACTTTAGACACAAGTGTGAAAGTTTTCGTTTGTAAGATAATAGGAGTGTATTAATTCATCGATGGAGGTGGAAAGCGGTTTGCCTCAAATAGTGAAATAACTTCAACTAAAACAATAACTTGATGTGCATTTAAATATTTATTAATAATAATTATTAATATTAATAATAGTTACGTTAATCACAGTAATGTCATAATTTGATAGGACTTAGTAATGGCAGGAGATAACATTTGGTGGATTCTGTAACCATGAATATAAATTTCACATTTCAAATTTACCATATATGTGTTTCTTTGACCTTAATCCGAATATCGTATTAAAAATTTTACATACTTAATCATCTGAAGTGTATGCGTTCATAGCCAGTTAAATAGAGAACTGAAATACCTATTTCATTTTTTTTTTAATATTATTCCTTGAAAATAGAGATTTGCGCAGTCGTCAGTTTGTGGATTTAAGACAATTTTTGTTATCGGGTCTATATCAAAAACACAATTGAAATTACTTTCCAGTGTGTATCATAACATACATTAAACCCACAAAATCTGAAGATACTTACATCTAATAAGCTTCTAAGTTTGAAGAAAACAAGAAAAAGTTTTTCTTTTGAGCTTATTTTGCCATTTAATGGTATTTTACTGATATGTTACCCTCATTGAAAGATTATTGCATATTGAGATACCTAAAAAAAATTTATTGACATCGCAAGATTGCAACAGCTATTCGAGAAACAACTTGAGGCGTTTTTCGGAGCCCGCAGCTTTATATGAAAATGTGTCAAGCATCGGTTTTATCACCTTTCGATTCACAACATACAAGATATTTATTAAGGTCATTAGGGTATGGAACTCGAATAGTGCGAGGCATGACTCGCACTTGCCCCCCTTTTATTTAAATTCTGACCGTGATGTAAACAAATTATCTGAAAGGAGGAGTAGAACGAAATTCCTTTATGAAAAGCAGTAGATAACTCGGTGCAGTAAATAATGAACTTTTCAGGTGACCATTTACCACTTTGATCTTCCGCAAGAGCTGCAGAAACTTGGCGGCTGGCCCAACATTGTCCTGGCCGACTATTTGCTCGAGTACGCGCGCATCTTGTTCGACAACTTTGGGGACAGGGTGAGTATAATTACTATTTTAAAATAGGAAATTTTATCTAAATCTATAAATTCTACTGTTGTTTCTGTACTTCTGAATTACATTCTGTCAGGACAGGAGGGATAGGAGAGGGAAGGATAAAAAGCCTAACAGAATGTCTCGTGAAATCATGTGACACCAAAGAAATGAAGTATGACATTGAATTTTCGTGGTAAGGTTCGACTAAACGTAATTTCCTCCCTGCTTGAAATGTGAACGTCTCTGGAGTCATGTAATAAAATCTTTTCTTTTTTTGGGTCTGAAGCTATCAATGTTTGTGAAGTGGAAATGGTGCAAGAATTGCATCTATTTGTAGCCATCGCCCCATAAGTTTTCTCTCACAGGGAATAATATAAGGGATTTCGAAATGGTGGTACGTAGTCTATTGTTGTCCTGCGAGGTTTAATTTAAATCAATTTAATCTAATAGCGATGGACCATACGGTTCGGTGAAAATTTTCCTACTCATCTATTTTCTCATTACCTGTCTTTTTTTTTTTTTTAAATCTGAATTTCATTTCGCCACGCACTTTTTCTGCTATTTATCAATTTTAAATTCTCTCTATTATTTTATATTTTGTACTGTACTTCTCTTGTCAATTTGTCCCAAACCTTGACTCCCTTAAAAAAAAAAAAAAAAAAAAATCTTACCTCCCTATATCTCAAATTAAGTGCCAGCTTTTGTTCATGGTATTATTATCCATTCCATATGCTACTCCTAATTCTTCCATCAATAAGCTTCGTCACTAACATACGCCTCCTACACACTTCGTCATCTTTCTGTCTTCCAGTGACTCCCAATCCAACCCACTTATGATTTCAATTACTGATTGTGTTCTGTATTCCAAATATTGAAAGAACAAGGCTTAGATCCCAAGACCCTTGCTTTAATACAACAAACACTAACAGATACAAAGTCCAAAATAAAAATTTTAGGGGAAATATCAGAACCATTAATTATTAAAACAGGAGTAAGACAAGGAGACGGTCTTTCTCCGTTACTGTTCAACTGCGTCCTTGAAAAAATGTTACAGGAATGGCGGAAACAAAAATCAATCCTTGAAATTGACCAGCCAATTATATTAGGCAGAAGAAAATTAAAGATAGATTGCCTAGCATTTGCAGACGACTTAGCAATCTTAACCCGTGACATTGCAATAGCCCAAAAACATATCGAACTCTTGAAAGAAGTAGCGGAGAAAGTGGGTTTACAGATTTCATTCGAGAAAACAGAATTTATGACCTGCAATAAAGAAACACCAAAATACATGGAGACAAAATATGGAAAACTCAAACGAGTCTCATACTTCAAGTATCTCGGTGAAACAATCCAAGAGAATGGAACTGAAGCAAAAGCTAATGAAATTCGATGCCAAAAGATGGAAACAGCTTATCGCCTAACACAAAACGTCTACAACAAAAAAATGCATCTACAAGCACACAAAACTGAGACACTACAATACAGTTATTAAACCAGATTGTCTTTATGGATCAGAAACACTTATTTTGAACAGAAAAAAAGATATAGAAAACATTGAGAAAAAAGAACACAAAATTATAAGGTAAAGTTTGGGCCCAAGACTCATAGGAGACCAGTACAGACTCAAAAGTAATCAGGAAATTTTACAATATGCAGACATTCACAGTGATTTTAGAAAACGCCGACTAAAATTTTATGGACACATCAAAAGAATGAACCCTAACAGACTGACAAGACAAATAATTGAATTCTATGAAGTAAATTAATATCGGATTCTATGAAATTGGTTGGAGAAATCAAGAAAGACCTCAAATTAGCAGGAATTGTTCCAGAAGATATTGAAAACATAGACATATTTAAATCCAAAATTCACAAGTGGCAAGTTGACCGGGAGGAAAGATTTAAGAAAAGACCAGGAACAACACGGTCAGATGAGAGGAAATAAGCCCATAGCAAACGTATGAAGGAAATATGGGCACAAAGGAAAGCGAACAGACGCTTCTGAGTACTTTGCGTAGTCCTAATGGGCTTATCCGCAAATAATAATATAATAAAATCATTCTTTTTCGAAATTTCTGGAGGAACATTGGGAACTTGCTAAATACCAGCAAACCACACTCCTTAATACCGAGCGTGCCGGATGATTGGTTAACGCTCTGGCCTCGCATTCGGGAGGACGGTGGTTCGAATCGCCGTCCGGGCATCCAGATTTGGGTTTTCCATGGTTTTCACAAATCACTCCAGGTGAATGCCGGGACGCTTCCTTCAAAAGGCCATGGCCAAATTCCATCCCGTTCCTTGCCCCAGCCCCATCCCGCCTCTAATGACCTCGACGTCGACGAGGTGTAAAGCTATAAGTAAAAAAAATCCTTATTAACAAAAAATAATAATAGTAATAGCAAAATATGTTCATATGTCCCCTTTTCCCCTTTACTTGTCTCAAAATAATTGTTTTCAACATAAAATCCGTAAAAACCATTAGTGACTGAAAGAAATATTTTACCTGTAATTCTCCAACTCCCTCCTTACCCGGGATCCTCATCAAATGATGCTTACCACCTCTTCAAAGAAACCTGTATTCTTCTTTTATGTCGTAATTACGGAAAAAATCAACACCACCGCCGTCTGTGCCTTGCCATTATTATTTATTTATAAAACTCACCATCATGCCGATATTCCTTCACGTTTTTGACCTCGATTTATTAATAGACAGTACGCATCGAAAGTACTAAATTATTCTCTGAAATAAACTAAAAAATTCTGCAGCTCGGTCTCATGAATCCAGAATAGGACCGATACAATTTTAGGTTTTCCCTTTCTTCTCAAACATTTTCGTTCCTAAAACTGTAATTTCTAACAATCCGTATCAACGTTCCATCCCTAATTTTAAAGCAGCACTTTTTTCCAAATTTCGAAAAACTGTCCGTCATCACAATATTTTCAATCATTCCCCATTATATTTAACCAACCAAACGACTGGACCTGGAAATAAGCATTCTGCCATCATTGCTTAACCACAATGAAAAATTACACAGGAGTCAGTATCATTGCATACATTCATAAATCCTCAAACTGTTCCATTTAGCTAACATTGCTCCAAACTGTTTTAATATACTTTACTAAATTTTTGTTCTCGTGTGTTATTACTGTTAATATTAAATCGTATCTTATTACTTGAAAAAATATAAGTAGAGAGCAACGGGATAGCAAGGAACAAAACAGGCCCATCTGAGACTAGCATAGGGAGAGTGGAATATCAACAGAAGAAAACAAAAATAGTTGCATCAGAAAATGTCATTACGTCAGCCTCACGCCTGGTGAAAATGGAATTTCAAATATAGTATATTCACAACGGCACATGGCATTTCTCCAGCCAAGATTCATTTGAAATGGCTATAACTTACTAAATTACTTTGGTTGTTTCAGGTCAAATTGTGGATAACTTTCAACGAACCGAATATGTTTTCAAATGGTTACTCGGGGGCGGACATAGCTCCAGGCGCCAATTCGTCCGGGATCGCAGACTACCTGTTGGCAAAGACGGTACTACTGGCACACGCCAAGGTCTGGCACCTCTACGACGAACAATACCGCAGCAAGCAAGGAGGTAACCTACATCAGTGCGCCAAATCATTATTCCTGTTATATGTCACTTGTTAATTTGTTATCCGGAAAAAATTATACTGATTCCAACTCACAAAAAAATATCTTTTTTGTTGTTATTGTTTTAAGTGATACTTCTTTGGGCGCGAAATGGCGAAATAGGTTAAAGTTAAGTATTTAGGGCGCATATATACTTCACGGAAATCTGATGCAAGCAGCTACGGTAATATATAATTACGTACGCTTTCCCGGCAACACGGTTACGATATTTTCTACAGTCACTTAATGATATGTCACACACTGAGCATTCCCTACATAGTTTTGAGTTCACTTTACGTTTTTTATGCGTGTATGTATAGGTCTAAATAATTTTTATTGGTTGCTTTTGTTTATTTATATATTTAATTATACTCTCTGTTCGTTGTTATAGTAAGAAAAGAAATATGGAATCACATTTATGCGATGAAGTGAATGTACTAACGCGATTTCGATAAAAGCTTTAATCTGTGCGCACAAATATTAACATTCGTTTTTACAGAAGAGGCAATGAGTTTTATTTAGCTTACAAAAATTTATTTTAGTTATGGGCCAGAAATTTGTGTACATCCGTCATTTTTACTGGCTTGGAAAACTGATTGTAAGAATGGTTATCAGATAATTAAGTCCAAGTTGTTTTCCGATATAAGAGCTCTAAAAACACAATACAGACTAAAGCTCTTATAACCTAGCGAAGTATGCTTTAAATTTTTAATAATTTTAATTTCTTTATGATAATAACTTAGAGAAAGTTCCTATTTACTGCACAAATGCAACGATGATAAAATCATCCACTGGAGTGCGAAAGAAATATTAAAAACGTAAAAAAATACACAGAAGTTGCACTTCTTGGACGTGTACACGTTGATGCACGCAAGGTTTTTTTTTATGGCATACGCGTTTCGTGATTGTATTTAAGATACATTTCATTGATCACTGAACATGAAGATGTTTATGAAATCATTTTATTTAGTTGTACGGCAGAGAAACGGTAGTAAAAACAATTAATATAGCAACTGACGAAGGAATGCTCAGTCACCGACATGACTGATTGTATACAATCCGTATGCTGAGATTGGTTTAGACTGTTTACTTAATATTTTAATTTCATTTTAATGATCGAATCCTGCGCAAGGTCAGATCAGCAAGTACCTTCAAATCTTTCTGAAACTTGTAAATAAATTGTCAAAAATTAAATCTATGTGCTATTAACCAACTATGTGGTATACTACAATACCTACATAAAATTCATCACTTTTTGAAAAGGATTAAAGCAAAACTCACTCATTTCTTACTTTGTAATTTTAACTGTAAATTAAATGACTTGGTTAAACATTCCACTCATGTTTCGAAGAATAAGATATTTTTCCTGCTGTGCTCTAATTTTATTTAAGTATATATCGATAAAGCTAGACTGCTGGTGATGTTGTCTGTTTACAGGCAGAGTCGGTATTACGCTTGACATCGGTTGGTACGAGCCACTAACATCCAGCGCCGACGACGCGGAAGCTTCAGAGAGGAAACTGATGTTCGAGGTGGGCAAAAATTTTAATAAAGCACACAATAATTTGCTCCACATTATTGTCAAATGAGGAACTGAGAAACGAATATCTTTTGTCTAACACGTTGGTACCAGAAGTGATTTGAGTTTTCCAAATTCAAATCATGGCATCAATTGCACGTATTCGCAATTTACTAGTGGCCAGTTTGCATCACCGTTCTTGGATCAAAATTTAAAAAAAAAAAAAAAACACTCAAATCTATCTAAGCTACCCAGATTTTGACGGATTGACGTTCGCCCTCCCCCCCTCCCTCCCTCCCCCCCTTTCTTATCGTCGGCGTCGGAGTCATTACAGGCGGGAAGGAATAGGAGGCATGGAACGAGAAGGAATTTGGCCACTGCCTTATAAAGGAACTTCCCGGCATTTGCCTGCAGTGATTTGGGGAAACTAAGGAAAACTCAAATCTAGATGGTCAGTCGGATTTCGAGCCCGCATTCTCCTGAATGCGAGGCCAGAGATACGTCTTTAGCGAAATAGCCAGAGAAATAAATAAAATTGCTTATAACTTTTATTTAGGGTTACAGAAGAAACAAAACAACTACAATGCACTGTAGATCACATGTTTCGGAGGAGTTTTATAGAAGTGAAAATTTGAACATTTTTATTTAAGTACACAGTAAGCTATACCTGACTGAAAATTATTTTATTTAGGTACATGACATAAAGTCAGTAATTAACTGCAACAACACATAATTCAGAAAAGGGTAATGGGAGTAAAAGTATTCCACGCTGATGGACTATGGCATCATTGTGTTCCATATTTCCAAGAGGGTTTGTACGATTCGCTGGGTTTGTTTCCACTTTCTTACCACATACTTTTCCATATTCACTAGTGTAACGATTTTTCGAAATTTACGTTTATCGAACTCCTTGAGTTAATTGACTGCCATAGTATATTTCTAACGAAATGATATTACTCGTATTTTGCTTCACTTCACGTGAAAAACAAGCTTGATGCTATCTCTAAGGTCACTCGGCGTACACTGAACCGCCGTTCTGTTACCAGACCAATCGAATCCGTTCCGCGTCTCGTGTGACAGGAGAGATGCCTTTAAGTTTTCTCTGTCGAACGCTTCTCTCTCCTTTGCCTTCCGTTCAGCAATTTTTTAGTATTAGCGCTTACAAACTAGACAGTTTTCACGTAATTCGCAATTTTAGAATTCCATCAAATAGAAAACATGGAAGGCCACATTCATGTCAAAAACAATTAATTCTTTTTGGTTTTTTATCGATCCAAAATTTGATTTACAAATATACAAAAAATAAAAAAATAAATAAAAAGCTTTAAGTCTCCCAGCTTTCACACTTCATTTTCATCGATATAGAAACATCTTATCCGGTTGTAAAGGGAGATCCTTCGATCTAACACAAACAATATTTCAAGGATTTTAGGATACCTTTCGATTTCACATAACCTGATTTGGATCTGTTTGCAACGTTTCTGGTTTAAAATTTCATATAAAGCTATATGTCATCTTTTGTCTCCACGACTATAGATTTATTGAAGGCCACGAAAGGAACGGAACGAGGGTTAAGTTATAACTCAGTCACCGAGTCGTCAACATATTTCTTTTTTTTTTTTAATTTAAAAATTTAAAATTAAAAAAAAAAAAAGCAACACGAAACATACGCCGGAAAAGTAAAAATTAAAGATTTACACCTCAATATGTAAGCAAGTATTGTGACTATAACATGTGGCACCGTGCTTGCAGGCTGGACTTTGGGCTCATCCCATCTTCACCAACGACGGCGACTTCCCGGAAATCGTCAAGATCCGAGTGGGGATCAATAGCAAAGCCGAGGGCCGCAGGAGGTCGCGTCTGCCAGAATTGACTCGTGAGGAGGTCGAATACATCAGAGGTAATCTGTAACAAAGTAATCGGTAATGATTCCAGTGTGATTTTGTGTTCTTCGAATGGTACGATCAACCATAGTATCGTACATCATAACCAGATGGAACTGAAGAATGCACTCACTGAGTCGGGCTAATGGAAGACCTCGTATGAGTGTGATAAAGATAATCTTTGTGGAGTGAAGTTACCACTCTTCTTATGGACTCTGGGCTTGGGCAAAATATATCGATATATTTGCATAAAATAAGCGATATTTACTGTCGATATTTTTATTCCAGATATATCAAAAATCGCTATTTTATTTTTTAAGAACCAATTCGATATTTTTGTACGAACGCAAATCAGTATCCAATTTTATGAGTTGCATATATATTGGATAAATACACGTACAAATCTGATCTGAACGCGTCTTAAAAAAGTGAATTCGTCGTAATATAACAGTTTTTCATCAGTGACTAACAGGTTAAAAAAAGACGTTAAATTTTTACAGATTTACGTTAATGTACTGAAGGTCATTTTTTGTCAACATATTTTAATGTTAACGGTTAGATTTTTATTATTATTGATATCGAAGAATATTGATTAAGCATCCGTGTTACAAAGTTGAGGGTTGACGTAAATTAACAGCTTCTGTTTTCAATTGGTGTTTTCATTGATGAGCAGAAGTTAATGGGTTGACGAAGTACCTGATATGCCAAGCCTCTGCTGTGTCGTCTGAAAGAGTGGCTTCTGTAGTTAACTTGGTAGCACCGGACAACAAGAGTATTTTACGGAGGAACATAAAGAACAAAGAGTTCTTTTGATGCCAACATTATATGAATACTGGTTTGGTTGATTGTAAAAATAGATAAATTAATAAAAGTTTCTATAATTTCCACATAATAGATAAATTAATAAAAGTTTCTATAATTTCCACATGCGTCTTTGGTTTTCCGAATTTTCTTAAATATTTTTTGAATATTTTTAGAAAATTTACTGGCTTTAGGCAAAAATATCGATATATCGACATATCAGTACTTTATATCGATACTGTTTGTAAACATCGATATGATATTTATCGATATATTTTTTTTCATTTTCTCATCCTTAATGGACTCTATCTGAATCTTAGAGCGGCAAAAAAATTCTGGTGGTAACAGAGAAACAAAAATTATTTGTTTCTCATACTGAATTTTTATTTTTTTAAATTATTTATTTATTTTTAGATTAGAAGTGAATAGTGGGTAAAGCTACAGCAGCGTCAAAAATAAATGATATCGTTCCAGAACAGCGGTATTTCATCAGAAAATTAAGAAAAATTTCATCAAACAATTAGATAATAAATCTCTAAGGAAGTTATACAACAGTGTAGATACCTTATGTCTCACCAAGTACTATCTGACAAATTCGAAAATTTATCTCATTCCCTTAATGGTTATAGCATTTACAGTTACAAAGTCTTTAAGAATTATATTCCATTTCTGAAACTAACATTGTGTTTCTATACATCACTGGAAATCAGTTGTAATTAGCATTTGGTTATATTACTAGTATTCATCAATTACATGTACTGCTGCATATTCCCGAGACTGTTCTTACATGTTATCATAGAAAAGATACCTAATCTAACACTTCCCCTTTATTATCCTCCGTTGACAGTAAGCTACCGTAACAACTTTCAGAAATCATATGCTAGAATGTTTCTCTTCTTACAATAAAATAATAAGAAAATAAATGTAGAATCAAACATATCTTAATGCTTTTTTGGTACAAAAAGCCATTCTGGTGTTTATGGAATGTGAAATTTCTACTTAAGAAGCTAAATTTAGCATTAAAAATTCAATATTGAATTGAGACTTGTTTCTTTTTAACTGGTGTGGACAGAATTGCGTGAAATTTTGCTAATGTGCTGTGCTTGTGGCGAGCAGGTTCCGCCGACTTCATGGGCGTCAACTATTACTCCTCATCCGCTGTCACCTCCGGAACAGAGGGCACCATTCCTTCCAAGGATCACGATACTGGTGTCGTCACATCCAACATCGACGGTTATAACTACAGCTTCTGGGTGTATGTAAGTTCTCTTTGTTTGAAACGTCATACTTATTATCGGTAACAAACAAGGCAAATTTTAGTATTTCTGTTCTGATAATTAGTTCGCAAATCAAAACAAAAGGCATTCTTCCATATTGATATAGTATTATGTCATCTCCTTATTACAATAGCTGCAATATGTTTAACTAAACTACGCAGGGACACACACTTTCATGAATCGCGGAATAATAGTAATAATAATAGGTTGACAGATGGAAAAAATAAAGGTTTTATGAATTATATTATTTTGTATAGTTGTAAACTGTGGGTAAATTGATTGTTGATGGCACAAAATATAAATATCGTTGTATAACCTGTAATAAAACATGGGGCAGGTGGCAGGGAAAGGTTTCTAAAATCCTGCAGTTCTGCTGGAGACGATGTACGAGGGAAGTGAGTGAATTGTGATACAAATGTTAGTCGTACTATTGCTTATTGGAAGATAGGAGGCGGGTGGAGAGAGTACTGGAAATTTGTTGGTGGTGAAGCCAAGATGTGTGTTGCCAGAAGAGTTATGACTAGTACGGGGATGCGAGAGAATCACCATGACCACAACTATCACTTGACTTCAGGCATGAGAGTGTATGAAATTTCGTGTTGTCTAAGCGACTCAGAGGTGGAAAGTAATTTCCTAGGGAAATGTTAAACAATTAAATGCTGAAGTAGATAAACAGGGAAATTTCCAACTAGATTCTAATCACAATTAAATTAAATTAATAATTTTACTAACGGATAATTTATTTCGGAAGGCTAAGTATTACAGCTGATTGTACACATTCAAAGTTAGTTGGTTTCTTTATGTATATTACTGTTCACTTTCTTCAAGTTTTCTGGTTTTCTCTGTGCAGGACATCCCATGGGGTCTACGAAAAATGCTAAACTGGGTGCACCACTCCTACCCTGGATACCCACTCTTCATAACCGAGAATGGGTGGGCAGACCCACCTGGAGTGCTCAACGACACTGGTCGTATCCACTACTACAATGTGAGTACTGCGAACCACCCTACAAACGACGAATTGTAGTAACTATTAGATTCCATCCTTGTACTGAATCACCATTCAATCTGCAATTAGTATGCAAATCAGTCTGGAAATACGATTTAAAACCACCAATCTTACATTGTATGAGTAAATAGTGCCTAAATCAGATCCTTGTTTCAATTTATTACATATGTCATATGTAGCTAATTAAAAAAAATACTGTGATTGATCTGATCCGCATAAATAAGTCTAAAAGATGCTGTAAATATTAAATTCATCTTTAAATAACAGTACAACTATTTATGTTACTGGTATTAATGAAGCTGCAATTACTGTTACAGATATCACTGGTTTATACGTTCATTCACTTTGACGAATGAGCTATTTTATCCGGAGCCGTCGTCCCTGTCAAACGCCAGTGTCCTCAGATGTTGACCTTTAACTTTAAAGCGCTTGCTTTTCGGGCGACCGAACTCAGAACTTCAATCTAATTATATTTCCTCACCTGTATAGTCATTCACGGGAATTTCAATCTTTAGTCCCCACTTCATTTCTCACATAAATTGTGACAATGCCTGTGACCGTAATTTCTTTAAAATGCAATGTCTGATCCCTTTTCTATTACTTAATCGTTTGTTTTTTTTGCTTTCAAGGGTCACATCTCAGCCATTCTGAAAGCAGTCAATGAAGACGGAGTTCCTGTGATCGGATATACTCCGTGGAGCCTCATCGATAACCTGGAGTGGAATAACGGATTTACGTATGTTTTTTTCAGTTTATCTACGTCACCAGTTAGATTAATTTCAACGGCATTTCATTTAACAGAGTTAATCAAATATGATTGAGACTTAAAGTTTTTTCATTCGATTAATTCACAATATAATAATAATTCCGCGTGGTCGTAATGACATGCTGACAGGGTTTCTATTGGGTGCGTATTCTACCCCTCTCGTAGCCGCTTTAACCTAACCCAATATTCCTTCCGGGTATAGGGGACCTACAGTTTCGTGTAGAATCTGAACTACTAAAGCGTTCTGGCGTACATCACATTATACAGCAAGGTGTGCCAGAGGTGAAAGTCGGGTTAAGGGCCTATGAAAATTTCCACCGAATCAGGGATTCGAACCAGGGACCTTTCGATCCAGATAACTCTAATTTACAATAAAACAAATTCAAATTACCTTCGTATATAATGTCCACTATTTTTCACACACTTTGTTCATACAACTGGCAGTTTTTTACGTCCTTTCTAGTAAAAATTTTTTGAACGTATTAGTAGTCAATTGCAGACACATTCCCGTACTGCTTCATCTTTTTTTAGGGGTAAAAACGAAAGATAATTACATGATAGTTTGGGACGATAGTAGTAGAGGGAGGGGGGGGGGGTATCCAATGTAGTTGTTTTGTTTCGCTTATGCAGCAGCAGCAGTTTGGATCAGAATGTGATCGTACAGACGCAGGACGAAGAGGATTGGAATTCTGTGTCTTTTACAGCGACAAGCCTCTATAATGTTTCCCAAGATTTCACTATAGCTTGCAGCGTTAACAGTTGCTGGTTCAAACACAAAATGGACGTTCACTACACCTTAAACATCCAAAAAGACGATCCCGAGAACCTTTCGAGTAGACAAATCGGTTTACGCCTTCAAAGGAATTGCTCAAACTGTCTTAATTCAAGATCTTTAGCTATTCGTATACTTCAGAAGTGTGTCATTACCAAATTTTGAATCATTTTACGCAAAACTTCTGCTAGTTTAATACGAGTTGTGGGCACATTTACAAGCGTTAAAGCATTTTGCGTATATTTTAAAAGTCCCGTTTACATTTCATCGGGTCCCATGTATAGCATGGGAGATACTGTATTGATACATACCCTCTACTTAACATAGATGAATACAGTTAAATGTACACTCATTGTAGTAAGTGTATTCACAGTATGTTCTGTATCCTTAACAGCTACTAATCAGCACATAACATAGATATTATATTTAAGAGAACTGAAATGAATATCTCTTTCTACTTTATCGTGATGTGTTTGATAGATACAGATTCAGCTCTCCAAGAATCAGTGAATGGTTTCACTTAAGTAGTATAATAATACTTTAAAACCACAACCGTAATTTAAAGGTTAAATAAAATCTCAATCTAAGTAATAAAATTGTTTCTAACGAGAAGGGATATATTCATTTTCCACCAAAAAACCACTCCATTTTTTACTTATCTTTAATATAAGATGTATTTCCTATTACTTGCTTCGCTCAGGAAAAAGTTTTGCCAGAAAGTTCCTACCATTTCGTATTTGATCCCTATTCATAACATAATAGTTTCTGTAGCTGAAATTGGTGTATAGAGATCATAAAATATTCCTCTTTAAAGGAAAAGCACCACATATTCTGGTATAATTGCAATAAGTGAGGGAATTCACTATGCAGCTCTCGAGAAAACAATAATGGTAGGAAAGCTTTAAGACATTACTCTGATATCTCTGTTACTATTTGTACAGGATGAGGTTTGGAATATTCTCGGTCGACTTTGACGATCCAGAGCGGCCAAGGACAGCGAAGGCCTCTGCTGCTGTGATCGCAGACATCTACAAGAACAGGAGGGTGCCCCTGGACGTGTTCCAGGCTGCAGACACCGAGTATCCTTCATAAACCACCAGCACCATGTGGGAGCAGTACATCATATCTGTAATCAGAAAATAAATAAGCAATCTTACTAATGTTGTTTTTCAATGTGACACATTTCACTTACCTTGGTTTGATTGAGAACGCGGGCTACAGCCGTTCTACATACTGAATGATAAGATTTGATGAGCCGTTGCGGTCAGTGATTGCTTTGAGGGATAACCCTTGTGTTGAACCCTTATGAACAAAGATATTAACGTTGTGCTACAACGAAAATAAAGCTAATCAATAGTTATCTTAGGCATGAATATTTTTAGTTTCATTTGGTCTTGAATATCTGGACTGAAAAGAAAAAAATAATAGTAATGGATGGATGCTAGCCATGAGTTTTTCAGTTTGTAACTGGAGTCTTATTGTATATTAAATTTCTACAAGATGAATAGAAGCTATTTATTATGAATACCCAGTACAGGATTATTGGTGTAATGTATGCTTCTCAACTGCTGAAGAGTGGCGATGGATAAAGCAACATGACCAAGACCACTTAGAGAAAGACAGTTTAACGCATAAGAGAACACAGCTGGTAGAAGTGAAACAACTCAGGACACTAGAAGATGTTGATACCCATAACACAAACAGAGACTCAGGGCTGTATAATATCGTCAAGCAGAAGAAACTCAATCAGCGTATTTGGAAACGAGGTGCGAATTAAATAAGACTTCAACCGTAGTACATGTTCCAATCATGAAACATAAGAGCTGAACTAGCGGCACTTTGACAGTACGAACTCAGGGTGCCCACTTTTCGGCTGAAGTAATTACCAAACAATGATATATGCTGTCTTTATCAGCATGATCTTTACTAAAATTTACTTTCATCCTGCAGTTTAATTGTTTGTAACTGAATTTGGTGTCACAATCTTGCAAGAACTGTCAATTTTTAGCTATTATGATTATAAATTCGACACCAAAATCGTGTCATCAGCTTACGGATATTTCATTCCACACTAATACTGAAGTCGTTTCGAAATTGGGGAGCTAGAGTTTATTGTGATTACGGTAGAATACGATCAATAACTAATATGATGAAGGAACTCTGTTGGGTGTCAATGAAAGACAAGAGGCAAGTAAGATATTTCTGGGAGAATATGAGTATAAGGCATTCAACCAGGATGAGACCAAGACTGATATTGGGAGTAACGTTAGTATTCAAACTAGAAAATGTACTGTAAAAGTCATACTCGCTGTTTAATCACTGGCAGCTATTATTGAATTGAAAATAAGTAGACCCTAAATATTATGTTTGATTGAGGTACACTGCGCCAGTACATATTTCTTACTGGAAATCATCAGTGTTCATTGATAGTACAAATCGATGTGAAATCAAATCTGTTACTTTTATTAGGAAAAAAGCACACTTATTCAAATAAGAAACTTGTTTCTGAGTAATGACAAACGTTTCTTCTTACACAACAAGATTATTCCTTTCATAAAAGTCACAAACTTTTAATTAAAACCAAAACGAAAGAAGAAAATGATTAGATCTGTTTCTAGAGTCAGTTTCAACATGAAACCTTTGAAAATCACGAAAACAGTTTTGTTAAAAGCCAGCCAGTATCCATAAAACAAAGCAGCAGAGTAATTAAATAAAATTAAAAATATTGAGAAAATATGGTGGTAGAATAAAATTAAGGAGGAGAATTCGTGGATACACACCCACGTATGTTTATAAAAAGCTACGATAGCAGTATTTCTTTCTTGTGCCGTACGACGCGTTGACATCGAGGTCATTAGAGAAGGAAGAGTGTGGGAGACAAAGAACGGGAAGGAATGCGGCCACGGTATCCGCCAAGTGGGTGAGTGATTAACGCTCTGGCCTCACATTCGGGTTTGAATCCCGTCCGGGCATCCAGATTTGGGTTTTCCTCGATTTCCCAAAATCACTCCAGGCAAATACCGAAACGCTTCCTTCAAAAGGCTGGTAACAGTTTAAAAAAAAAAAAGAATCCGTCCATACCTTTTTTGAGGAAGTGAGGTAGTGATTGGGAAAACGATGAAAAACCGAAATCCGGATGGCTGAACGGAAATTTGAATACACGCCCTCCCGATTCCAGGCCAGAGCGTTGCCGCTCATCCACCAGCCTTGGTGGGTATCAGCAGCACTACCCACACCAATATTCGAGGTTGCTCCCAGGAAAATACTCTTATTTGAGGATAACAGTTAAGTTTAAGCAAGGATTTGTTGCGTTGGAGCAACCTTGAATACGGGCGTGGGGAGTGCTGATTGTAGCAGGGATTAAATTCCCGCAATAAACTAAATGCAAACAAAGTCATACTTTGCATCCAACGAATAATAACGCCGGTATCTCTGTGCAGATATTTCACACCTTTTGATGAAGAGCTCCTTTAATACCGGCGGATTTTCATCTGCGAGATTACGTTCGGTTCTGTGCAAAACACCTCCCAGATAGCGGATCCTATATAACAGCGATGACGACACGTAGACTTCACCGCAGTCATCCAGGTCTCCCTGAAGATGAGGCGCGTTGGCTATCTGTTGTTTCTAGGGTTGGCCCTCCTGAATTTGGTGGAGGCCCGTACTTACTACAGGCCGGGTAGGACTTGGGCCGCCAACGAGTTCCCTCCTGGGTTCTATCTGGGAGCTGCTACTGCGTCCTACCAGATCGAAGGCGCCTGGGACGAAGATGGTGAGTCTACTCACTGCTGTGTCAGATATTCGTCTATCTCACAAGCGTTTTTAATATCAAAATAAGAATGGTTTTGTCTGTATGCAACTAATGAGCAATTTTGCTAACGATTAGGAATTTGAAAAACAGGCAGAGAAGATGCCGATATTAAATGGAGTTATTTTATGTATGTTTCTGCAGGATGTTATGAATACAGAATTATTTACCTATGAATGCCATTACTATTACTCCGCGATTCACTAAAAGTGTGTGGCAGAGGGTGCATTACACCTATCCGAAAAGGTAATAGTTTGGAAGGGATATACGGGATATGGCAGGAGGCGCCCATGGGCTATTGTGAGGAACCATCCCAGCATTCGCATGGAGCGATCCGGGAAAACCATGGAAAACTCAGATCAGGATGGCCGGAGAGCTTTATCGAAAGCTACTCCTGTAGGATTTTAAGTTTACTCGCCCGGTAAATCCTTTCTATTCCATCCCCTAATCGCTCGTGGAAAAAATGAATACAGAAAAGAATCGGTTCTGGCCCTGATTTCTCTTATCTTATTTTCATGGTCATTCCGAAATACGAATGTTGCTGGTAATATGCTCGGCAACTTCAATATTTTGTCACACAATCGTCAAGACCTCACAAAATTTATTATTGTTTTCCAATACTCTTCATTATCTGTGACAATTCCCTGTGCTCCTATAAACTGAACTTTGTGAACATACAAAGTTAAACCATATGCAGATTTACTACTTCAGTCAAACAACATCTGCCGTTATGATTTATCATTTTAAAGGTTAATCTTTAAGACGAAAAAAAAATATCAAAAGCTGAATATGTCCCAGTTACGTCAAGAAACTGGCGTTGTTGGCATTCGGAAACGACAGGATTACAAACGACTTATGATCCTTTAATCTACACTGACATCTACTGCGGTACCAGGGAACTAAGAGTGGTTTCTATGAAAAAACTCATGATGCTTCAGGTGACCCAAGTAGCCACCGAGCGGTGTTATAAGCTCACAAGAAGGAATATCTATGACCAGAGAATGCGAATCTGGAAAACTCCTGCCAATGTTCATCATAAACGACAGAAGCTAATTGAAAAATTCAAAACTGACGTATTTCGGAATGACAGCAAACAAATATTGCTACCAGCAACATTCATATCTCGAAATGACCGCGAAAATAAGATAAGAGAAATCAGGGCCAGAACAGATCCATTTCTGTGCTCATTTTTCCCACGAGTGATTAGGGAAAGGAATAGAAAGGATTTACCGGGCGAGTAAACTTAAAATCCGACAGGAGTAGCTTTCGATTAAGCATTCCGGCCATCCTGATCTGGGTTATCCATGGTTTTCCTGGATCATCCCAGGCAAATGCTGGGATGGTTCCTGCCATATACCTTCCAAACTATCGCCCTTTCGGATAGGTACAATGCACCCTCCGCCACATACTTTTAGTGAATCGCGGAGTAAAAATAATAATAATAATAAATAGATGTGGAAGGAAACACAGATTGCGCTATCAGAAACTTACTTTTAAACCAGAGTGATTATTATAAATGGACATTCATTATTGTATAAAATTTGAAAAGCTTCAATCGTCAGCTCAGTTATAGAAACAATATGGTGTAAATATGATGAAAAATGACTGGTGTAACTTACGAGAGATCAAGATGTCTGGCAGTTACATCACCAACAAGTTACGCAAAGCCCACAATCCAGTCAAATTGCTCAATAATCATCTCGTCCGCGAGGTTTTCTATTAAATTGGAACAAATTTCATGGTCACCAAGCACTAATTAAATTTAGTGATTTGATTAAACTAAACTTTTGGTATCTCTCCAGTCCTGGCAATTATTTCACGAAATAACGTTGTATGTGTTTACTACGTTGAACAGAGGAGAGGTGCCGGTCCTCGCAGTGTAGGGGCTAGCACGCTGCCCTCGCATTCCAAGGGCCGCCGGTTCGAGTCCGGCCTCGGGCATGGGTGGTTTTAATTAAGTGTTGTGTTCGTCTTGTGCTGTCCTCACTATAGTGTTCACAATATCATAGTTAAAGTCTGATACAACAGTTGGTACAAAAACAAATTGCAGCTGGCTAAATGGTCGCAAAGACCGAAGGCTATATTTAAAAAAAAAAAAAAAAAAAAAAGGAGAATTGGCGCTTGCACACTTGAGCCTAAGCCTATGCTCTGCAAGTCAAGTAATTATGCCCAACTACTGCACTGCTTGCAGATCAAGATAGTTTATCTTCGCCCAGCAAAAGTACATACGATTTTTAAAAAAAATAAGATTTGTCAGAGAACGATTTCCTTATACTCTCTCCACTCAAAAGGTATAATAGCATCATTTTCGACATCATACTGACAGCATAGCAAGGCTCATATTCGTCAGTGGCTTTCATGCAAAATTTGTGCAGCAATCTAATACAACTTTACCAATTTTCGAAGAGCATAAATTAGTAGCAGACATGAAACCTATATATTTTCCGCAACACTTCATGCTGCAGAAATTCGATAGTTATCAATTTACCTTCTTATTCAATACACTAAAAACAAAATTTAACAAGTGTTTTTTGTTTTTTTTTTCATTAGTAGACCAGTTTAAACATTCCTATATCAGTATCTTGCCAAATTGAGTATTATAAATGATTCTTCCGTCAGAAAACGCAGTGTGGTCATAAGTCGTTCCTCAGCACATAGTCACTTTATCATTCAAGAGCCTTGATCTTTTTTTTAAAAGAAATGAGAGTCTGCTCTAAGCTTAGAAGAAAGTGAATATCGGATGATATTCTGAAATAATTCATTAATTCTTGTGGACTTTAAAGCTTCAAAATTATTTAAAGTTACGTAACTGTGCACATGGCTTTCGTACTCTTCATGTTATATTGTCTCCAGTTATCAACAGTATAACTGCGTCAGGTACCTCATCTCCATTTGCCATGTTATCACTGACTCATGTATGATACTATAGCTCTACTACCACCAGGATTTTAGTAATTGCACCAACTATACAATCGGAAGTCATAAGCTATTCGATTAGCAATCTGACCGTCCGTCAGTAAGGAAATCAGTTAGCCTGTAGCGTGCTTAAGGAACGTCCTTACGATAAGACATATTTTTGTCAACAAGCGATATAATGTATTTTAAGTCGAATATTTCTACTAGTGAGGATGTCAATGAAGTCTTTCAGTTAAAGAAAATTCTACTAACTTGTAACTTCTATGTTGATTCTTTGCCGAAAGCTCCGTATAATAAAAGACGTTTTAACTATTGTTTGGACGATATCTTCAGTGACTTCAGACAACTTCTAGTCAAATCCGTTTTAGTTAAATCTTATATTTTATTTTTTTATTTATTTTTTATTTAAAAAAAAAAAAAGCCTGGGAGTCGCGTGGATTCTTTTCAGCCTACTTAAATCTAAAGCTGCGTTCCCACGATCTCTTGTAACGGAGGCGGGACGGGACGGGACTAATACTCAACAACACGCCATGGGAACAGGGCCGCCTCTGCTAGCGGAGATGAGACGCAGCTACCCACTCTTTGTCGGTAAACATCACAGGCGTGTGTAGGGGTGCGCTGTTGTCATCGGTTTGCAGCAGCGGTGCGCACCCCTTCTGTTGCTGTAAAGTGCTCTGTGCCAAACGACACTAGGCAACGTGGTGGGGAGGTGGCGGCGAGGTAAGCTAGGGCTAACCTGCGGCCTGCACTCGTCCCTAAACTTCGGCTAATGTGTCCCGTCCCGTCGCGCCTCCGTCCAAGAGATCGTGAGAACGCGGCTTTAAGTGGAGGGAGGGCGGATGGAAGGTCGGCCGTGGCCTTGAGTGACTGGAGAAAACCACGGTAAACCCCAGTCAGGATGGCCGAACCGGGTTTGACCCCGGTCCTCCCGAATGATATGTAAGTCTAATGACATACTATGCGGTAAAACGCATACCCGCAAAAAGCTGCGGTACCTGTGAATCCGCAAGCACGTGTTGTCTTGCAGGGCATGACCAGCTAGAGAAACCGCAATCCGGAAAACGCGCCCGTTTTTTTTCTACTGCATCCTGTCGGCGAAATGACCGGCCGACGATGAGGATTGGAGAGGTAAACACAAAGAAAGCAGGGGGTAGTGACACATCAGCCGCTCAGTCTCACTCCGGACGCGGATTATCGCATGTGAAAAATGTCTGAAGAGATTATATTGCGATTTTCGCATTCTTCGCCACCCGCCTCATATATCCGAACCCAATCACCCACCTCACTTTGATCAATCCAACATAAACTTGTAAAAAAAAAAATGAATAAACACTTTTTTAATCACATCAGTTTTAAATTTTTTCGTATCCTCGAGGAAAATAATAAATTACTAAAGAGGTTCATTGTACTTCCTAATGTTTGCATAAAAAGCAGGAAATTTATCTGGGCCACGGTTGTATGGGTGCACACAATATCTACGTTTACAACGCATCTGCAACAAGCCTTTACTTTCAGCAGCGCAAACAAATGCGACATTAATGAAGTGAGCCAGATCCATTCTCTGAGCATGCGGTTTCCGCATCTATATGTCATCTAGCTCCAAACGCGGTTTTTTTTTTTTTTTTTTTTTTTTTTTTGTAGTTGCGGATTCCGGAATCCGGATCCGCATAGTATTTAGAAAAAGAATAATGAATATATATATATATATAATCTAATTTTTTATTTTTTATATTATTTTTTTATTTTTTATATAATTTTTTATTATTTTTTATTATTATTATTTTTAATTATATATATATATATCCCTGCACATGGTGTTTCTTTTTGGTACCGAGCGGGACGGTGTAACGGTTAGCGTTCTCGCCTCGCATTCGGGTGAACGGCGATTCGAATCCCCGTCCGGGCATCCAGATTTGGGTTTTCCATGGTTTCCCCAAATCACTCCAGGCAAATGCCGGGATGCTTCCTTGAAAAGGCCATGGCCGAATTCCTTCCCATTCCTTGCTCCCATCCTTGCCCCCCATCCTTTCCCGTCTCTAAATACCTCGATGTTAAAAAGAGACGTAAAGCAGTTACAAAAAAAAAAAAAAAAAAAAATCTTTTTGGTATTTAGCAATACGAATAGTACATTATAGTATTCGCGAATTTACATACTATACCACAATTTTCACAATATCAGTAATATCCACAAAAATTACAGTATAACACAGAAATAATAACACTAAATTACAAACCTTACAGACTAACACTAAAACAGAACATGGAAACCATAACATGGAAACTATGACATGGAATTCCAAACATTACAAACTACATTTGAAACAGAAACAATAGCACTAAATTACAAACCTTACAGACTACTCAGCAACAAAGACGAAAACTATAACATGGTAACTATAACACGGAATTCCAAACATTACGAACTACGTAGCAATAAAAACACAGAAATAATAAGACGAAGTTAAAGACCTTATGGACTAACACAGAAACAAAACGCGGAAAGAATAACACGAATTTAGACAATAGGCAACCTATTGTGACAATGTGCTGAATGTTCTTTGCACACTTACAACTATACTAACATATACTTCAACTGGTTAGAATCTCCGTCCGGACAGCACAGATACCTAGGTGGGACCAGACTCACTCACTTGCTTGCACTGGCACTATCCAGGATCGAATATCGACTTCGGCCTCTTGTAGCGCTGTCCCTCCGTCTCATAGTCGCCCAGTTGGTTGATCAGAGGATCCTACACTCTGCCGCCTTGGCGAAAAACTTCTCGGCCATGGCTGTCATCCTCGCCCTGAGCGTGGGGACTTGTGCCAGCTGGTGCAGGTCCGCCGTCGGGAACCTGGGCTGGAGGTGGAGAACCCTCTTCAGCGCCCGATTCTGCATCACCTGCAGCCTCTTCATGTGCGTAAGCCCACACTGGGCAGGCATAATCAGTCACCGGCCGTATGAGCGCCTGGTACATCTGGATGCCGCAGCGTAGGGATGGGCAAAATATATCGATGTCTCGATATATTGATATTTTTTCTAAATATAATCGATATTTATTGCCGATATTTTTATTTTTGATATATCGATATTGTATTTGATGTATTGATTTTAAGCACCAATTCGATATTTTTTCTACGAACGCAATTCAGTATCCAATTTAATCGTTACATGTATATAGGATAAATATACGTACATATCCAATCTTCTGAAAGTGTCTTTAAAAGTGAATTCGTCGAAATATAACAGCTTCATCAGAGGTTGAGAGGTTAAAAAAAAAGCTGTTAAATTTTAACAACTTTACGTTAACGTCATTTTTATGTTAGCATGTAAGCTGTTATTTTATCTTAGTAGTTGAAATATTCTCTTTTCAACTGTATTTTTTAAATTTATTTACGAATAACAATTAATGGGTTGATGAACCACAAGTGAATATGAATGACCGTTAATTCATTTAAATGTCTACAATCTAGTCTACAGTAAAAACTCCTTAATCGCAAGGAATACGTTCCGTAAATATGCCGCAAATACGAAAAACTTGAATAAGGAAATCTTGAATACGGAAATCTTGAATACGGAATGGTAGTATATATAGGATTATAGGGAATACGTTCCAAGTATACAGAAAAATTTTGATGTAATGGAGTGATTGTCGCACTTTGAACATAATAAACCAATTCTGGATTGCTTTAAATCCTCTATCCTAATGTTCATTGTAATGCTCTTTAAAATATGCATAAAGACATATAGCTTTCTCGTGAATTACAGCGCCACTAAAGAATATTTTCTTGTGATTGCTGTCTTCGATTGATGAAGTGAGAGCAGTTTTTAGTTTTTCAATCACTGTGACACCAACACAAGATATCGCAGATAAAACATCAATCCTTAGCACTACTGTTATGCAAGAGTTTCCAAGCTCTGGCTCAGTTCGTAATGAGCTTAAGCAGTACCAACCATTAATAGACAGAAAATCAGACCCAGTAAAGTTTTGGGTGAATTACCAGCTTTCGGAAATCGCACTGAAATACCTTATATGTCAAGCTTCTTCTGTGTCGTCCGAAAGAGTGGCTTCTGCAGTCAACTTAGCTGTACCGAACAACAGGAGTAGATTGACGGGGGAGCACATAAAACAGAGAGTCCTTTTGATGTCCATATCAGACGAATACTGGTTTGATTGATTGAAAAAATAATATATTAATAAAAGTTTGTATAATTTCTACATGTCTCTTTAATTTTCAGAATTTTCTTAAATATTTTGATGTATTTTATGATTTTTTTTTTATTTTTTTTTTAGATATTTGCTCCTTTTAGCCAAAAATATCGAAATATCGATATTTTTTTCCGATGTATATCGATAGTGTTTGAAAATATCGTTTCTATATATATCGATATATTTTTTAAAATGCCCATGCAGCGTAGTGGCGAATTTGCCGTCTCTATATCTCGGTCTTGGTTAAATCGAAGTGCATGGGATTATTTATTTTCCACGGTTTTCATTGGTGGCTGCAAGAGAGAAGCCCGTTATTTAGTTTGTGGAGGCTGATTAATATTAATAGGGTTCGGTTTCCGCTCTGTTCTTGAATTGATATCAGTAGTGTGATCTGATATAGAATAACTTGCGAAATAAAAGTGAAGCCGTAAAATATTGACAGTTATATTAAAAATTGTAACTTCTGTTGTCACTTTCGAGACATTTGAAACAATAATTCATGTGTCCTAAAGGTATTTTTTTTTTCTCATTTATATCAGCTTCCTAAATTTCCAACAGTCATTCAAACAAATTGTGACCGAATAAAAATAATCGTTATTTAAAGTTGAAAGTGCGTGAAAGCTATTTACTAACTGCTGTTAATGCAAGTTCCTTAACGCCAGTGACAGAGGATATGGTAGTGTCAAAATGCTCAGCAACATAATTTTTTTGTCAAATGGCTACCGTGACGGAACTAGTGAAAATATTTAATATATCTGCTAATTATGTTATTTGTAACTATACAGAATCCATATTCTATACACGCAACACTATTTTTTTAATAAAAAAAATACCTTCCACATCACAAGTTTAAACAGAAATCAGGCCAGCCATAAGAATTTATCAGAATCACTTCTTCCCAAGACCAGACTTCAACGGGAGACACTCTAAAACAAAACCACCTTAAAGCAAAACCCACATAAACAGCTGTTTCTGATCTGTGGCAGGTAAGGGAGTGAACATCTGGGACTATACGCTGCACAGCAACCCCAGCCTCTCAGCTGACGGCACTAATGGTGACGTGGCCGCCGACTCTTACCACAAGTACAACGAAGACATAAAGGCCCTCACCGAGCTAAACGTAAGTGCCATTAGACATCACTCATCATTTAGAGCCTACGAAACTGACGTGTTTCAACGACTTTCCAAATTACGGAGCGTCCATAAACCACATAGTTCCATTTCGGCCTCCTGTGAACCCCCTCTCCCCCCTACCCCCACGTAGCCCAACGTAGATTTTGCCTCTATCTCCCCGCACCCCCACCCCACGTAGCTTTATTCCCTGCTGATTCCAGAAGACATTTTGTATTGTTTTCTCTTGTCAGACTACTGTAAATTACATACGGAGATAATTATATGAAAGAAAAAAAATATCCACATGCTGTTGTGTGTTCTGTACCTCATTTTAATTGTGAAAATGATATGAATGGTAAGCTACGATGCCTGGTTCGGAAACCCCGTCTCCCCCCACACGGAGCCGCCGTAAGCGGGCGTGCAAGGCGTGCACCGCACGCGGGCGGCACGTCAAGGGGGCGACAAATCAAATGATCGACTGTCGCCGCCGGGGCAAATTTAAAATTTATGCAGCGGTAACATTTTTTTTTTTTTTTTTTTTTTTTTTTTTTTTTGCGGTGACACTCGATGTGGCAAAATAATATTCGGAGGAGCGGCAACGTCACAATTTTTTGACCCGGTTCGGAAGATTCCTAGATCCTCCATTGGCTGCAGTTAGATGGGGGGTGGCATAATCGGTATTGCACAAGGGCGTTCAAACAGCTAGCGGCGGGCCTGCCCCCACGTAGCGCAGCGTAGCCTTCCAGCCAACCCCAACCCTCCTTTTACACCAAGCCACGTAGTTTATGGACGCTCCCTTATAGGTATTCATACCAATTTCTTCAATTTGCCTCTACACGTTTTAAATATGTTATTATATTCCAACACAACTACAAATTTTCATTCGCATATCTTTTGCACGTATTGTAATGGATGTGGAACTCAACTGGACAGAATTTATTGATTAAATGAACTACGAATTGTGTGTTAGTATAGCCACTTAGTTTCATTTTAAGAGAAATTATGAAGTTACTGAAGGGTATTGTAACAGCCCTCAAACCAAAAATTAAATGTAATTGTATTTTATGAATCATTTTTAGTATGCTAGAGTTTGTTTGAATATGATCTGGTAGGTTTCTTTTGCAATTTCCTGTAAATCAATGTATATAGACTTTGTTTTATGAAAAGAATTTATTTAAAGACCATTTAATTTGTTTAAGAACAGAATTGTGAAAGAGAATTGCGTAAATATTTGTAATTCCAAGTATTAACGCAATTTACGATGTCTAAAAGACATTTACTACAGTTTAAAATGATTTCTGTGAATAATTTTGTGTTTAAGCATCTTTAATTTCCATTTCTGACCATTTTGTATTGAATGTAAATGATTATGTATTAATTCTGATTTTTCAAAATATTTTTCAACTGTTTGAGTATTGTCAGTGTTCGAGAAATATCTGGCGGAAGCTTTTAAAGTGTTCTAGAAATTTCGGTGTAGTTTATATAAAACGATCATCCAAGACAGAGAGTTAGTTAGTTTTTTCGGCAAATTTTTCACCGACTAAATTTTACGACGGCCAAGAACTGTATTGTCTGTGGAAGAAGAGTTGTATACAATCGCTGCATTGAATGTATTCATATAAACTGTATCGTTGACGACGTGTTTAAGAAAATAAACAAGTTTAAATTGAAATGTATCGTGGACTACTTAATTATCATATTAATAAAACACGAACAATCTTATAGTATGCTATTCTTTATAATTCGCAGCAAAAGAAACTGGACTAACAGACATCATATAATTTTGAATAAATCACGAGTCACATGCATTTGAGTTCACACAGTCAGCTAAACAGGCCTAATTCTACGAGTCTACTCTTTATTCTGTGTGTGTGGATGCACCATTCCAACGCAGCTCATAACTGTCTCAATGAAATGATATCAAAGACGTACTTTATCTTAATAAAATTCAACATCAAATGATTAATACATTTGCCATGTAACAAGAATATACATTAATATTGCTTGACTGCAATGCAATATTATAGTCCAAACTTTAATCCAATTATTTTATGTGTCAAAATTTTCTGTTTCCACTCCTTCCAACTGTCATCATGTCTCTCTTACATATCTCACATGATATTGCCGTAATCTTAAAAGTTTTCGGTTTTATTCTCTAGTTCTAAAACCGCATTGTAAATACTCCCCAAAACCCCCTATATTTTGTGAATATACCGTAATGAGACTGTACCGTTTCCTAAGCCAGCTTTAATTCCTTTCTATTCTGGATAGAATTTAACATTTTTGCATTTTTAATATTCAAAACCAACTCTTCAGTAGCCAATAATTTTTCATTATAGGTATTACGATACTTGTTATAAGAATATCAGAATGTTTATTTCATCATATGAGTTTCACTTAAATAAATTCAATATTTTAGGTTTTCCTGTAAGGGTTATCACACTACAAAAAGTGCTTAGGAATTTTTCAAGTCGTTGCTAGAAACTTGTGTAAGCTTTGATTAAATTAAATTTAAACTTTACACACCGTTAATAGAGTATTTTTTTCTGTCTAGGTACTTATGAATTAAATCTATAAATCTTTTTTTTTTTTTTTTTTTTTTTTTTCAGGCCAACTGCTATCGCTTCTCAATCAGCTGGACACGTATCCTTCCCACCGGAGATACAGACAACATTAATCAAGCGGGCATCGACTACTACAACACTCTCATAGACTCTGTCCTGGCAAAGAATATTACGCCTCTCGTAAGTAACACATCAGTCAGTTACATATTTAATATTAGTGTATTTAGATTATTTATGATTCTGTAATATGCCAATAATCTGACTTAGACAGAAAGTAAGTTAACAGAATTAGCTCTAATGGTATGAGGTGCTGTTTACATTAGAGTAAGGAATCAAAATGATTAACAGTTAGCAGTGTCGTCCTCATACTGCGAATAAAGTTACGGCTTGTGTTCCCCTTACCCTAATAGAACGGTTTCCGCGTTACAATGTATGTCCCCTAAACCCGGTAGAATCACCAAGTTAGGTTAAGGCAGCTTCAGTAGTGGTTGACATGTTACCAGCTCAATAGGACCGCATAAGCGGTTTTTATCTTACTCAAAATCCAACTTTAATAAGTAAAACTATAGTTTTGTCACTTTCTCCATATATAATAGACTAGCAGTCGCCCGCATCACTTAGACACACTATTCTCTTTAACCAACATGGTCAAGAACCACGTATCCATGCTCCTGTAGCCCCTGTAATCGAACTTCATTCCTTCTAATAACATTTTGCAGCTGGTCCGCTGAAATCACGACTGAAAGACGTACAGTACCTACCATTAAATAGATATTAATTAATGGACACTTTTATTTTAATTTCCCCATTTTTTCCAGCGGTACCCCTGGCTCTACATTAATCAAAATCCAAATCGAAATCCGACTAGTAGTTTCCGCGTGAATAGGGTTCAAGCAAAAATTGATACTAGTATGGAAAATTCTTCTGCTTTCCAAAATCCCTCAGTATGAAACGAACGCAGTTTTACCCACGCCAGCATGTGCTGTACATTAATTTGAATCCCATCATATTCCGACCAGTACGTATTCTGTGAATTCTGTTCGATACAAAATTGTAATAATTTGGTACATTTTTCAGTTTTCTTATATCACATCAAAATCTTACAACTCTATCTTACTCAAATCACAACCCCTGTGCGTTAATTTAAACTCGAACCCAGTATTTAGCTTGATTCCCGTTCAACGGAAGATTAATATCAATTTCTCATTTTTTGACGTCACGATAAAATGAAACACCCTGTCAATAGATATCACATTAATTGAAACCTCTTCAAAATCCGACCTGGGTGTTTCTTTTTAATCGCTCTCAACTAAAAATAATATTAATTCAATAAATTTCTGTTTTTCAACATCACTTCAATATGAAATTTACCCTATTTTATCCAAATCACCATGGCCCTTGAATCCCCATAGAAAGAAAACTAGTAATTTTTATGTGAATCTCATTCAACCAAGAATTATCGGATATTTATCACTTTACAATGTCACATCGACTTGAAACATACCACTTTAATCGAAACAGCCGCCAGTACACAACAAGTAGAATTTGCGTGAATCGTGTTCAAAGAAAAACTATCCTTAATTTTTCACTATTTTGACATCACACCAAAAAGAACTATAACCTAATTTACCCGGAGAACACAGACTATACATTTACATTAATCGAAATTCCATCAAGCTCCTAACAGGTGTTTTTTTATTGAATCGCAATGATGGAAAAATGACACTACTTTTTTAAGATATAATTTTTCGAAATCATTTAAAAATTAAACGTACCCTATTTTATCCATGAGACCATGAGCTATACATTAAGCTGAAGTGCGTCGAAATCAAACCTGTAGTTTTGGCGTCAATCCTGAAACGCAAACAGACAGACACAAATTTATAAAACAATCTATTCCTACAAAGTATATCCGTTACGTTGATGACACCTTTGTCATCTGGCCTCACGGTAAGGAGAGTTTGCAAGAGTTCTTAAACCATCTGAATAGTGCCCACCCAAGAATTCAGTTCACTATGGTTGTGGAAGAAAATGGACAACTGCCATTTCTCGATGTCCTTGTTCACAAGCGAGGCGATGGACGTTTGGGTCATACTGTGTATCGCAAGGCGACGCACACTAATAGGTAACTGCATGTCATGTCGCACCATCATCCGGCAACGAAGAGAGGCGTATTAACATCACTCAACTTAAGAGCTAAGACAGTATGTGACTCGGAAAGTCTGAATGAAGAAATGGAGACACTTACAAAAATATTCCGAGCCAACGGCTATAGTGAATCCGACATCGGAAGGGTTTTAAGACCCAAAAAACCTATGGGAGACGTCAACTTATCCCATGATATTAATGTGCCAAAAATTCGCCTGTCTCCCATACATACAGGGTGTCACAGACCGGATTGGGAAACTGTTAAAGCGGGTGGAGGTGCGAATAGTATATAAGGCTAACTGCAAACTTGGTCAGTCACTGACAAAGGTAAAAGACAGATTACACCCACACCAGCTTATGGGTGTTTACGAAATCCCCTGCAGTTGTGGCAGTGTTTATATCGGCGAGACAGGTCGCACTGTGGCGGAGAGACTTAAAGAACATATCCGCCACTACAAATATAACAACAGCCACAAATCCGCCGTAATCGGCCATGCTATTAATACCGGGCATCAAATAAAATTTCAAGAAACGAGCCTACTGTGGAGAGAAGACCAGTGGTGGCCCCGAAGGGTGAAAGAGGCAGCAGAAATTTAAAAAAAATACCAACAACATCAACGAAGATAGCGGCCTTTTACTCTGCGATACTTGGCGCTAGTTGCTCTGTCAACATAAACAGTATCTCTGACGAATGCTGGAGGATACCAGCCGAAAGCTCAGGTAATGAAATAAACAACGCGGCATAACCCGAAAGTCAATTAATCATGAATCTATTCCTACTCTATGGCTCATTATTAGCACACCAAACTCATTTTTTAAAAAGTATCTCAAATGTAAAGATTTTTTGCTGGTTAGAGTTTTATTATGAGTATAGGTTACATTGATATTCAAAACGTGGTGGAATACTTTTCTGATGCGGTGAGGCTTCATTTAGTTCGACGAAGTGCAACAACTTGACGCGCAGGGACTCCGCCATTCACCGGAGATCAACCACAGCCATGGTGTCTCGGTAACGCACAGTAACTGCGTGGTTGTGGCAATTGCTAAAACACGACTCTGTTGACCATATCCTTGATGTGCTCACCTGTGTTTATGGAGATCTAGGTGACAAGATCATGAGACAGATGTCCTGAGTTATCCTCAAACCAATCTAGCACTATCTGGCCCGATGTAAGTGCACACTGTCCTCCTGGAACTTCGTATCGTTATCGGGGTACATGAAATCAACAAAAAGCAGCAAATGGTCATCATTCAACTGAGCACATTGATGTCCTGTCGTGCACCTGTTCATTGTAACGCCGCATTATTAAGGAATCACCATCAGCTTGCACAGCACCGAGCGTGGTGGGTGAACGGTTAACGTTCTGGCTTCGCATTCAGGAGGACGCGGGTTCGAATCCCCGTCCGGGCATCCAGATTTGGGTTTTCCATGGTTTCCCCAAATCACTGCAGGCGATGCTTCCTTCAAAAAGGCCATGGCCGAATTCATTTCCGTTCCTTGTCCCCAGTCCCATCCCGCCTCTAATTACCTTAGCCGTCGACGAGGCGTAAAGCCATAAGTAAAACAAAAAAAAGCTTACACAGCGCCTTTCTGACTAGATGAATTCCTTGGAAACATCTGCCCGTCCGTGGCAGGTCTCCATCTTTCAGCAGACGTGTCTGGGCACTGTACTGTCCTGTGTGAAAGGTAATACCGTCCGTAAGGTGCTCTTGGTAGAGCCATGACATTGCGTAGGGTGGATTTCTGAACTTCTCAACCATTCCGAGATGCTATGCACCAGGATTGAGATTCTAGCTATCATTCTTTAGGTTAATTTCCATCTGTTATTAAACTTTCGTTAATGTTTCCTAAGACCCTCACGACTCCATCTGATAACACTAAGAACCATCCGCTTATCTATACCCTTCTGACGCAATGTTTGCGTCTCCTTCATATTTTTATCCTGTTGTACCATGACTTTGTGAATGTCAGTGTAAATGAAACATTTATTTTCCAAGAATTTTGATTTAAAAAGATTTTCTCATTTTCTAGTTCTCATTCCGTTTTTATTTCTTTATCAAGGTGTTTAAAGTTCTATATGTCCAATACAGTTTTTGTTCAACACGAACGTGTTGGTAATAATAAATGGATTTCATATTATAAATTGTGAATCTGATTATGTCTATGTTTTTGTGCCTAATATTAAAAGTTTAACTTCAGAAAATATTTTCACTAATTTTCAAGATTCCAATCAACATACACGAAAATCTGCTGTAACGAACACCCTATACGCGTTATTATGAGACTTATACTTAATAAATTGAATAACTGAAATTATGATTTGCTAATGGTTAATAGCAGCTTATGGTAACCTGTTTAGAATGCCATTAGAATAGTAAATTTCATAGTTAGTAGTTACAACATACATTGTCGAGTCTCGTAATTACTACATACTTACAGGCCTTCATGTTTTGACCAATAAATGAGGACCACAATGTAAATGTTCACGCTGAAGTTCGTTTTCACATAAAGGAGACAAAGGTGACTATTTAACAACAAAAAGAGAGCAGACTATGAAGTACATAATCAACTTTTCAGGTTACCATCTACCACTGGGACCTTCCGCAAGAGTTGCAGAAACTTGGCGGCTGGCCCAACATCGTGCTCACCGAGTATTTCGTCCAGTACGCACGCATCTTGTTCGACAACTTCGGCGACAGAGTGAGTACACTGTCAGTCACCTTAGTGTAAAAGTAACTCACAAACCGCAGTGAACAACTGTGAGTGTCGAAGATCAGAGTCCTTTGCCCCGTAGGGGAATCCAGTGGGCTAAGAAAATAAAACAAGTATATATAAGAAAACCTTAAAGTTGCAATTAGTCGAAGTATCGGTAGTAATTTCCGTGTTTCCGTGACGGTTATCAGCAGTAGGATGGCGGATGTTTCAAAGTCCTGGATTTACTACAGATGGTGATGAGGGTATGTTGCAGAGTCATAAGGAGAACCTTGATCAGACTCTTGCTAGGATATTGTGGTGTAGTATGAGACCCATATTATGGGCTTTAAAAACTGGAGTTGCAAGGGTGCAAAGGAGTGCAGTATTTTTTTAGTGTAGAAATTACCATAGAAAACGATCAGTGACTGATATAAAGTAGTTGGGTTAGGAGTCACTGGTAGACAAGAGGAGGGTGATGAGACACCGGAAAAATTTACTATGGATGTACTGAAAAGATTCATTAAAACGTTGACCAATTTAAATTTTAAAAATTCATCAAACACCGAATTAGGTATGAAGGAAAAATCTGCATTACGAGTATCCTATCTCTGACATATTTATTGATGAAGACAAAAATTTCAAAAGCAATTTATTATGCAGTGAAATTCATTGTCAAACGACATAGCTACTGTTTCTACGAAAAGAAGACCAACAGCTCGACACCTATAGTTAGAAACAGTTTGAGTTTGATATCCGTGAATGTGTTAACGCTTATCGAATGTATAATTCATCATCACAAACTTCACCCCCCCTCCCCCAAATATATATATACATATATATTGTTTCGGATTTCCATCGCTAATTCATTCCGGTAATAGTGTCACTGCTTCATTTCTAAGTTGTGTTACCTGAGACGCCTCAATTTCAAATACTAGAGAATATATCCAGATGCCTGGATAAATTGGCCTCCTAGAACGCTATGTGGCTGCACCCTGTTCTAACCATTCTAAATATATTTCTCGGGGAAGGCGGCAATAACTTCTGTGAATGGTATTCAGTCATAACTTGCAGAGGTATTTGCTTCTACTGTCAACAGAATCCTACGTCTAGATTATCTAAAGAACTTTATTTTTAACAGACTGAACTCTTCCCTTTCCTCGGAATTGCGTAATGTTAATATCTCGAAAGTTCTGAATTTGTCGCGATCTTTGTTGGCAGATTTTTCTCATTTTCTCTGAAATCGTCCAACCCAACCAATACGCTAGTCTGGCATTGTTAATCTCGGTCGAAATGATTGTGACGCAGGAAGACTTCAGTCACTCTCAAGCACTTTATTGGGAGTTTCACAAAGTACGTATTTCTGATAAATATTTGCAACCTCCCATTAAAGTCTTCTTGAACTAAATTATAAAAGACACTTAGATGCTAGTTCCACATATTACTTTAATCTTTCAAGGCTGATTAACTGGCGAAATGATTATCTTGGTGGTATGGAATGGTTAACTTAATGGTCCACAAGATAAACTCACAAATACGGCATCTAACTTGAAAAGATATCTCTTAAACCATGATTTGTGTGTTTCAGGTAAAAATGTGGATAACCTTTAACGAGCCGGATATGTTCTCAAATGGTTACTCATCAGCTACGGCTTTAGCTCCAGTAGCCAATTCATCCGGCATCGCAGACTACTTGTTAGCCAAGACCGTACTACTGGCGCATGCCAGAGTCTGGCACCTCTACGACGAGCAGTACCGCAGCAAGCAAGGAGGTAACGCTCACTCGCTAGTCTGCGTGCATTAGTTCACCGGCTCAAAGTACGTTGCTTCCATTTGGACACAAAGAAAGCATGTTATCTCCAGGCATTACAGATAACTGTTTCTTAATGGTTTTACGAAATCGTCTAAACAAATACTGACATTTCACGAAAGAAATAATACGCCACGCATTATCAGAAAACTTCGATAGCATGCAGACAGATGGGCACAGTAATTTCTTTCTCTAGTGTAAGTGGCCTAAATTGTAGACAGCACAGTCTCCAAAGATAATTACTAACAGATATATATAATCATAAGTCACAAGGGGAGTATTTATATTAGTTAGTACGACTATTAAAATTAGCTAGCATTCGATGATGATAGAAATGAGATTCTAGTGGCGGATTTCTTGGAAACAGCGAGGAAAAGATAAGGCTCTTGGTCGCTTAGGACAATTGTAGTATGAATGAGCCGGATGAAGCAATTCTACTAAATTTAATGCACAGCCAGAGCTGAGAATCAGAAGTAGTATGGACGTATTAGCAGGGTACAAATTAATCTTATTTTTGATAACACAAGCTGGAAGAGATCTGTAAACGTTTTATTGAGGGAGGAAGTTTTACACATGTGACGGAGCAAGCTTAAGAGGCTAAACATGCTGGTAGGGTTAGGTTCAATACGAGAAGGAGGACAGCAGTAGAGAAAAGCTGAGCATCTTATGAATTGAGGTGGAACACAGAATGATAGAAACAGAAAATTTTATTGCTATGTAAGAACAATAAGAGGCACAAAGGGCATTCAGACAAATATGGATGAAGATTGGGAAGAAGTTATCACGTAATCGAAAAATACAGAAATACTAAGCAACTGGTTTAGTGAGAGCGTCAGTGACTTTTACGCTAAAAGCGTAATTCAGGGTGACACTAGATACTCGCCATATAATAGAAAACAGTAAATTTGAAGTAGAAATACAGGTTCAATCCACATTAACAGTGAAATAGGTTTAAGAACAATAGAGTAATTACTCTGATCTCAATAGTTTGTTAGTTGACGGGAAGGTTGATATCAAAGTATGCCTTTAATATCAGCGAGAAAATAAATTGGTTTTTATAA
This sequence comes from Vandiemenella viatica, assembly GCA_031002005.1. NCBI lineage: Eukaryota > Metazoa > Arthropoda > Insecta > Orthoptera > Morabidae > Vandiemenella > Vandiemenella viatica. Next base: position 165,105,357 of record JARYHS010012519.1, read on the forward strand.
GTAAGTAACGTGATTTTCAGTTAGTGGGATATATTAACGATATATCAGATTATTATAGTTTACAATAGGGTACTAGGGATGTCCAAGGCATATTGAGGATTGACTCAAAGAATGTTGATGAATTATTTTTAAACCGTTAGGATCAATCAGAATGTACCTAGTTGGGTAGATGAATTCTTAAGATATTGGAAGCTAAGAAATGGGTTTTCTATAGAAGTGAATGTGAAAACGAGAGAGGTTTAGGAAGCGTACTGGGACTAATGTTGATCTTTATTTTAATGAATGCTTCTGTTGTTTGTTCACAACGAAAAGTTAGGTTATTTGCAAATGACGTAATGCCACATGGTAAGGTTAGAAGGAGACAGTAGGCTTATTGTATGAAGTTACAGACATTTTTGAAAGGTTATCTTGTTCGGTAGGTTGGCATGGAATCAAAGATATATATGTCAAAATGTTCAGCTTATTGATACAGATAGAAAAGAAGAGGTTTGGTGAGCTTACACGGTGGAGTGTAAATTGCTGATTGTAGGCATAAAATTCAAATAGCTTTGTATATTTAAATAAGATAGTGTCAATGTCGGAATCAACTTTACTATTATTAGTGGAAATATTGGAATTTTGGGTGAATATTCAGACCAGAAGACATAAAGTTACACATTGGGACAATTTGGTAGGCACGTGTTGCAGTGTTGACAGAGGTTGTTCGTTCATCAAAGCGCTGATATACTTAGTACCAAATGCCGATCGCTGACGTCAAAACAAGTCTTCCTCAGAGCTTCGCTGAGTATAGCGACAGTCATGGGTTAACTAACATCTTTAGCCGCTCTATAACATATGCTACCACCCCAATTTGTAATAATTTATCATTTAAATATTATTTTGTTAATTGTAATTAATTATCATTTAAATATTGATTGTAATGATGTATATGATATAATTTCTAAGCTCGAGGAAACCACAGATTAACAAACATTGTCAGTGGGTAGTATATCTTTGAAAAGAATGAGATAGAAAATCTTTGGTCTGGTGTGTGAGAGATTCTTAAAAGAAAAAAACGAAGGAAGGTGTGTGTGTAAAAAAGCTGTAGGTGTTGGATTGTGTCGCAGTAACATTATATGAATGTATAGTATTTCGACAAGTGTTGTACTTTGATTGTATTTTGTTTTGGTTACGAGCTTTGAATTGACTATTTATTAAAAAACAGCTGAGAATATACGCTAACAACTTGGTGTTGTAACTTATGTAGAATTAGCGACCATTTGATGAGCTATTTTATTACCATTGAATATCTTTAAATATTTTTTAAAAATGGTGACCTCTACTCTGTGTACGTGGATCAAAAGACGACTTATTTAGGGCCGCGTCGTCATAAGATCTACAGAGATTCGAGCGAATAATTAATGAGATTTGCTCGACTTCAATTGGATGAATTTTAAATGTTTGGAGGTTACAGCTCTCACTAGTTAGCTTTGCCTGCCAGTATGTCTTTACCACTGATAGATTTTATCCAACTTAGCATTATGTTAACTTAGCCAGAATCGACGCTAGCTAGGAACTCGTCCTTTTAGCAATCACGTATTGCCTGTACTATGCAACTGTTAGTCATCTATTAAACAAGGTTTTACCAGTTAGATGTCTTCGTTCCATTGCTAAAATTAGTTTCCCTTTCCGCTTGCACCTGCTATTATTTTGCAAACTATTAATCATTATAATCAACGGCTCCGTACCGGAAATACGGATGGTGTCAGTCTGACTTAATGTTAACTTTAGATAGACTTCAAGACAAGAAGAATCAAGATGATAGGTTAAATCTGATCATCGCTGAATAGAGAAGATGAAGACAATAGTTAGAAATCCTTCAGCTCAGTCAACTAAACGCCCACAAACATAGCCAACCGGCAGTCAGACCATTCGGCCCTTTACAATACGTCTCCTAGCTGATAGCAACCATTTTTTAACTCTATCATTTATCTAGGAGAATAATGAGGAGAATATAAGTAAAGTATGGCAACGGGCGTCTGAAACCCACGTTGTGGATATCAAATAAAGGATTTGAAAGATACGGAAATAAAAGGTTTGTCTGCAGAAATTATTGCGTAACATAATAAGTGTATGATGAAGGGGATGAATCATTGGAACATGACAGGTAAAGAAAGTACTGAAGGTGCCAGAATAGATACTTGATGCAGTATTAGCGGTAGCATGTAAAGGGAAAAAAGAACTATCATTATAAATTGGTTTTAGTTGTAAGTGTACATAGGTAAGCTTCTAGTGGGAGGAAAATGAGAAAGGACTGGAATTCTTTAAAAATCATTCTGTGATGAATTGGGTAAAGTGATTTCGACTGAGGATAGATGCATCACCACGTTTTCTATTTACAGGTCAAGTTGGAATCACATTCAACATTGCTTGGTACGAACCACTCACATCCAGCGCTGATGACGCAGAAGCTTCGGGAAGAAAGCTAATGTTCGAGGTAAGCACAAATTGAAGTTTAATTCCCGACAGTTTTAGTTTCTATCAAACATCACACTCTTCGCCAATCACACACCCATGACCTCCAATCCCAGTACCGGTCCAATTAAAATTTCGGTTTCCCATGTTTCCTAAATTAAATTGAGCAGCTGTAATACAGATCCTAAAACACGTTTCCTTCTTCTTAAACACAATTAAAAACTATTCTATTTAACTGAAAGGTTTTAATGCGGTTTTCAATGGTTAAAAAAGCGAATGATCGAATGATATCCACTTTCATCGTCAAACCGCGCTTAACACAAACAATTACATTCAGTATCCTGCTTTAAACCAGTCCCGCCTTCAATGACTCCTGATATGTCGACAGAATGTAACTTTTCGACTGAGAACGAGATAGCTGAAATAAACCAACCAATCAGATAGTCTTCATCTATTAATGTCATTGATGTTTGCTTTTTCTTCTTAAAGCATAACGGCAGGTTTAGTTCCTTCAAAATCCGTGGCTGGATTTCTTTCCGTTCCTTGTTCCCAGACTTTTTAATGACTACTATGTCGATGAGGCGTTAAGCCAAAAAAAAGTTTTTATTTATTCTAACCATAATAAATGGACTTGTGAAAGTCTGTAACTGTTTTCAATTTACGGGTAAGCAAATAATTTTACTGCAACACAGTTACTTTTGATGATGTTTTAATTTAATTTACTCTGTTTACGCGTTTCGAGAAGTTCACGTTAATTTTCAAACAGTGTACAGCACATAACGCCTATATTTCATGTTATGAGAATGTGTACGTGTACGTGTTCGTTTCTGTGTCGGCGTGTTTTAAGAAACCTTCAAAAACGAAAACTCCAAAAGTTTTACTAATGTCCACGGAGTTCCATGGGATAGGTTGGGGCTACTGCAGGCGGGAGCTACCCGAGTTGACACCCATCATACTCCCTCACAACCCCCCCCCCCCCCAGGATCCACTACCAAGTTTCACCGTATACGTACTATCTACCACAAATAAAAATCAAGGTAATGAACGAATGGCAGAGTGAATGGGACATCAGTAAAAAAACAAGGGGACAATACTATGGCAATATCCAGCCCCGAATTCCTACCCGTCCCTGGTTTTCCAGCTCCTTGGAACATAGGGGGGTTATCACCACGATAATTAGAACACGTTTTAATCATGGTATATTCGCACAGCACCTACATCGTCTAACCATCATAAATTCAGATATCTGTGAATATTGCAATTCGGAAGTAGGTGACACAAACCATATATTTTTCGCTTGTCCAATATATAAAGCCCACAGACCTAAATTCTTGAAAGATCTTAACAACTTCGGTATACCTTTTCCAACAAGTATTTCTTGTCTGTTGCATGGCAACAATGTGATTGTATATAAATTGTTAGCCAGTTTTATAAAAGCAACAAACATTAAGATTTAGGCAAATAAGTCATTTTTATAATGTGTTAATTCCTGTATATAAATAATAATTTAATGTGTATATAAAAATCTCCTTTATATTTTAATTATACTGTAATTATTGTTTGTGCACGGAGAGCCTTGTACCCCCCACTGTTGGTACAGAGTCCTCTATTTACTTGTTTTACTAATCCTTCATTTTGTAAACATGCCTGTATTTTTTTGAGAAATATTCCAGCTGATGTGAAATTACTAGTTTATTATAATTATCCTGTAAATTTGTTTATCTGTACAATGCTTGACTCATTTGTACCAAGCCAATTATCTATATAAATAGCTGATGGCTGTATAGTGCCATTTGGCGCTTCAGGCCAAATAAAATAAAATAATAAACCACCACCAAGGGAGCTGACTCTTCCGAAATTACCCGCCAGTACAGCGTGGATGGTGAGGCTAGGCACACTTCGCCACCCGAGTGGGTGCCCGCGGGAAGCTACGGGGATGCGGCACCTGCCACGGACCAGGCCGAAGAGGAAACCTGACCGTATAGCTACAGCCATCTCCGCGAGTCCAGCAGGAATTGACACAAGCACTAAGCACATTAAATATTTACTAATATTGCATATGAAAATGAGAAAGGCGTCACGCACAGCGTAAATTAAAACATCATCAAAAGTAACTGTGATGTAGTAAAATTATTTGCTTACCCGTCAAAAGTTTTTCCGTCAATTTTTGGCTAAAATTACTATCTTACTCCAACACACAGAGAAAGCCAATATTCAATTAGAAAATAAGCAGATCAGTTCTGATATTTCGCAACTACCACACTCAATAGAAGTGTTTAAGGATCGTTCCTTGTAATTTTTCATAATCTAAAATCGACAAAAGTCATTGGCTTATTGGCTCTATGTGGTTGCTGACTTGTAAGATATTCCGCTGTGTAAAGAAGAGTGAGGTTGCCAAATTTCATCCTAGAAATGCTGAAGTTTTCAATGGCCTCCTGACGCTCGAAATTACTTTTGAATTTGTGGAACGTTTAATGGCTTTAATCGCAATGCAAGCCATAGGTCGTCACTCACCGTTCGAAACAGACGGTTAGATGTTCCCCCACAGCAGAGGCTTATTAATCCGAGGCAGCTTGAAATCCTGCCAGTAGAGCCTTCACATGTCGAGAAGTTTTTATATAAATGTTTATATGCTATTTTTATAACTGAATATGTTGAGCCAGGGTAATGGAAGGTTTGCGTTTCCAGGGGGGACTGTGGGCACACCCCATCTTCTCTGAGGCCGGCGACTTTCCGGATATCGTGAAGCTTAGAGTTGGAGCCAACAGCAAAGCAGAGGGGCGCAAGAGATCACGGCTTCCAGAGCTGACGCGAGACGAGATCGCATACATCAGAGGTAACAAACAACAACAACTTAATAACTAACACCATTTATAGTGTCAGTTAAATTAATTTTTAATTTTAAAATTTTCTTATCTACTTCATGTCTTTCCAATATAATTGAGCAACTATGGACTGTGTGGTGACATCAAACATTTTTTTTCTTATATTTAAAACTTTGTATTCCGGCTTTCACGTCTTGTCAGTATTTTTTCTTAAGTATATTGATCAAGACTTTCTTTGGTGCTTATTAACTTTGTATTGCTGCAAGACTTTCGATGCGTTTTCTCCGTGTCAATGTGGTTCCGGATGATCTTGTCCTTATCAGTGATGTGTAGGAAATGCAAAGGGAACAGATCAGCAGTTGAATTACCACCTGCAATACTCACAATATGGCGCTGTTACTAAGATATCTCGAATCCAGATCCCACGCTGAATAATATTGAGGATCAGAATTATTTTCTAAAACATATGCATTTTAGCCACGTCCTTGATCGTAGACACCGTGAATGTGAGATCAGTAATCAAAAGACTTAGCAGCTGACCAGCGAAGGAAGGCCCGATACTATGAGACGCAGGAATTTTTCTGAGTTTCACTAGTTAAAAAAGTGGGGGTATGGCATTTGTTGGCCGGGAGACCCCGAAAGGTAGTTCGGCCGCCGGTTGACAGTGTTTCAATTTGCCGCCCATGCGCATTTCTCTCGTTTTTTTTTTTTTTTTTTTAACTGCTTTACGTCTCCTTACAGTGAGGTCTTTAGAGACGGGAAAGGATGGGGGGCAAGGAATGGGAAGGAATTTAGCCATGGCCTTGGAAGCATCCCGGCATTTGCCTGGAGTGATTTGGTAAACCATGGAAAATCCAAATCTGGATGCCCGGACGGGGATTCGAACTGCCGTCCTCCCGAATGCGATCTCTCCCGTATAGCGCTCTGGGGGCGCAGTGGCTAGTGAACTGGCCTCACGTTACCAGAGTCGCCATTTCGAGTCCGGTAGACGGCATGGTCGGTTTTATTAACTGTTGTGACTGCCCTCCACAGTAAGAAGTACTATATGACGATCATATAGTACATATACATTAAAGAAATAAAAGAACACACTTAAAGATGGTTGACATGGCCAAAAATCATTTTAAAAAATAACAATAATAAGCTGGATAAGGCGCATGACAGGGGAATGAAAGTTCCCCGGTTCAAATCTCGGTCTCGGCTAAAATTTTTAAAAACTGACCTTCACTTCTGGCTAGGACGTTACATGGTTCGGATTCAACGTTAAACTGTAGGTTACTTAAACTTGGTAATCCTGGAAGTATATTCCTCTAGTTAAAGGTGGGAAACAAACCGTGAAAGAAAGTATCCAGTTCCAATATGCGTGGGTGATCCAGTGGTCCATCTCTGCAATACTTGACGAACTGCTTCATATTTTTAACAGAGTGAATATCCTGCGTTGTTGCCAGGTCGCTTTGGCACAAAAATATACGTTTCAGTACCCTGCCCTTGTTCTTCGTCTCGACAATAGTTAGGGCATATTATTCTAGGTCGTAATCGCAAATAATTGGCAACATGTACTCTGTAAAGCGTGATGGCCTCCAAAATTTCCTGTAATTTCAAGTGTAACGGTTTGCTGCTGGGGAGATATGAACATGAAGCCGGTGTCCAATTTAGTACTAACACTATTCACTCGCAGTCAAAAACTTCTCGATTTGGGTTTCGAGTAGATCCTTGTGCTTGGAGGTCCATTTTTTTATTTATTTATTTATTTATTTATTTTTTATATCGTTTAGCCCACTAAGGAGCGCGTGGAACCATTAATTTGGAGGTCCATTAAGAGAACTAAAATTACATTTAACGCTTCTCCACTTTATATTATATAAAATCTATTCTTAATTTTAGGAAATTAAAGATTTTTTGCTATCTCTGAAGTATCTGGGATGGATGATATACATTTTTATGCAACTTCTTTTATATTAATATTCTTACTTACAGTGAAATTGTTAATTTTTTTGATGTGCAGGATCGTCCGACTTTTTCGGCGTAAACCATTACTCGTCAAGCTATGTGACATCAGGAACATCAGGCACTATTCCTTCCAAGACTTACGACTCAGGTGTGGTCACGTCCTACATCGAGGGTTACAGCAACAGCTGTGGCATATACGTAAGTTACCCTTTGTTCTACCCGTCAACTCCGTTATCATTAACGTAAAAAAGGAATTTACGCATGTCTTCATTCTGACTTTAAAATAGCGTAAAACAAACTTTTCCATATTATCTCGGCCATCCAACTACTGTGTTATTGTTATTGTTAACATTGTATGACAGCGACAATAATAAGTTTAAAGTAAACTACCTTTTCTGTTAATGCGACTTATTTTAAGGGCATAGCCATCATTAATGATACAGAAAACTGAATCGTTAAGGCTTTGCTTGATCCGACAGGATCCAATTGCAGATAATATATATATGTGTGTGTGTGTGTTATTCATTTCGTTTTAAGTATTTTATTTTCTAACCAACAGGATATCCCATGGGGACTGCGTAAATTGCTCAACTGGATACACTACTCCTATCCTGGATATCCCATCTTCGTGACCGAGAATGGGTGGTCAGACCTACCCGGAGTCCTCAACGACACTGGTCGTATCCACTATTACAACGTGAGTACTGCGAACTACACTACAAAACTTAAGCCAATTTTTTTTTTTTTTTTTTTTTTTTTTTTTTTTTTTTTTTGTAATGGCTTTTGCCTACTAAGCCATTCATCCAACTCAATGTGTATTATGATATCTCTTACAGTGAATTAGTTTTTCCAGCATGTTTTTAATTCCTAAGTATGGACACCACAGGACATTCACAAAGACACACAACACTTAAACACCCATGCTCTCGGCCGGATTCGAACCGGCGAGCTAGCACACTAGCCCCTACGCTACCGAGGCCGGTTACGACGAATTCAAGTAAGCAGTAAGCGAGCGTGCATATACCACGTAGCTCCATTTTGGTCTCCTGTGAACCCCCTCTCCCCCCCCCCCTCCCGTAGCCCTACCTGGCTTTTGCCTCTACCCCCCCCCCCTCCCTCCTCACTAGCACGTAGCTTTATTCCCCTTTGATTCCAGAAGACATTTTGTACTGTTTTCTCTTGTCAGACTATTGTCAATTACATACGGAGATAATTAACTGACGGAAATAAATATTCACATGCTGTAGTGAGTTCTGTTCCTCATTATAACTGTGAAAAATGTTATAAAAGTAAAGCTACGTGGCCTGGCTAGGAACCCCCCCCCCTCCCCCCACGTAGCCTAGCGTAGCCTTCCAGCCAACCCCTCCCGCCCCCCCCCCCTGGACCGAGCCACGTAGTTTGTGCACGCTCCCTAAGCACTGGGCCCTATTCTCTTGCTTAGTCAACGTGTTCGAGATAGAGTCGTGAGGCAGATAGTCATTTGGTTGGACGACTGGTAGCAGCAAGACGATTCTGTTCCTTTCTACATGGAGTAATAAGCATGCGTGCATGGAAGCGTGGAAAGCTCAGGGAAACTTTATTAGTCATTGTAGGAGGAATGTGGCAGGGTTAGCGCTAAACAATATAAAAACTGTCTTCAACCACGCATGTAAGAAAAGTTCGCTTATCGCTAAATTTAGCACAGAGAAAAGAATAATGAGATGTGAAAAAAAAAAAAAATTCTCTCGCAACTTGTAAGAACCAGGACTAAAATGCAGACCAACGACGGTGTAGTCTGTTGACTGTTCATTTCTTCTGAAGATAAACCATCATGCAGATTGGCTGATTTTGATGAGGAAATATTGTGAATCTCACATGCTTCTTCCTAATACCTTGCATCTTCTTAGATTTCTCCGTCTTCTTTGATGACATTTTCTTCCAAAATGTCAGGTATGTGATTAGTACTAAGTGTTAGAGTGCAATGCGGATACAATGAATTTTGTTAAATATGTTCTCATCTGACCATTTAACTTATAGGAAAGAAGTTTTTCGTTTCATGTTACAGTTAAGCTTCTGTCCACACTCCAAACAGTCACTGCACAAGCACGAGACTTGACCTATTTTTACAAGAATTGTTTTTGTGGGGTTTATTTTATTTTTTATTCTCTTCATATAGATAATAACTGATGTACAAGAGGGTGTAAAGATTCACAAACAATTATTTTTCGGATGACTCTCATATTAATACAGTATGGAGATGTGAAATTCTACTTATGACTGTTGTAATTAAACGGTACTGTCCTACCGGCTATAATATTATGTCATATGGTTAAATTACTATATTATGATGCTGTAAATCCGCTACCGGCATACAACTTCTAACAAAAATCTTGTTAATTTACGATCCCTTTTCTAACCTGTTTATGGTTTATCACTACTTTGAAGTTGTTTCAAGCTACTATATTAATTTGAGCACAGTTTACTGATTATTGATAGATGTTCTTTGTAATGAACGTATATAATTAACAATGAGTTAATAAGCAATACGAAACTGGGTACTATGCCCTATTAGTAACCAGAAATATTGTGTCTTCAGAACAATGGACTTTCCAAGCGCATGTACTTTTCAACATAGAAAAAAAAACTACAAATACCTGAATTCCCCCGTCATTTGATTGGCAGTTACTTAGAGTTTATTTTGTTGATTCAGTATTTAATGATTGTTGTTATTACAGTAAATATTTCTCATACTATTATAACTTTCATCTTGAATTTGGTTCTTCCTATTTACTATCTCCAAATTCCGAAACACGTTGCTTAAAGTAATATGCTATCATGGAATTGCTTCACCTGGGTCATATCTTGATTTCCAAAAGCATTGACGACAGAATAAGATCACTTTGCTATGACTTAAGCTAATTGTTTCTTACTTTCAAGGGATACATGTCAGCCGTACTGAAGGCGGTCAACGAAGATGGAGTGCCTATGATCGGATACACGGCGTGGAGTCTCATTGACAACCTTGAGTGGATGAGGGGATACACGTACGTTTATCAATATTTTGCTCCATTATTGTTTTGCTTATCTGCATCTCTAACGAAAATAAATTCCAGCCAAATTTTTCTAAAATTACACCATCATTTAACATTACAAATGATTAAACAGCGTAAAAATAACAAAACTGCAGTCATTGTACTCAGTTTAAGTCAGTAAGAGTTTTCTTTAAATGTTAGAAGGCGATAATCAACGTATATATGTTACACGTAATAATTTTATGTTAAATATTTAGTGGGTTGTACACATCAGATAATTATTTCAACAACACAAAAATCGGTAATAGGCTTCGTGTATGCGGATGATAAGTTTGAAATTGCAAACCTTGTCGCTAAAAGCAAAGAATTATTTATTAAATAATAATGCATTTTTTTAAAAATAGCCAAATCCCCATGTTGATTAATATTACATACGTGATCCGATACTAGTATATGTAATATTAAGACACCTAAATTTATCTCGCTTTGCGGAATATTTTATATTAACATCTGAGTGACAAAAATCCGGTGTCCGCAAATGTTCCTATGTTTCAAGAACTCGATTTAATGTAAATTTCACTCCTAGACATAAATATAGGAAACAAACACAGGAAAATAATGTTTAAAGACAAATACATGATATAAAATGATTTCTCAAGAATTCTACCATGAACACATCGTCTGGTTGGTTGATTAAATACATCGAACCAAAATGTTTCTAACCATCGTCTTCTGAACAACCACTGTTTCATTTACATCTCTAAATAACAAGTTTCCATGATTTCATAACAGATTAAAATGATTGTTAGTATCGAACACAATCAAAAATGTCCATAAATAATGGAGTGGTTCTGTGCTCACTACATAAATAAAATTACTTTTATCTGTTTATAGCACATTTAATGAATGTTTCTATTAAACAATACAAACAGATATGATAATATACTTGCAATTTCAGTGGAATTCTCAAAGACAGTGATTAAATAGATTAGAGAATTTTGATCAAAGGTACAGTACATAAAAGATGTTAAGCCGTAACTGTGAGCTTATAAATGCTGGTTTGAAGTTTATTTATATTTACACGAAACATTAGGGTCTACATTTAGTATCTAGAAATCATAAATTGGGTTATATCAGTTTTTGTTAGCCTATTGATATTTCTGCAGGGTGAAGTATGGCATCTACTCCGTGGACTACGACGACCCAGAGCGGCCTAGGATACCGAAGGCCTCCGCCGCTGTGATCGCGGACATCTACAAGAACAGGAGGGTGCCCCTGGACGTGTTCCAGGCTGCAGACACCGAGTATCCTTCATAACCCAACTATATCATCTGGAAGCTGTACATCATATCTGTAATCATGAAATAAATAAGCAATCTCACTAACATTACCTTTCATTGCCTTTCCCTTGTCCCTTCAGGATGGAATGGAAACTGACTGCATCTGACGAAGCTCTCTGATTACATCTAAAGTTCCTGTTTCTAATCATCAATTAGAATTCTGTTTAAATTACAGGAGCAAAGATTTTAGCTCTGATCATTATCGAAAAAACAATAACTTATAAACAAACTAGCTGCTGCCCGTAACTTAGTTGACATGTTTCTTTTTTTTAAAAAATGTATCACAACAGGTGGTAAGATGAAGGCGTAGCTAAGGATGTCACAAAAGCAGTGAGAAAACTGATGAATTTGAATTTACTACTCTCCGAAATGGGTTTGAGAAGTGAGAACGATGATCTGTAATTAAAATAAGAAATACGCCACGCAATGTCATATATGATTGTCGGTAGAAAGCGCTTGTAAATCAGCCTCTTTGTTACACCAGCCTTCATCTAAGCCTCCAAAGAGCGGATTGACAACCTTCTAATACTACGATAGCTAATTAATAATAATTTCGTGAGGTATTAATTACCTACCGACAGAGTTTCCCGTCGACTACACAGACCATCTTAAATAACACGGTAATCCTATCAGGCAAAGGGTGTCTTCAGTTTAACGTGATATGCAAACCAGGGAGCGCGTCATAAGGGAACATCAGTTTCAATACTGAGATATACTACGCTATTAGAACGCACGCCAGTGAATATTTTCACTGAAAAAAATTACTTTAAATAGATACTAAGCTGATGATACACTTACCTTCACTACCAACTAATCTATGTCCCATCAAAATGAAGCACACCATATCCTTAAGACTGTACATTGCTCATCCAAAACGGACCCCTAATTTTTGGATGAGTCAGAGAATTGACACTAATTTGTATACACTGTTGCCTTAAATTTTTCCACTTACATACGTCATATCTAAATGAACCCTTTTCTAATCCCCGGAACCACAGAATGTACAATGTTCCAAATCCCATACGAATCTGAACAGTAGTTTTTTTGTGAATCCCGTTCAAACAAACAGACAAACTTACACAATTTGAAGGAGAAAAAAAAACAGGTTTTTATAGTAGGCCATGTTATATTGTTTAGTGTTTTAAAAGTGCATTTTATTCAGAGCTACAGTTTCTGAGCAGCATCAGTGGATGAGAGGTAATGACAAGAAGCCATGAATATCACGTAACTCGAAGATGAGAAACCCTGAAAGCTGTACAACGCTTCCACTAGCTCGTTTAGAAATAAGCACAAAACTGAATAGAATTTATACTGTAGTACGTACTGTAGTGTACCCTACGGTAAATTAATATTCAAATTAACTATACTACACCCTGTACCTGTTATCGGTGCGTACTGTGAACATAGCATAAATTTTTCATTCATGAGCAAATGCCGGGCAACAGGATTTACCTACACTTGAGATTAATAACTATATTTCCTAGACATTCATTACAATGACACCAATGAAAGAGTGTAATTATGTTTAAAATACATTTGGAAATGTGGGAAGTCAACGAGCAAACTGAGAATCACATGAGCATTCTTCCAAAAACCCAGGTTCGCTTGAATACCAGCTTCTTTCCTCGCAGACATTTCTGAGTGGTTGCATAACAAACTCTCCGTCAAGCACTGATGTCAAACTAATCAGCCTCTAATTGTTATCCCTATTTATCTCTCCTCCTCTGTGCTCTGATACTACTATGTTGCTTTTCTATTTCTGTGGTAGTCAGCAAGACTTCAGACACAATGTAAATGATATTACAAGGAATGGTACAATGGATGTTGTAATAATATCCAAAGCGGCTGTATTGGTAATCATACCCTACATACAGTTTGGTAATATGACCATGCATAGATGTTATTAAAAAAAACTGAAATTGGCAGAGCAATAAAACACAATGCGCCGTATTGGTGAATTACATTTACATACAACGTGTGTTGAGATATTCCCATAATAGACAACTTTGGTCAGGTCATCCTCCGCAAGCTAAAGGAAAAATCCTTCCTGAACCCTCTTGGACAGGCGTAACAAAAGCTGAATGGCCTGTGGTAACGAAGAGGGCGATAGCCGCTAGAATTGCGTTTGGTGAGGGCAGGAAACATCCTTCTTGAACTGTCACGTGTGGAATCTTAAACCGAACTTGTTTGCCACCCTCCATGAAAGAGTGAAATGACAAATAAGTGCGACAGAGACGAAGTTATCGGAACTGTAACGAGTGTTGCCGAAGCCCTACGATTCTATCAGCTAATCAGGGAAAATTTCTTTACGTTTGAGGGAGAGTGTATAAGTTAGCCAATAGAAGAATAATTTAAGAAATGTTGCTATTTGTGTATCATTTGTATACCTGACGGAGCCAATCAGAAAGACAAGTCACCCCTTGATTCAGGAACACTGAAGACGAAATGGAGGGGGGGAGGGGGAGACAAGGGTCGTCGAGAGGATGTGAAATACGAGGAGATCTTCGTGTAGAAATCCGTGGAGAGTACGGATTGGACACGAACTGGCAGCTTGAATAGCGACCAGTTTTTGAAGTGAGGTACTTAGGTTTTAGCCAGCAGTGGCTAGAATCATGGATTCTCTCAAGTGAAGCCGCGCCTGAGAAAATAGTGTGTTTTTGCTAATGTCTGCAACTACTGCTCGGTAAAGTAACTGATTTTATGTCTTTTAAACTGTTTGTTCTTACATGATAGTCTCTGAAACCTATGCCCCGCAATATACGAATAACTCTACCAATCTGAGCAAAGTCGCGTGTTATCATTACCAACTTAAAACTTTTAAAGGTCATAATTTTTTTTTTTTTTCAGTGTAAGACATTCCTTTACATGTGTGTTATTATATTTTATAATGTTGTTAGATTAGACAAATTCCAATCATTCAATTTTAAAATACTGCTACATAATTTAAAGATCGTTTATGTAGGACGATGTTCTAGTTTTTCATGTTTTTTATTGTTTATAGATTCAAAGCTAAATGTAGCCTATCTACCGTCTGTCAGTCAAGTGTTTTTCTGTAATAAATGTCCAGGTTACGGCACCCTTTTTTATTTATCTGCGCCTTTAATATCAATTTTAAATACTTCTTTCATTCATAAATTTATACATAATTATTGAGATGAATGGTAATTACGTAACTAAAATGATTTTAGTTAGAGAAGGAGCACACAGCGCTCCACACCACTTTACACTAAGGCGTTATTACCACTTCTTTAGTATGCTCATTACAACTTATATTAGAAAAACTTACTGTTACTATTCCATGCCATCCCATCCCTGAATAAAATTCCTCAACGATCTCATTATACCAGTTAGATAGTATCTCTGGTTTTTTCGAATGTGTAAGTGTTGTATAAGCCTGAAGATTATTTTACTCGGCCTAATATATTTTGGTAGTGAAATCAGTTCCTTTATGGACTAATGAAACGAGTATTATGTCCTTCACCATAATTCTCGTGTATTAATAATTAAATTAATCAGACCCTAACAACTACGCCTGATCCAGCAACATTATTCAGGCTGACAGATAGGTATTTACAAATTTTTTTCTCCTAATACAAACCTAATGGTTTTCTGGAAATTCTCAGCTGCTTCTGCTATTAATGGTGAAGCAACCTGAACTAAGGTTAGTAGGCAACTTTATTTTTTAATATCATAGTACTCTCAAAGAACAAAACTTTTCCTTCCATAACAGTCTCCCACCTACAAGTTCTAAATTAATGTCATACCCGCGTACATACAAGAAAATGATTAAGTGTTCAAATCTGTTATCTGAAATCAGTTGAAAAGTGAAACATTTGAGACTTACGAACACAGTTTGAATAAAATCCAGTGAGCGTAAAATTGAGTATCAGTTAATTTACCATACAACATAATCAGACGAGATACAGAAGATCGGCAGAATTAAATTAAGGGAGAAAGTCGTTGCTAAATATTTGCAGTACACTATTTATTTATTTATCGTATGATTATTTACGAGGTACACTTATTGAGCTTAAATGGTAATTATGTTTTAGTAAAAATCTCTTGCGTTTGAGCAACCTTGAAAACGGGAGAAGACAATACTAAATGTTCTAGAGACAATGTTCCCGCAGTAAAGATCCCTGATTATCTACATCTAATGATAAATAACGGAGGTATTTTTGTGTAGTTAGTCACTTCTTTTAAAGGAGTGATCTTTTAATGCCCGCGGATTTTCACGTGCGAGATTACTTTCAGTTCTGCGTGAAACAAGCCCAGATAGGGGATCCTATTAGGCAGTAGACTTCACCGCAGTCATCCAGGGCTACCTAAAGATAAGGGGCTTTGGCTGTATGGTGTTTCTGTGGTTGGCCCTCCTGAACTTGATGGAGGCCCGTACTTCCTACAGCCCGGGTAGGACCTGGGCATCCAACGAGTTCCCGCCTGGGTTCTATCTGGGAGCTGCTACTGCTTCTTACCAGATCGAAGGCGCCTGGGACGAAGATGGTGAGTCTACAGACCTCTCTGTTAGATGTTCCTCTGTCAATGAAAATGTCACGATTTCATTAACAAATATGAGGATAGTTGGGTCTGTTTGTAATGTGCAAGAGGTTGATTAATTAGTAAATTTGAAGACACGAAAAAAAAATTTCTGGATGGAAACTAGAAATTTCTTGACACGATCATTAAAAACACAAAATATTATTATTATTTAGCAATCGCTTTTTGTTATGTAAATGAACTTTGTCTGCTTATAAAGCTGACTATATAAAGCTGATCAGCTTTATTTCTCTTGTTAATGTCGTGGACAGTAAGCATGACACATCACAAACACATCTTTTAGTTCAAAACAACCACGCTCTTGATGGAACCTGAATTGACGACGCCTCAGTTCGTAAGTTCGACGCTGTAGCCGCTTCGCAGTTTTGTTTGTTACCAGGAAGAGAGAAAAAGATGTTCAGGATTAAATCAGCAAATGTAATTGCTGGCAGTGCGTTAGAGTCATCGGAAATAACAAATCAAGGCTTAAAATTGAATTTTTATGGTATAGGTATTTTCTGTACCACGTTCAACGTTCTAAATTTCTTATTTGAATAATTACGAGATATATTATAGTTATGACTACAAATTACGTAACGACATTGTCCGAGCGTAAGTGATTTACAGCGTCTTTGTTATGACATATGACTATCGCAACAAGGTTGCTGGTAACATGTGTTATATTTGTTTGATTATATTAAACGAAATGTAATATAGCGGACATTGCATTTATATTATGTTAACAAGGTAAATACGCGTTTGAGCTACATCACACTTGCAATACTATGCAATCGTAATAGGGCGTATGGAAGCTTTTATCAAACACAGTTCTTCGCAAGGAAGAATCTCCAATGGAGACACGCTATAGCCCGTTCACCTAACAGAGGCGGATCAAGGTCAGTCTGTTGTATCCTACACCACTGCCCTTACCACAACATGGGAAGCAGAGATTCGGCACACGACTACATGGGTACAGCGATCAGCTCGCAGAAGTAGGGACGGGGGCCGGCCTCGGTAGCGTAGGGGCTAGAGTACAGGCTCCGCGTGCCGTAGGTGTTTAAGTGTTGTGTGTGAGTGTGTGTGTTTGAATGTCCTGTCCGTCCTGTGGTGTCCATACTTAGAAGCTGCAATGTATATATACTGGATGGCTGATTCACTGGAAGCTACGATAATCACATTGAGCTGGCTGTATGGCCTCAGTTGCCGAATACCATAATAAAAAAAGTAGGAACTGGAAGAAGTGGAGAGGTGAGAAGTGGGGCCAGGGAAACATGATCTCGAGCTGCCAGTTGGGAGTGAACAGGGTATAACCGGAAGGTTAGGGCCGACCCACCTGGAGTGCTCAACGACACTGGTCGTATCCACTACTACAATGTGAGTACTGCAACTACAACTATCATAAAGGAGTTATGAATCAAAGTAACTCCTAGGACCACTCGTAGTGAGTAACCATGCGTTCTAAATTACTGTTCAGGAGAAAAAGTTGAGCTTTAGAGTTACTTGGTTATGAAAATGGATTGAACCAGTAGTAAAAGCAAGGGTTGCTTTCCTTGTTGCCAAGAACAATTAGTACGCAAAAACAACTTGCGAAATTACGGTTGGCCTTCCTAGCTGGGTTGTCATCGGTATATTACCTATCAAACTATGCGATATTTCCATTTTACTCTTTACGCAGTCCAGACCGCCACAGTGTTTAAGTTATTTTAACTTTAAACTAGCCGGCCAGGGGCTAGCGCGCACTGTAAGGGTCGCCGGTTCGATTGCGGCCTCGGGCATGGTTGGTTATATTAAGTATTGTGTTCGTCTTGTGCTGCTCTCACTATTGTGTACCACAATTATATAAGTATAGCGATTTATTTTATTTTATTTATTTTATTTTATTTTTTTATTTTTACTTATTGTTGTACGCCTCGTCGACGGTTAAGGTCATTAGAAGCGGGGACTGGGGACAAGGAACGGGAAGGAATTCCGCCATGGACTTTTTGAAGGGAGCATCCCGGCATTCGTCTGGAGTGATTTGGGGAAACCATGGTAAAACCCAAATCTGGATGCCCGGACGGGGATTCGAACCCGCGTCCTCCCGAATGCTAGGCCAGAACGTTAACCGTTCACCCACAAAGCTCGGTTTCCGAAATTCATCTATCGAATTTTGAAACCTTACACCTGTCTTGCCAATTTCTCTTCACGTTAGTATTTCCTTCTTTCAGAACGAAGCAGACGTAAACTACCTTTCCTGCGGGATCTTGCATATTGTTAGGGTGCAGTGCGAACACTAGAAATGTAGTTCTACATGCCGTCTTTTATGTATTTAAGTTATAGGAAAAAACATTTTCGTTGCATGTTGAACTAAAACTTTTAAATATACTTTAGACTGAAGAATCTACGTTTTCGCGTAAGCACTCATATATGCGTATTTTAAAAGCTGACAAGTGTTAATATGAATTCAAAAACAAAAGTTAACTGCTTTCGCATTCTTGGTTTAGTAGCTACGTTGCTTGTTTGTGAAAGAAAATTAGTAATTTACTTTTATTTTATTTTCTTCAGCTAGCTGTTGGTACGTCTAAACAGTTTCTAGGCTGACTCTCCTTTACTAACTTGAGGAAAAAGTATTATTATCATTTTCCGCTCTTATCCTTTCAGAAGTTTCTTTAAGCAACTACATTAATTTGAACACTTTCTTTTCATTTCTGGTATTATGTTTAAATAATAAGTTAACATGTGTGGTCATAATGGTGCGTTGTATTCCAGAATGTTCTATGGTGAATGACTTTGGGTCAACAGTTGCTACGAGATCAGTTTTAGATTTATATTTGAATTATTTTTGTTATAACACTTCAATTTTTTATGCTCGGTTGCAATTTTCGCAACCATTGAATTATAACTACCAGAAATATCTTTGTGTCTAAGATATTTCAAACTATACATTAAAATAATAATATTAAAGTTATTTCTCCATCATAACGTCTTAAAATCCGAAAAACGTTAGTTATATTAATATGCCGCCAAATACTCTGTTAATTTCTTGATTTTATAAAGGAAATTGTTTGTAAAATTAATTGAGTTGTTCCTCACTTTCAAGGGGTATATGTCAGCCGTTCTGAAAGCCGTCAAAGAAGACGGAGTCCCTTTGATCGGATACACTGCCTAGAGTCTCATCGACAATCTGGAGTGGATGAGAGGATACACGTACGTCTGACGCCATTTTACTAAATTTTTGCTGTGACTGCTAAGATTAGTGTGATCTATGCTTTAATCAAATCACAAGCTGCAAATAATTCATATAACTTTGCAAGCTGATCAAGTAGCATATTAAGTTCATTTACCCAAAAGTATGTCTCTCCTAAAATGGTTACACTTACAAATATTATGTTTAATCTGTTTTTTGATCCTAACGGAATGTGTTACTTAAATATTTATTTCAGCTATAGAGGAAAAGTTACATAGTTTCACACAAGCAGCACAATAACTTCAAAGCCATAATTATTGTAGCGAAAAGCAAAGAAGTCTTAATTTTATTAAATGCTTTATTAAAAATGAAAGGGGAGGTAAATAAAAGTAAGTCCTTACGGTTGACACATTTCATGAGAAGCCAATCTCGTTTTATAGAATATTTTGCCCCCCCCCTCCCCCACTTGTTTGAAAAAGTAATCAGCTGTGCACAAAAAGTTACTACTATTTCAGATCTCTACTGAAAGTAAAGAATTTTCTCTACTTCTATTACAATGGCTAAACGTTACTTTTTAAATAATAGATAAATTGGTACACTTGTACTAAAGTGAAATTCTTGAAGGAATTGTGTGATCGTTCCGTCAGTAGCTGAAATGAAAAAAGAAAAAAAATTGGAGTAGGCCATTAGATTGGTGGTAAAGCAGGATTAGATAGAGTTGTTCAGAAAAAGATAGATCTGCACTGTATAAAATATACTAACTGTAAACTTTTCGTCTGTAAATATGGCAACACTCCTAAATCGGAAAAAGTTTGTAAAGATAAAATATGTTTGAGAAATTAATTTGGGTCACGTAATAAGATACAGATCAACAGTTATTTTCCATTCAATTTTGATAGATACATATTACATAACACCAGGAAACCCAAAAACAGTTTCCGCTGTTGTTAATATTTCTACAGGGTGAAGTATGGTATTTTCAACGTGGACTACGACGACCCAGAGCGTCCGAGGACTGCAAAGGCCTAAGTCTCAGTGATCGCAGACATCTTCAAGAACAGGAGGGTGCCCCTGGACGTGTTCCAGGCCGCAGACACCGAACCTCCTTCGTAACACAGTAACGTGTTCTGGTGCTGTTCATTACAATCGAAAAATAAATAAATCCAATACTGCTCTGAATTTACTTATGATCGAAGGCAACATCAAAAAGAGTGATTTTTTTATCTGATATGTTCCATTTGCCTCCTCCTTTCCATGTAACATCCGTGCATATTTCTCTGAAGTAGCATATCTGGAGGATATTTCTCAAATTTTAAATTGGTAAAAGAACGTTCCCTCCAGAATGTTGTACCATAAATTAGTTTAAAATTCTGCTAACACGCACTAATACAAAAAGCTTTCATCAGTTCGTGTGTAATTGTTAATTACAATCGTGGGGATAAGCCTTAGTCTGTTTAAAATATTATTTAGTGTACATAACATTATATGTAACCTCAAATGCATGGAGAAATCAGCATTTGCAATGAAGTAAGTTTTTTTTTTTTTTTTTTTTTTTTTTTTTTTTTTTTTTTTTTTTTGCTCTTGTAAGCTGGGTAACTGTGACACATTACGTTTAACTGTTGCATTGGTTTAGTCCATAAATTCGTAGTCTCGTCTATGGAGAGGTATATATAGAATTGGAGGATACAGTTCCAGATTTATTTAATAATCGTGACCGTAAGTAAAACAGGATCCCACTCGGCGAGCATATCACGTCCTAATAATAATGTCCACTATGAAACATACAGTATGCTATTCTCCAACAGTGCTGTTCTGTTAGCAGTGTGCTTTCAGGAGTCAACGGATGTGATCATTGAGCGCCAGTGAGTTAACACTTTGAATTTCAGAATGAAATTTTGAAGTATTTTGGTGAATTACCGCAGAAAGCAATTAGTAACTGATAAGATAAAGGAGATGGTTTTTGGAGTAGTTGGACCACAGGATGAACAGATTGTTGTCACTGTACAACATGATGAGGATTCGATCGATATTGCTGGAAAAAAATAACAATAGTTCACGGAAGGGAAAAGTTGACAGGCTGGCACTCGTTTTCACGCGTTAGAGAATGGCAAAATTTTCTTTCGCATCTAAGGGAGTGGGGGATTGGAACACCAAGAATTACCAAGAGAAGCGAAGAAAAATTTCCAAAAACGCTGAAAATATTAAAATTAATAAGGAAAATTATCAAAGATAATACTAAAAACTATAAGAAGCCAGGGGTTAAAAGGTGACTATGGACATTGTCTCCGATCACGCGCTACATCGCAATTAAATTTTTTAATTAATCATCAAAGTCCTTTAGCAACAAAGTGTTGTGGCAATGAACTGCTCTTTTTGTGTGATGAGTAGAAAAGTCTGATGTAAGACTGGAGGTCTGAGTGTCGTTCCACGTTTTCAGTCAGCTTAATTACAATCAATTAAATCGAGTTTCTTAATTAATCATCTGCTGCTGGTGGAAATCAATAGATATTTTGTAGTACAGAATAGTAAGCTGAAATGATCGAGAAAGCATTCTTCTAACTTCATTACGGCAGCCTAAACGAATTCGAGTGTTCTTTTCTTTGGTCGTTGGGTCGCATTCGGTAGGACACGGGTTCGATCCCAGTCCAGGCATCCAGATTTGGGTTTTCCATGGTTTCCCCAAATCACTCCAGGCAAATGCCAAGATGCTTCCTTCAAAAAGGCCATGGCCTAATTCCTTCCCGTTCCTTGTCCCCAGTCCCATCCCGCCTCTAATGACCTTAGCCTTCGGCGAGGCGTAAAGCAATAAGTTAAGATAAAAAAAATCTTTTCGTTGGTCAACCTCGGGATCACATCCTTACGTATGATTTATTTGTCTGGATACTCCTTGAGACATGTTTGTCTCATTCCAGTCATTTTGTGGTTTTATATATGTTTATCGATTGATTTTTGTATTCAGTCTAATTTAATCACGGAATAAGCAGTCTCATAGTCTTTCTTATCCATTAGAATTCTTATTTCCACGGTTTCCGAATTTTTTATTCTTACTCGTGTGCGCTGCTTGGGTAAGAACTGGTAGCAAACTCATTTGTATATCTTCGTTTTTACTTCCATGCTTATGTAAGTTTTCCCTCCAAATAATTCCACATAGCACTCTTTATAATTTGACACGTTATTGGATATTCGTCCTGGTTCCTAAATTCGCTATAGTTAAATGAATACCTGCTCAATACTTTCGTCATTTATATCTTTGAATCCTTGCTTCGTCTTCGTAAGGAATCTATGTAATTTCAGCGACCAGTTCTGCATTATCATGATCATTACATTTCGCTGCTACCAGCTTCTTTATTTATGCACTTCTACATTTACGGCATCTATTGCTATATTAAATTTCAATAAACTTGACGACGTCGTTACCTTATGCTGGGCATGCTTGTTTGGACTTCAATCATTTTATTGTATTTTCAATAGTTACATACTTTTTTATGTTTCGAAATACTGTAAAAACCTACAAGTAATTTCTACTATACATATATTATTTCTCGAAGGTGTTTTTTTTTTTTTTTTTTTTTTTTCTTGTCAGTACGTCATATCCCGCTAAATACTTAATCATAATTAATGACTGAGACATCATTTTGAAGATTAAGTTTCCAGCTAATGACGAAAAATAAACAAATAATTTAAAATTATTTACTGGAAAACTTAACTTTAAAAAACCTTTTTTTTTCTTTTTTTGCTTAAAGAATTTAGAAGGCGCAATGTGTTGACAATCTACTATGCATGACAGCTGTCGGTTGAAGATAATTACAATCTATAAAGAATGAAGAAAGCGCCATCTATTGACAGTTTAACTATCATGACAGAGAAATGATATTAATATGTTAATTAGAAATCTCAACGCTAATCAGAGATTGATTAAGAGTTCAAGATTTGTGGTAACTCAATTAAGCAAGTGCATTATCACTGCTAACCTCATTCTCCCATAAAAATGTGCTCACACCTCGCAATAACCTCACACCTTCTCATCCAACCATGCGTTTCCAAATGATAACAAAGCAATTCCCAATAAAAGTAGCACTAATAAAGAACAAGATCAGAAGTTTCTAAAAGCAGGATTTTATTTACCAGAACCGGTTTTGTTTTCATATGGATATTTGTACGCGACTTTTTCACTATTTCGTAGTTTCAGTGGTATTTATATTTGTATTAAGACACATACGGTCATTATTTACATTGCTAACATTGTTTTCAAATAAATCTTGTGAAGTCAAGAAGTTTGAAAAAATTCGCATCTAGCAGAGCCAATATCTACTTCTTAAATTTCTTTTAAGTGTCTTACAATTAAACACATTCATTAATAAATTCTTGTATTTACTTATTTCCACATTATTATGTTACTATTCGGTGACTGATCACGTACTGTGCTAAATATTCGCACAGGTCAGCAAGTCAGTCTTTAAAATCATTACGTAATTAGTTTGACTGGTAATAATGTATTTTGTACGATTGAAATGTAAATTTGCAGAGGCCAAGTGTATGCTTCGGCTTTCTGCCAGAGTTCTCGAACAAGTCACAAGACTGCAAACCATTTGGCTGTCCGCTCCGTTGTCGTTTCACAATGTTCGGTGTCACGGCTGACGAGAGTAGAAGTTGTTACGCCATTGAATCAAAACTTACGTGTCAGATCTTTTAATTTATTATTATTATTATTATTTATAATACTTTGGTGAGGTAGTTAAAAATATGCACTCTATTGATCGCTTTGAATAAACAGAAACCTCGTCAACCTACAAATTATTGATAGCGAAGAGCCTCATGTCATTAAAGTAATTTAAATTAATAAGAGATATTCCCATTTTGTGGGTAAATCTGCCAGATGCCTTAGAAATACAGTTCTAGTATATCAGCATGACATTTTTTGTCAATTTCGTCCTAAATATCTTCCACATAGAACACTAAGATTGACATGAATATCCTCCCCTAAAAGAATATCGCTGATTTACAACACAGTTTCTTTCCTTACACGCCTACCAAGCTCTCCATCTGTATACCTACCGCTCAAGTCAAACTAATAGGTCCATGATTTTCAACCCTATTTCTCTCACCTATTCTATTTAGCGATAGTTCCATTGAAATTTTACCGTTATTTGATGTGCAACAGGTCTCCAGACAACCTAAATAATACTGAAAGGCATATTACTAGCGTACCCAACTACTTCTTAAACTTCTATAATATTAGTATCCACACCAACAGATATTCACTTTTCTAACCTATTTTCTTCCCTTAGAATCGTCATGAGTTATTACCAATTTCCGACTGCTCAAGGAAAAGCCCATGTTCTGATTTTTTTCCCGTCCTTCTCTGAATATTACTTCCTAACGGTATCATTATACTAAGTACATAATATCTCTGCATTTTTCACATCATGGATAACTTCTTCAGCATGGTAATCAATAACAGTTTTCTAACAAAGCGATATGAATTTATAGTTCATTCACTATTTAATCAGTGATCTTCTTCAAATTATAATATTCCACATATCCTTCTTTTATGCTATTAATTTTTTGTTTAATTGTTTCACGTATTCACCACTGCCTTTCTGATTTTTATTTCCATTGTCTTTCTTTACAAACCACTTTAGCCTTCTCATCTCTATACAGTAATATGTAGGTTTCGTGTTTCTCTTTACTAATTGTTCTGAAATGAACATTTCTCCCACTTTCTTGTACCTCTTTGACCTGTTCCCACCTCATATCCAAAGTCCCGGTGCTTTCATTTCACACACTTAACCTTTTCTTGAACCAATATCCCACATTCAATTTTAGTAGCTGGTTTACTTAATCCTCATATAACAAGTTTGATTCGTGATCATTTATTCCGTCTTTAACCTGATGTACGACAAAGTTTTCATTATATTTTTATTATCTGCCCGCCATGTTTTGTCTCCTGGTGTATTGCTCTGTAACTTATGTAAGACCTCTATCTCTCAATAAGGTATTTACACTTGGTAAACAAGTCCACAACAGTAATGACCGTTCTATGCCCATTTCTGAACTATGAACGTAAGGATCTTATCTTTTGAAAATATGGTAAATGACCGAGATACTTATATTTTTTTCCATTCGCACCATCAACTCCCAGAAATTTACTCTCAATAATTATATGTATTCAAATGTCCTATTTCAGTCTTTGTTAACCTGTATGAAGTCTCCACCATCAGTTCCACATATTTCGGTTTTCGGATACACACTGTTGTAACCCTCGCGGAAAACCTTATTTTATACAATGGTACATATAATAGAGAATATGATGTTTGTGGTATCTTACGTAGACGAGTTATACCATCCACAGCGGGCTAGTAGTCGTTTAAACCTGTGTGGAATATGTAAAAAATACGTCACGCATACATATTGTAATCTAATAAAATAATTGTTTAAAAAAACATAAAAACCGCCTTCAAAAAAAATGCACTAAAAATTTTAAATTAACTTTATACCTTTATTAGGAGAAATTAAATCTAAATGGGTAATTTTTTACATTACTGTTATTTAAATTTTTACATTAATTACTTATTTTTGGAGTCGGTGCCAGCTGTTAAATCGCGAAGATCGAATTACTGAGCTTCTTTTGGTGTTAGAGACGAAACGATGAGTACGAACAAAAATTCCCAATATTTTACAGCATGTCGTGAGGTAGATAGTGTTATTGCGGGAGATAGCTTAGGGAAACAAATTAATAGTATTTTAATCTGCGGCTCAGCCTTATTGATCATCCAGGCATATCTCTGGCGCTACAGTGTCACTTGGTAGGCTGCATCATGCAGTAAACGATTTACATTTAGCATAATCATCTGTATGTTTCAGTTTTGTTGAAGCATGTTTCTAGCATAATTGTAGGTAAGCAGTAACATGATTTTTATGTATTATTGTAATTCATTATTGTTTTTATCTTTTGGTTTTTCTTGCTTTCGCTGGCACCGACTCCAAAAATAACTAATTAATGTAAGAATTTCAATGCTAGTATTGTAAAAAATTGTCCATTTAGATTTACTTTCTCCTAAGCAAGGTATAAAGTTATTTTAAAATTTTTAGTGCATTTAGTACATTTTTTGAAGGCCGTTTTTATGTTTTTTTAAACAATTACTTCATTTTTAAATTTTTAGTGGTATTATAGTTTGTTTTGTATTTTAAATATGCCGCAGCAGTTCCCATTTTTAGAGTTCAGTTACTGGTAGCTCAGGGATTAAAGCGCTTGCTTTCAAAGAAGAATTCTGTCTTTATATACCACAACAACATCCAGAACGGGGTGAATTGGGTGTTGTGTTAAGGAATGTCAGTTTACATTTTGGTTCAGGGTATGTTTCGATCGTATCATAACATCTGTTAAAGCTGCTGGTCGATAACCGAAACATGTAACATCTGGGCATTAATACATACCACGTACAGAAATCTGTCTCTGGAATATATCTGTTTGCTCCGGCATCACACAGTTTTAATTGGTTTTCGCAACGTGAAAGCTTGGGATCCAAGTTGAAATCTGAAGTACTTGTTGAGACATTATGACACATTTATTTTATAAATATTATGCCATGATTAAAAACAGCTTAATTGATTTTGACGGAATTTAAAACTGTGGATTTTTGTAAAGAACATTGGACATTAAAAGGGGTGAGGGTAAAGGGCAAGAGGGATTTGGCTTTTGTATACCAAATGTAGATTGCCTTTTCTGATTGATTTAAAGTATATGTGTGTAAATTTCTGTTGATATCAGATAAAACTGTAGGTATGTATAAAAAACAATTAATTGGTGTGGAGACGAAGAGTAGTTTGGTTTTTGTAAAACTAATGTGGGCAGGGTTTTGTAAATAGAATGTAGACACTATATATGAAAGATAAGCCTTTCCCGGCGTACTTTTGATACCAATTATTCGCGGGTTTGCCGCCGGATTACATTTTCTAATGACAAGCAGTGCAAGTCGCCGAAAGCTTTTCATTAGAAAATGTAATCCGGCGGCAAACCCGCGAAGAATTTGTATCATGTAGACACTATGTTTCTCTTTGTTTTTAAGATTACATGTACAGTGTTCCGTGGAAACCTGATAAAACAGTGGGTATCTATAAAGAACCATTGAAATTAGGAGGGGTGGGGGTAGAAGGGAAGAGGGGTTGGGTTCCTGCAACCTAATTTAAACACAATTGTTCTGTATGTTTTAAAGTATACGTGTGCAAATTTCCTTCAGAATCGGATAGAAACTGTAGATTAAAGGTTGGAAAGGAAGGAGCGGAGTTTGGACTCTCGAAACCAAATGTAGACAGTATTTTTCTGTTTGTTTTGCAGTAAACATGTGCATAGTTCCTTCAAAATCAGAAAGAAGCGGTAGTTTGGTATAAAGAACATTGACATTAATTTAAAGGGTAGAAAGGGGGATAGGGTTTGCGTTTTTGTGAAAGTTACGTCAACAGTATTTTTCTTTTTCTATTTGTTTTTAAGTATACGCATGCGAAGTTCCACCAAATCGGATTAAAATGTGGGTTTTGTACAAATATTAAGGAAAGGGGAGTTAGGGTAGTTTTTTATTTTTTGGTCAGAAAACTTCTCCATAAAAAATTACATATTGATGTACCAAATTTCATAAGATCGGTCAAATGGTGTCGACTGTAGCTTTCTAAAAAGAAAATCAGGGGGGTGGAAATGGGGAGAAAAGTTAAGTTTTTGCAAACCAAGAGTTGGCATTATTTTTCTCTTTGTTTTATAGTAAAAATTTGTTAAGTTTCGTCTAAACGGGATAAAAACTGTGGTTGTGTATAAAAATTAAGTGGTTTAGTGGGGAGAGGGGGTGGTTTTTAGATCTTTTGGTCAGACATCTACTTCGTGAAAAAATACATATAACCACCAACTTTCATGGTAATCGGTCAAACGATCGCGACTGTGGCTTTTTATAACGAACATTAACAAAAGTTAATGGGGTTGAAGGAGGGAAAAGGGGTTTAGCTTTGGAAAGCAAATGTTGACAGGAATTTTTCTCTTTGTTTTAAAGTATATATGGGCAAAGTTCAATAGGAATCAGATAAGAAATGAAGATTTCTATAAAATTAAGGTGTGTAAAGGGAGAAATGGGGTGGTTTATTTATTTATTTAATTTTTGTCCAGAAACCTTCTCCATGAAAAATTGCATGTATATGCCAACTTTAATGGAGACCAGTTAATTGGTGGCGACTGTAGCTTTGTACAAAGAACATTGGTAAATATTTAGGGGGTGGATAGGGGAAGAGGGCTCCAGTTTTTTTTTTAAATCAAAAGTTGACAGTATTTTTCTCTTTGTTTTTGACTATACATGTCCAAAGTTTCATCAAAATCGGATAAAAAAATGTGAGTTTGTAAAAAAATTAAGGGTTGTAAAGCGGAGAGGGGTGGTTTTTTATTTATTTATTTTTTGGTCAGATTTTCCATGAAAAATTACATGTATATGCCAACTTTGATGATAATCGGTCAAACGGTGTCGAGTGTAGCTTTTTATGAAGAACATTAACATTAATTAAAGGGGTGGAAGGAGAGAGGGGGTTGAGATTTGGCAGACCAAATGTTGACAGCGATTTTTCTCTTGTTTTAAAGTATACATGTGCAAAGTTCGATAAAAATCAGATAAGAAATGTAGGTTTCTATAAAATTAAGGGGTGTAAAGGGGAGAGGGGTGGTGTTTTTATTTTTATTTTTTTGGTCAGATACCTTCTCCATGAAAAACTACATGTAATTGCCAACTTTAATGGAGATCAGTTAAATGGTGTCAACTGTAGCTTTGAATAAACAAAATTGGCAAAAATTAAGGGGGTGGATAAGGGAAGAGGGGTTCAGTTTTTTAAACCAAAATGTTGACAGTATTTTTCTCTTTATTTTTGGGTATATAAGTCCAAAGTTTCATCGAGATCGAATAAAAAATGTGGATTTGTATAAAAAATTAAGGGGTGGAAGGGGGTAGAAGGGGTGGTTTCTCAATGAAATTCATATGGGACCACTTTGGAGGTATACCCTATCCACTAAACAAATTTCACTTAAATCGGTTCAAATTGGCAAAGATATCGCTGAAGATACATTAAAAAAAAAAAAATACAGACGAATTGAGAACCTCCTCCTTTTTTTGAAGGTCGGTTAAAAAGTAAAATATTGTATGTTAATTTAATGTAATTATTTTATTGTATTAAAAGTTATAAGTATATGATACTAATCTGAATTCACGAGTAGCTGTGAAGGCAGTGATGGGGCAGGAGACAAGTCATAGACGAATA
The DNA here is from genome assembly GCA_031002005.1 of Vandiemenella viatica. Lineage (NCBI taxonomy): Eukaryota > Metazoa > Arthropoda > Insecta > Orthoptera > Morabidae > Vandiemenella > Vandiemenella viatica. The sequence goes on from JARYHS010012519.1 coordinate 165,134,923, forward strand.
AGTCAGGAATGGAGAAAGCCATCGGTGAGACGTAAGCCGGGCATGGCGTATTGATTGGTAGCAGACGAAGAGGCGCTGCGGTAACCAAAATACATTACTTGAACTATCAGAAGAAGAGTTAATAATACTGTAAATAGTATTTTAAAGTGGCGGACAAGAGATTCCGTATAAGGGGAGATTGTAAAAAAGTTGTGAAGTATTAAGAAAAGTTGGAGAGTAAAAGTTGGTTGAGTTAAACTTGTTATATTATTTAGAGGAAACTATTTTAATGGATACATTGTTGTGAGAGAATAAACGCAAGATAAAGTATTATAAAAGTTTATCTCAGAAAAAAGAAGTGAAGATTCTTTTTTTTTTTTTTTTTTTTTTTGCTAACCACGACTTGCACTGTTTTGTGATTTTCTGCAATCATACAGTTTAATATTCTGATAACAAAATACAGAAACGTCACCTAACAGATGCAGATGGACAGTGATATCTTCAGTGTTCACAGAATTAGATTGTAAAAATCAAAATGTGTGAAACCTGTGCCAACCATCCCCACTCTTACCTACTACGAATGTACAGCTTGGAGGGATATTGCTATAACAATTAGGAGAAGTGCAATGAAGGGGAAATATGGCCATCACAACAAGCTGAAACACGATTTCAGGAATAAAGAGAAAGTGTCAGAGATTGTAATTACCAAGGGACGTGTTCAACAGTTTGCCAAAAACATTGACACAACTTAAAATTAAAATTCGTAAAGAGCAAAGGCAGGTGGGTAGGAAAGAGCACTCAAATAATTTAAGATACAAAGAAAATCAAACAATCGGAAAATAAGCGTGTAGCGAAAATGTCAACGGATCATAAGCTCAATCGCAATTACAGCAGGGCGCCGATACCCGAACTAATTTGGTTCGGATTATCGATTTGTTTGTATTTTCGATTTGTTCGTATTTTTTATTTGTATAGTTTTTATTTTTGCCTTTAAAATTACGTGTAGTACATTATTTTATCCCGCTTCGTTTTGAAGCCACTTGTGCTTCCTTTTAGAAGATAAACATGATGCCGTCATAGGTCTATAATACTGATACAATGAATTTAAAAAAATACATCAACACAGCAAATTAATAGCAAAGTCGCATGTAAAACACGGCGGGTTTCACATTTCTAAAAGAAACTCAAAACTACTGGCACACTGAAACAACTGTCGCGTCGCGGTTACAAAAAACATTCAGCTTCAAAGCCAATGTGAGGTTGGTCACGCGATAATACAATACAAACGCAAGGGGTAAAACTCAATGGGGCCATGTCTTTGTTAGTGGAATTTCCGAACAAAACTATTGCAAACTTGTGCTGTACTGTTCTGTAAATCTGTGAATAGAAACAATGTTACGCTTCTGTAAAATAATACGCAATTTGTAAGAAAAAGAAAAAAATAGATTTTTAGAATAATTGACGTTTCCGATAACTGACGTTCATATTCTCGACACTCTAATTAATCAAATTCTTTACTCGAGGAACATTGCTCAAAATTCACTATTATTACAGTAGACACGAAAATGACTCAACAACTTGAGAAAGTTACAAGCAGAGGTTTCCAAAAAAAAAATCTTTTAAAGAAATTACAAGAATTAAAATTAAAAAAAACATAAATCGATTGTATACTAACCTTAAAAATAAGTTTTCCTTCATAAACAGTATCTAATGAAAAGTTCGAGCTAGATTAGCAATTAATGGTAAACATTTAGGAATCATCGTAACGCAAAATAGGAATCAACAATGTGGATTATACACAAAATAATAAATCTCCTCTATAAATACTTATGCTCCAAATGATATGAGGACGTCCAACAATGTGAAGTTTTTATTTTGCTTCTTTTAGAAGGTTAAGTTTGCAGTGTATTAATAACACAAAATGCGAAAAAATTTGCACATATTCAAATAGCATGTGAAAAAAATAGGTTTTTTACCAACAAGTTTGTAGCAGTACCGTTCCATTAAGGAATGGGAAAGTTCTTGTTAGCATAGTACACATGATGGATTCAGACATAATTTAGAAGATAATATTAAAATATACCAGTCAGTATTAACTGCCATACTTCTTGCATGTCTTCATACCATTTAATCTACCATGATAAAACCTTACAAAGTGTAGGCAACCAAAAAAATGAGACAGTACCATATATTCCGTAGTAAGTACTCAAATATATTATACATAACTGTCAAGGCATGATTATCAAATACTACTCTTAAATAAAGTAAAACTTAACCCCTACTATAGAAAATGAATCATGTAAGAATTTTTATTATACTTTAGCCAGAAAAAGTATTGATTTCTTGGTCAATATGTACAGATATTAAAGATCTCTATGTTTATGAGAACAAAGTTGCACAATTCTACACAAACCTCTTGAAATCTGAACAAATCATCAAAAGTAATTACTTGAGTGTAAAAAGATATTACTTCAATCAACATGATTCAGTAAGAGATTCCATTTTACATAAGTCGTTACCCCTACAATTACAATAGCGCAATATTCTAATATCAACAGTTCATTATCTCGGAATATTAACTGGCAAACTGTCCGAGGCATTTTGAATCTTCTGCATCACATCTTTGTACCTTTGCTCGCTTGTAACTAGCTGTTAGCGAAGTTCTCATTTGCATTAAACTCACTTTTTATTCTAAAGGCCAAAAAATCCGTTTAATATGAAGGTGGATAAACTTTAGGTATTGCAGTTATATCCAATGTAACACAATTACCATCCCACTTGCCAAAAGAAAAGTTATTAAAACGTTCCTATGTGCACATTAATGGTGACTTTTCGTGATTACACTCAAAACATTGGACAAATTTTAGAACTGTGTGACAGGCTAGTTGAAGGTGATAACTTAGGTATCCAAGTCCATCTCAAATGCTTTTCATCTTTACCGAGCATAGACTATTGGAAAATAACCATTTAGCAATGATACTACTGCTATAACCTTATGACTCCACTGATTTCCTCCTGACAGGTCGGTTTCTTTATACATCTACGCCATGTGAATAGCAAGACTCTACGCTTCTGAATAAAGTCACAAATACTCTCTTTTGGTCAAAAAAATGAAGGTGATTGTGACACAAATGAAAACACTTATGTTCACTAACAGAGAATTATTGCGATGTTGTTGCAGGCCATGTTTCCACAGTTGCTTAATTAATTACTAGTTGAATGAACACGCCAATGAAACTGTTTACTTTTATTTATTGTTGCGTCGTACCCGTTTCACCTCTCATCGAGGCATCATCAGCGACGAATCTGTGTTACAGTTTTATATACATTTTTATCCTATTATTACAAATTGTGAGCATACTTTTTATGAGATATTTTTATAGCTAATGGTTACTTACTATTTACATTTTTTAGTATAGTATGCAGCTGCGCATCTCCGTTTCTTTATACAAAGCTTGGTTTGCCTGTATCGTATTTACACTATTGTGCGTTTTCATCATTCTGGGGCCAGCTGGTTTGTTTATGTCGTGTCTGGTGCGCTTTCGCGTCCTTCGGTTGTCTGTTGTGGCCATCTTGTTTGTATATGTCATGTCTTGTGCCAATAGCGCGAGTTTTGAAGAGTGCGTGTATGTGTGATGCTCTTGTTAGAATGTTTTATATGTATGTGTGATGTATATATGTGTGGGGTTTTATTATACAGTTTGTGATTATTTTGTTTTGTCTGTCGAGTTTGTGTATATTACACTGAGTAACGTTTTATTTGTGAGGTTTGCTTGGTCGTCTAGTAGCTGTTTGCCTGCCTTTTTGTTTTTTGAATATATAAGTTTTCCTGTATAGTGAGTGTGTGGTGTCTGTGGTTGTTGATAGTGAGAATTTGCATATCTGTGTTTATGTTTGTTGGTGAATGGTCATTTTCAATGAGGTGTTCAGCAAATGTGGAATGGTTACTGTATTTTAATGCTCTCATGTGTTCTTTGTATCTGATTTGGAACTGTCTTCGTTTTTGCCCTATATATACTGCTTCACATTTTTGACAGGTGAGTTGGTAAATGCCTGAATTGTGGTATTTGTTTGTGTCTGAATGGGATCTAATTTGTCTTTGCAGTGAGTTGTCAGTTCGCAGTGCAATGTTAATGCCTTGTTTTTTGAAAATGTTTGCGATTCGGTGTGTGTATTTGTTAGAATATGTCATTGCATACCATTTCCTTTTGTTTTCATTGTACTGTGTGGTTTGTGTGTTTGTTTTATCTGTGTGTGTTGTAGATGTGTTTTTCTGGTGGGATCTATGTGGTTGCAGTTTGGTTGTGTTGTTTATTATTTGTTCCAAAAAATGTAAATAATTCGTCGCTAATGATGCCCCGAAGAGAGGTGAAACGCGTACGACGCAGCAATAAATAAAAGTAAACAGTTGCATTGGCGTGTTCATTCAACTAGTAATTAATAAATATCATTTTTAAAGTTTGAATACGATTTTTGATCAAAGTTTGTGCGTAAATACAAACTTCTATGTTGCCCTACAATGAAGTTATGTGTGCAGTATAGTTACTTGTGGCGAAACTGCTGTTTTACCACGTTATCTCAGCTGAATAACAGTAAAAAGTTTCATTCCTCAACCTCATACCTCAGCTGGACTGTATTTACAAGACACACGAGCTAGCAACACAGATTAATTTTAAACCATTGTCTGAAAACATGTATGGCATGCTTCGAAGCATCTGATAAAACCTTAACACAATCTAGAGTTAAATTGGTATATTTTAGGTGAACAGCATGAAAAAGAGAATTGAAACATAATACAACAGCTGTTAGACCATTAAGATTCGTGGTGGATAAATGTTAGGAGAATAACGCTGTATGTTGTGAGAGTAGAAACGACACTGAACAGTAATCCCAAGTCCAGTTTCAATGATCCTAGCAAGTAGAACTGTGGTCGACACACACTCACTTGCTTCACAAACAGCTGCAGTTCCTTCTCCACCCAACTGCCGGTCACAGGTTCTTCGAGCAGCAGCTGCGACGACAACCCACCGGTCTCTTCAGCTTCCTGGACCGTCGACTCCGCAGGCAACACCAGGAGAGTGATGTACACTAGGCTGAACAAGACGAAAATCACCTCGCCGACGGGGATGTGAGTATTGACAGCAGCTTTATACAACAAGTGTATTGCAGAAATAATTTGTGTTGTAATATTTAGTATCAGTGCAATTCTATGGTTTGACATCACAGCTTTTGAAAAATCACAGGTGTGTTGATACAGTACTCTCATTTTTCGAATTTTGCTTGCCCTTTCTTGCTCATTCTGTATTGTTAGACGAGATGTGATGAGCGTGAAACGTGAAGTAGCGTGCAGAGGCTCACCCAAATTATTAGCTACATTCTTCAGTTTCAGGAGTATTCCATTTATAGAAGACAACTTTTTCCTTGCGTAGAGTACCTCGTTAAAGAATCTTATTATCACTGATAACTGGAGGAGAAGCGGGAAAGGCATCCAAACTTCATAGAAATTTGTATTGGTATACTCAAATACACTGATCCAACTGAAATAAATAAGACCAGTTATTATTCCAATGGCAATGAATTCTACATTTACGAGCGCTTTCTCCTTTTCGAAAGTCTCATAACGGACTTCCAATCCCGATTCGATCTTAATAAGAAGATCGATTGGTCGTTGAAATTTCTTGTTGCTTGAACAAATGTTTAAGCATATTATTATGACTGGTGTGGAATGGTAAAATATAACGGATAGGAACCTCAGTGCTGTGATTAAAGAATAGTCATTCCAATATCCCGAATTAAATACTGCGCTGACTAGATACAAAATATGGATTCCAGCCAGCACTACTGCGAATACTGTTCCCACCAGTGACCTCTTCACCACTCCAGTTTCGTAATTCAAGGAGAATGATGAGAGCCCTTGGACACGAAATAACTGATGTAATCTTCTTTGGGCGAGCAGAAAACCAGGTGCTTCGAATGTAGGATACATGTTCTTCTAAGATATAAACATCACACAAATAACTTTTTGAGATAAAAGCTTGTAACAAGTAATAACCTGTTGCAGCGAACTACTGAAGTTCATGTATTGCAAGATAGGCGCTAAGTGGCAGCTTTGAGAAAGATGTCGATCGATGTTTTCACTCAACTTAATTAGATAAAGTAAAGTGACTTTGTTAAATGAAGCGACTGACAGTGCGAATCAATAAACAGCGATGTGGCAGTAAGTCCAAATGGAAAGATGCCTCTTGTGTGCATTTAACACAACCAGGTGTTTTCGTGTTCTAACTGTATTGCTGAATCATAAAAGTATTTCCACCATCTCTCTGCTGGTTTACTCGTCGAACCTGTCATGCTGGTGGTTTATTTTTATCGATTCTTGTAATTCAATTCTCTTTCATCCATGAAATACGTTTGCGCTGTTATAACTTCATTTCGCAGTCTAATGTGTGGATTCCAATTAATTTTTCTACGTTCTGGTAAACGGCCATCGGTCCCGTTACGTCTTAAATTCCATGTTTTTCTTAACATTCTCAATTCCTCAGTTTCAAACACTTGTTCCGTTTTGCTTCTTCCTGCTCACATTTCTGCTCCTAGTTTAAGAAGTTGTCGGACCTCCAATTTATACATAACGGGCTCTGTCTCCATTGTTATGCAATTATTTCTGGAAGTAATCCCTATAACACTTGAAAAAAAAAGTTAGATTGAAAAAGTGTTTTATGCATTGCCTATCGCAAAATTTACCAAAACTGCAAAATTTGTTCCATGGTAACCGCAGATAGATAACTGTTAAATAAGTTCCCCACGCTGTCCTCATAATCAGCGATCACTACTGCGCCATCAGTTATGATTTATATAGGTTCTTTATTCATTTGTTCAAGTATCTTGTATATTCAAGTATTGTAGGCCTATGACAATACAATAAGAGTAGGCCTATTTCATCATTTATCCTGCTTTCTCTTCCTTAGCGCCCAAAAATTTCACATCTGCTTGGTTACAATTTCGTTGTTAATATTTATAGCTTAAAACGCACATAAAAGCTCTCAATTTGGTATCCTCTTTCCCTGTATGGTAATTTTTCTCAAATTCTTCTTCCAGATCCATGAAAAATTTGTAAATTTGGGTGCTAAAATCTAAATAAAAATTATCTAATTTCTGCGTTTTATTGTGCATGAGCTTTCCTTTTCAAACTGTTTTTGTCAGTGTTATTATATTGTTTAACAGTGTTATGCAGAACTGGTTATCAAACATGATGATTTTGTTATCAAGGAATTACTTTAATCCATTCTTTCAGGAATTTTGTGATCAGACAGGCCTATTTAATTATTATTTCGACTGCAATTCTCCTTCATTTAGTATCTACTAAGAGACTTTTATTTGAGCAGTATTCTGGAATAACAGCTTCATTCTTTTATATCAGTCCCTTGTCTGTAATTAGTTTGATAAATATTACTCATTTTATTTTATTTCGAGATTACCTGAATATGCTTTCTTTGCATCTATTGTTTAACAGCTCAAAAAAAATCGAATTATTTATTTTAGTTCGTTTCCGTGCTCAAACAAACCAATACGTTTACAAGCAATGTTAGAGTGGCTAGATTAGACTTTTTCTTGAAGAAGCTACTAAGTTTTACGTGAAGAATCTTCTTCGTTATTATTTCGCTTCAGTGACTATCATAATTACTTTCATCTCACGATTAAAAAATTAACGTGCTTTCATAAAATTTCATTTTTTTTATCTGCTTTACGTCTTTCTAACAGTGAAGTCTTTAGAGACGGGAAAGGATGGGGGGCAAGGAATGGGAAGGAATTTGGCCATGTCCTTTTGAAGGAAGCATCCCGGCATTTGCCTGGAGTGATTTGGGAAACCATGGAAAACCCAAATCTGGATGCCCGGATGGGGATTCGAACCACCGTCCTCCCGAATGCCAGGCCAGAACGCTAGCCGTTACACCATCACGGTCGGTATAAAATTTCAAAGAGTGCGAAATACAATTACATAGATAATTACTGATTCTCATTAAACTTCCTAACTTGGATCTGATCATCGGGTTTACTGAAGTCTGAATCTGTGGTTGGATAACTTTATCCCACATTAAAGTTTAGTACCTGAGTGACCGATCTTCGCTTTGCATATTCCAATTTCTGTTCATTATGGAAGATTTTGCTTGAAGTTTTATTAAAGTTAAACGTTTTTCTTCAAGGCTTCCTAGGTATTTTGAAATGCACAGTTCCTTGCTATAAGCAAGAAGAAGCTTAATTAACATCAGTAGGCTTACTGGTACCTGAAACTTCTACTAGATGTGGTTAAAGCCGTTTATGAGATACCAAATACAAGAATTGCTGGTAAAGTGGTGTTACAAACTTGAAAAGCAAAACATTATATGAATATGAAATTTCATCCAAATCGCTAGATCCATTTCCGACATCGTCCTGTTTACAACCTCATAAATTTCTTTCGAGGAAAAGTGTTATTATTATATTGAATAGAAATCTTAGTGCTAATCAGAGATTATCAATGGTACAAGATTAGTGGATTTGAGGTGTTCCGTTTATCCTCTCCCTTCCGTGTAAGGATCCGTGCAAATACTTTCCTAATTTCCGTGATACATTTTCCCTAGCGTCGTCACCCACAACAAGAACATTTCTTCCCTACAATCAGTACTTTCTGTCATATTTATTTTCTTTACACACTGCTTCTGAACCAGATATGATGGATAAAATATTAAGTTCAATACAGTTATTTTTTCTTTCCAGATAGTGCTTAAAGCAACGAAGCTCATTTAATTAAAGTCCAAATCCTAGGTCACACGCCGGAAATGCCAAAAAAAAACAATCGTAATAATTCGAAATCTGGAATTCTCTCGGAATTTATTCACTCCAAGGAGTTTTGTCTACCGAAATTTCTCTAACGTAATATAACCGGAGAATTTTCCTCAAATTTTAAATTGGTAAAAACAAATTTTCCCAAAAAAATTGTATTAAGAAGTGGTTTCGAGCTCTGCTGGAACGAACTGACACTAAAGCTGTCATCACTTTGTGTGAAATGATTATCTACGAGAGCAGAATTTAGCCTTATCTTTACCTGTTTAAAATATTATTGTGTGCGCTTAGCATTAATTGAATGGAGGAAGCATAATGTGCAATGAAGTAATCCATTTTTCTGCTTCTTTCGACTGGGTAACTGTGCACGACACGTTTTACTGTTGCACTGTAATAATCCTAAAAATACGAATGTAGCACTCTCGTACACGGAGAGCAATATACTGCTGCAACTGGAGTAATAATCTATACCGTAAAGAACAAGAGTATTCCCCTCGGTTGACATACCGTGTCATGAGAAAAATGTCTAACGTGAAAAATAAAGTGTACGGCTCTCCTGCAGCGTTGTTGTGCTGGCGGTGTGCTTTTAGGAGTCAACTGAGGAGAATTTATTGTGGCCCTTGAGCTGTGGTGGTGAGTGACAACTGAGCGTAGTGGGTCAACGGTTAACGTTCTGGCCTCGCAATCGGGAGGACGCTGGTTCGAATCCCCGTCCGGGCATCCAGATTTGGGTTTTCCATTGTTTCTCCAAATCACACCAGGCGAATGCCTGGATGCTTCCTTCAAAAATGCCATGGCCGAATTCCTTCCCGTTCCTTGTCCCCAGTCCCATCCCGTCTCTAATGACCTTAGCCGTCGACGAGGAGAAAAAAAAGACAGAATGCTATTGTAAAGTAATAAGTTTAATCACCGCAGAACGCTGATAGGATAAATGAGCTGATTTGGGAGTCATTGGAAGACAAAATGAAGAGTGTGCTTGGGGTGTACAAAGCGTATGTTGGTAATTGAAAGTGGGAAGATACAGGTGGAAAAATTAAGAGTAGTGTATGAGACGGAAGAGATATCCATCACCACTCGTTTTCAGGCATAAGAGAGTATAAAAAATTTTCTTTTGCAGTTGAGGGAGTGAGGGATTGGAAGAAATTAACAGCTTAAGTGCTGAATAATTTTCCAAAAGCTGATAAAAAAAATCTGAAATTAAAATTCGTGAATGATGGGAATTTACACTCGAATGATCAAAGATAATAATAAAAATAAGAAGAAGAAAGGTGACTAGGCAAGTTGCCACCGCAGCACGCACTCCATCGCAATTAAATTAATTTATCACCAACGTCCCTTAGCAACCACGTGTTGTGACAGTTACCTGTGTCTAAAGATCTAGAAAGTCTTCCTATGTGAAAGCTTTGAAACTGCTGAGTATGGTCCCAACTGGCCATTCACTTTAATTATAATCAACTAAAGAGAGTTTCTTAAATGAACATCGACCGCTGATGAGAATCAATAAATGTTTTGTACTACAGAGCAGTCAGCTCAAATAAACAAGCAAGCGGGCTCCTTATTCTAACTTCGTTACGGCGTCGTAAAAGAATTCACATGGTCTTTTCGCTGGTCAACCTTTTGGTCGCGTCCTTACATATGATTTATTTAGAGGGGTTCTTGCTATTCTGTGTGGCTACTCCTAATGACACGTTTGTCTCATTCGAGTCATTCTGTGCTATTACAATCGTATATCGACGGATTTTTGTATGCTGTCTAATGTCATTACTGCATATGCAGTCCCATTGCCTTTCTTACTCATTAACCTTCTATTTTCCTCACTTACATATATATATATTCTCTATTACTCAGGAAATTGAAACTTTAAGGCTTTGCGTGATCCGATAGGGACCAATTGCAATAATAATAATATTTACTATTACTACCTATTCCTGCTATCGTTTACGTTGCTTGGATAAGAATTGGTAGGACACTCATTTCTTTATCTTTGCTTTTACCCCCATGCTTATGTAATCTTCCCCCTCCAAGTAATTCCACATAGCACTCTGTACAACTTGGCTCATCATTTCTTATTTTCCCTGCTTTCTAAACGCACCATAGTTAAACGAATGCCATCTCAACAACTTCGTTATTTTTCTCTAGATCACATCTTACTTTACGTATTGCTATAGGTTAATCATTTTTGTTGATAATTTTATACAATACATTTTGAATCCTTTCGTCGCCTTCATAAGGAATATGGATAATTTCAGTGGTCGATTCTGCGTCATCAGCATCACTAAATGATCACCATATTTCGCTGTTTCCAGCTTCTTTCTTTCTGTACTTCCTCAATTACAGCGTCTATTGCTACATTAAATTTCAAGGAACGTAACTGGTTTCCTTGTTCTGGGTTTACCTGTTTGGGGCACAAACATTTGGTTGTATTTTCAATCATTACAGATTTTCTTTATGTTTCAAAATACTGCAAAAACACATTAGGTTGACTGATAATAATAACCAATTTTTGATTATTATAAAATAAAGTAACAAAGGTCAATTACTTGCTCTAACTTTTAGTCTTAGTTCTTGAACACTCTACAAGGCCGTAATTCAATTGGCTGTCCGCTCCGTTCTGTTAGATGTCGAATTGGCTACCGTGAATGTGTCACCTCGCCATTCAATTAAAACGTACGTGCCAGATCTTGTAATTTATTAACTTTGTTTTTGATAATTTCTTTGGTGAAATAGTTTGAAAAATACAAGCTATTGACCGTATTGAATAAACTGAAGTCACATCAACCTGCAAGTTTTGGATTGCGAAGAGCTTCAGGTTGTTAAAGTAATTAAAGTTACATTGAGATATTCCAATTTTGTAGCTAAATCTGCCAAATACGCTGAAGAAACCCAGTGTTACACCATCAACTTGACATCCCTTGTAAATTTCACCATAAATATCTTGCACATAGAACACTAAGATTCACATGAATATCCTCCACTAAACCCAAGTTGCTGATTTACAATTCACTTTCTTTCCTTACACGTGTTTATAATGTGACTGCGATCAAACTTATCCATCAACTTACCTTCGGCTAATAGGCCCATAATTTCTTATTTGTCTTACACGATGAAATAGTTGTACCAGACTACTATTCCACTAAACTGATATGCAACAGGTTTCCAGACTCAACCTAATTAATACTTCAAGGCATCATACTGTAGCGTACCTAACTACTTGTTACATTTCTGTAGTAGTGGTATCCATACCAAGCCATATTCATTTTTTAACCTGTCCAGGTCCCTCTAAATCGTTATTATGTTCGTTATTTATAATCTCCTAGCGTCTAAGTTAAAAATAATGGAGTACAAAGGTCGAGATGTATCTCGTAAGCCAAGCCAAACATTTATGTAGCGATGCTTGAAGTTATGTAAGGAGAGACGCCAATGGACAGTGGACTGGAAACAAGTGATTTGAAGTGATGAATCAAGTGATATCCCGTGGCAATCCGATGAAAGGAGTTGGGTTTGGCAAATGTCTGGAGAACATTACCTTCCATCATGTGTTGTGCCAACAGTGAAATACGGAGGACGTGGTGTTATGGTATGGGAATGCTTTTCGTAGTTAGAGCGTGAATAAAATAGACTGATCTCCCACATTTTTCCCACTAACCTGAAGGGGGATTTTAGCAGAACTTTCGTGCTGTTTGAATAATTTCTGCATGCATCAATAATCATCGTATTTTCTGCATATAAACCAACTTCGTGTAAAAAATTGTGAACAGAGAAAAAAAATTGAGATTTTTTAAAAATAAATCGATAATACAACCAGCATTATTAATTTTAAAACGTTAATTTACGCCTCTAATTATGTTCCAGGCTTCGAGTCGCTGGATAGAATCTGTATATTGGATTTACATAAATTAATTCGATTTTCGACCCCCAAACAGGTACTGGTGATGTGACTTTCCAAATTTGGCTCTGCTGGCGAATATTTAAACGGAGACAAATGACTTAAGCAGAGACCTGCACTAACTCAGTTTCACAAACTTCTTACACTAATTAGATATATAGCTAAAATAAATTCGGGCTCCCGAGTTTAAATGCCAGTGCAGTCAAATATTTTTACAAGCTATGTTCGTGTGAGATAACCAGGAAGCTGCCGTTGCTCCAAATATTCATTAAACCTAGGTCCCGGAGGGCCTGTCATCATAATCGACACAGAGATGGTGAAAAGGCTTTTCGACTTGTCGCGCCGTGAGATGCTGGTGTTTCAGTAGAAGTTTTCAACATTTTTTATCGGTTAGTTTTATCAAAAAGCATCCTTCCCGATTTATTTAATGTTTATATATATACGAGGGTGAGTCAAATGAAAACCTTAAATTTGTAATAAAAATCGAAATTTCGCGCCGTTATCCTGTAAGTTGGTAAGCGTGCTACAAGCAGCGTGCAGAATGGCCTGTAGGTGGCAGCATAGTGCAGATGCACAAATACCGTCGCAGTGTCAGTATAAAGACGGCTGCCCCACTTGAGACTTGCACCAGGGAAGAACAGCGTTCTGTTATTCGGTTTTTGAGTAGTGAAGGTGTTAAACCTATTGAAATTCATCGAAGAATGAAGGTTCAGTACGGTGATGCATGTTTGTCACAGCAGCAAGTCTACAAATGGAGTAGGAAGTTCGCAAATGGTGTGACTTCAGTGGAAGATGCTCCTCATCCAGGTCAAGCACAACGAGTTGTGACCCCACAGAACATTGCAGCAGTTGAAGCCATAGTGATGGAAAACCGCCGAGTGATACTGAATGACATTGCAGCATGTTTAAAGATTAGTCATGTTTCAGCACACCACATTGTGCATGATGTGCTCCAGTTTCACAAAGTGCCTGCAAGATTGGTGCCACGGCAGCTGACTCCTGAAATGAGAGAACGACGTGTTGATGATTGTGAAGATCTTCTTGGGCGCTTTGAACGAGAAGATGATGGTTTCCTTGCAAGAATCGTTACTGTTGCAACAATCACAGACCTGCTTTTTGAGTGTCTTCCTCATCCACCATACTCACCAGACCTTGCTTCAAGTGATTTACATATGTTTGGACCACTCAAATAAGGAATGGGAGGAAAGAAGTTCCGTTCTGATGAAGAGGTACGCCACGCGGTGCATGAGTGGTTGCGCGTACTACCAAAAGAATTTTTTTCTAAAGGACTTTGTAAGCGCTGGAGGACTTGCATTGAGCGTGGGGGAGATTATGTTGAAAAGTGATACCGCTTTGTATCACTTCTGCACAGTAAATAATATTTAAAAAAATATTTAAGGTTTTCATTTGACTCACCCTCGTATATGTGTAGACGACAGTGAAAAATGCCAATTAAATACAACGACTTCTGTATGGGAGGTGAGGCCCGATCTGTAGTAATATTCCCTCGAAAAAAATAGAATTTAAATAGTTGGATATCAAATAGTATTTTGGTGGAAAGACGTAAAATTCTGTACCGAAATGTAACGCTTTTCTTCTATATTGTTGTATTTTCTTCCACAAAAGTAGTGATTGATACCAAAGAATAGAATAACTAAATTAAGACTTTCCCCATTAGATATGATAAGTGGATTTCGAGAAACGTAACTGAAAGGTAGTATGCGAGTACTCGAAAAAGTACATTAGTGCAGAATGTCAATCTAAACATCAAATTAGGTCCACAACAGCTATTATAATATGAGAAACGGAGAGTACCGGGAACGGTTCATTTTAGCTACAACTATTTGAACTGATATTAATGGGAATTATTTCATCAGATAGCCCTTATCTAAACACTCGCATTTCATTTCTTTTAGATCCAAATTCTAATGACATTCTTGTCATGAGCTACGCAAAACCCCCTAAAAGGAAAAGAATAACCCTGCATACATAACCAGAAGGAACGTTGCAACAAGTCTTTATCCAAAATCATGTATGCATTCAGTGACTCCCGCTATTCATCGCTGAACAAAATGGGTCAACGATTCTGCACTATCTCGTATGACCATCGTCAGCGAGTTTGGCGGTGACCTGTGGAGCATTCCCAATCTTGCAATGTTTTAGAAAAGCACAGCGGTATTACTTGTGGGGTCATGGTATGACTTCAGGTTATAATGCAACGGTACGTCACGGACATCCTGCTTACTCACGAGTTGCCTCTCATGCGCCAGTGCAGTGGTGACATTTTTCAACAGGACACACACGGCACGTGTCTCTATGAGCTGCGTGATGCAGAAGTATTCTCGTGGCCCGCAAAATCCTCCTATCTGTCTTTGATAGAACATATGTGGGACTAGCTCGAACGTCAATTCCTTCCCAGTGCAAGTATCCGTAAATGGCAGCTTACACTTAATTGCAAAAAGTACAAGGCAATGCGAATAAGTAACAAAAAGAATCAGATTGCTCACGAGTACAAAGTAAACAAATCAGCTGTTGACACAGTTGATTCCCTGAAGTATCTGGGGGTGATAGTAAAAAGCAACATGAAATGGGACTTGCACATAACTTCCGTCGTAGGCAAGGCTAATTCTAAATTGCGATTCATAGGTCGTATTTTCAGGAACTGTAATGCTCATACAAAGGAGATAGCGTATAAAACACTAGAGCGTCCGCATCTGGATTACTGTTGTGGAGTTTAGGATCCGTATCGCAAGGGCCTCATCGACACAGTGGAGAGGGTGCAGAGGAGGGCCGCTCGATTCGTGACTGGTTGCAACAGCCCTTATGAAAGCGTCACAGAATTCATACATAGATTGGGCTGTGATAGTTAGGAAGACAGACGACGTAGTTTGCGTCTGAATTTATTGGAGAATATGCGAAAATCTTTAAATTAAGAGTGCAATGAAATACTTCTTCCGCTAACCTATTTAGGTAGCAATGACCGGAGGGATAAGATTCGAGAAATGAGATGCCATACTGATGCTTTTATGTATTACTTCTTTCCTCGTGCTATTTGGGATTGGAATGCAAGGGTTTAGGATTTGGTGCTTTGCACCCTCTGCCACCCACAATGTTTGTAATTTGCAGAGTATGGATGTAGATGTAGATATCGACGATCAGTTACAGTAGCTGTGTGTCTTGTTTGCTTTCCTCAGGAGAGGATGCAATAGCTTTATGACAGCCTACCAACCGAATCAGCACATGCATCCAGGCCAGAGGGTTCGCAATGCCATACTGATAAATGGTCTCATACTGGCAAGTTCTTTGTAAATTTTACTCGGTTTTGTGATCACAGATACAACACCACATACTCTATGGTATCAACCCGCGAAGTTTCATTTCGTTTCATCCTACCCTTCTGGGTGCTTCAATTGTTTTGTTAGGCATTGTAGCTTTATATTACACCAATAAACCAGGTTTAGCACAATATAAATGCTTCGAAACAATATCAGGCAGTATTTAACATGTTTAAATATGTAATCTTGGTTGTCCGGGGTGAACCGCGTAATTTTTTCGAAACCTAACGTTTCGGCCATCATTATGTGACCTTCTTCGGAGTACTGTTAGGTTTCGAAAAAATGACGCGGTTCAACGCGGACAACCAAGATTACATTGACAACGACCGCGGAAGTCTGCGCACCCACATGTTTAAATATGTTTTATTTGTGATTTTTATTGATATTGTTTGTATAGTAATTAAGGTCTATTAAGGAGCCATAGATCACTTTATATTTTCATCCTTATTGTAAATTATTGTGTTTTAACCTATTATCTATATTTTTCGTAACAATTAGAATTTTTGTGGAAAGTAAGAATATTTGTGTATTGTCCATCATGCTGTGTAAATTCAAATGAGATTTCCGAACAAAGTCAGCTTGTAATATATTTTCACTTTCTGGACCTTCAGTAACTTTACTTTCGTGTTACATTTCGTAGATTTCGATGCCACTTTACCCTCTTGTTTTCAGAATATCGTCACCAGTCATTTTAAACTGTGGCGTATATCTCCACAATAGCTTTGATTTCGGCTGTTTGCTGTGCGTATGAACACTAGAGACACGCTCCGGATAGATTTTGGCGTAGGAAAGTACCTGCTGTCCAAAATGGTGAGTGACATTGGCGACCGGTGTTTTTCAGATAATCGTATCTCGTGCCACTGCGTACCAACATTATGTCCTGAACATTACGATTAATATATGTCGAATCGCGTAAAGACATTATAGCGCGTGAAATATAGTTTAGAAGTGCATTGTAACACTTCTTGTAGGACATTGTCGACTTGCTAATTAAGTTAATAAACAGTTTTGGTGCTGAGTTAAATAAGATTTTAAAAGTTGGGTTCAACATTCATGCCGATTACCGACCACTTCAGCTCCTTTTCAACCTGACTCTAACTTTGTGACAGTGGTAAGTGGATATACAGAGTGTTACAAAAAGGTACGGCCAAACTTTCAGGAAACATTCCTCACACACAAACAAAGAAAATATGTTATGTGGACATGTGTCCGGAAACGCTTACTTTCCATGTTAGAGCTCATTTTATTACTTCTCTTCAAATCACATTAAACATGGAATGGAAACACACAGCAACAGAACGTACCAGCGTGACTTCAAACACTTTGTTACAGGACATGTTCAAAATGTCCTCCGTTAGCGAGGATACGTGCATCCACCCTCCATCGCATGGAATCCCTGATGCGCTGATGCAGCCCTGGAGAATGGCGTATTGTATCACAGCCGTCCACAATACGAGCACGAAGAGTCTCTACATTTGGTACCGGGGTTGCGTAGACAAGGGCTTTCAAATGCCCCCATAAATGGAAGTCAAGAGGGTTGAGGTCAGGAGAGCGAGGGGGCTATGGGAACGAAACTAAAATGAGCTCTAACATGGAAAGTAAGCGTTTCCGGACACATGTCCGCATAACATATTTTCTTTGTTTGTGTGTGAGGAATGTTTCCTGAAAGTTTGGCCGTACCTTTTTGTAACACCCTGTATATGTATCACAACCAACTACTTTAATTCGCCATTCATTTATTGGCGTATCCCGTTAACTAAACGACACCAATAAACCAATCGGCCTAAATGATGTTTAGCTAATATTTCTTGAACCGGATGCCTATCGCTTGGCCTCTAGAACAGAAAATTGTAATCACTTATATTGGTAAGGGAATTGTATCAACCTAAACTGTTGCCTTCCTATGAGTTTTGCACAAGTTTAAATGTGGCCTGGACCAGGAGAAGGAATTGAAACATAATTACTGGGATGTTATTGGTCACATTCAACAAGTTTCTTGTCGAAGTTCTGTTTAAAACTCGAGCTGCAGTAAAAAAAAAATTCTTTATAATTTTCTCACCTCATCCATCCATAACTAAATTTAATGTTTCAGTCGAGTCTTGTCACGCCAGTCGGTCTTTCTTGTTGTTTGTATACATTGCTAAATGTCATTCGGTCCTTCTAGTCAACCGGCTAGGCTATTACTTGAATGGTTAATTAATCTAGTTGGTTGCAACATATGTACTAATACAGTGTAAATATGTTTAAATGTTGTATCAGTCGACAACAAGTAATAATTTATTGTTGCCGTTTCTGTAATGGCGCAGCAGCTTTACGACAGTTAAATGTCGATCGATGTTTTCACTCAACTTAATTAGATAAAGTAAAGCGTTTTTAAATGAGGTGACAAACAGTGCGAATCAATAAACAGCGATGTAGCAGTAAGTTCAAATGCAAAGATGGCACTTTTGGTCATTAAACACAGCAGTCTTTTTTTTTTTCGTGTTGTAACTCTTTTGCTGACTCATAAAAGTATTCCTACTATTTGGTGTGTGTGTGTGCGGTTTTTTTTTTTTTTTTTTTTACTCATAACTTGTGCTGTACTGAAGGTTTATTTCTAACGATTATTGCAGTTCAGTTCGCTTTCACCAATGAAATATGTTTGTCGTATTCAAGCCACCCTATCTCGTCAGTGGATTCCACTTAACTTCTGTACGTTGCCTATTTAATACCCAAAGTTCTCACTGCTTTGCGTATCGCAAAATTTACTAAAACTGTAATAAAAAAAATTTCCTGGGTATTAGTGCAGATAAACAACTGTTAAATAAGTTCCTTATACTGTCCTCATAAGCAAATTTCATAATCAGCGATCGTTGCTGAGCTTTCAGCCTAATATACTATCCTCTTATTCATGCTTTTTATAGTTTCTTTCTTCACTTGATCAACCATCTCGTTTATTTAAATATTGTGGGCATATAAGAATACAATAAGACCATTTCTTCATTTAACCTGCATTTTTTTTTCCTTTAAAACCCAATCATTTCACATCTGCTTATTTACAATTTTGTTGTTAATACGTATTTATAGCTTTAACCACGCATAAAAGCTATCCATTCGATATCCTCCTTCATTGTATAGTAATTTTTCTCAAAAACTTCTTCTAGATTCATGAAAAAATATGTAAATTCTGGTGCTAAAATATTAATATCTGTATTACATGGTGCATGAGCCCATGGAGGAAGGAAATCCTCCATGCATGAGCCTTCCTTTTTAAGTTGTTATTGTTAGTGTTATTGGTATATCGTTAATTTTATGTTTTGTTAGCTTGAGCGAACTGTTACGTAGAGTTGGATCTCAAGAATGTTAACTGTCATCTTCGTTAACTTTCATAACAAATGTTTAACGATGAATTTGCTATAAAGAACTTTCTTTTAATCCATTATTTGATAAATTTGACAAACCCATGTCATTATTATTATAATATCACTTTTCCTACATTGAATAGTCGATAAGAAATTTGTATTTGAGCAGGATTTTGAAATAACAGCTTCATTGTTTTATATTCGTCCCTGATCTATAGTAATTTTGACATATATTTCTCGTTTTATTTCACTTCGAGATTGCCAGAATATGTTTTCTTTGCTTTTTTTGTTTAGCACCTCCTAAATTAAAAATTAAAAACAGATTGATTTAATTTAGTTCGTCTCCATGCTCAAACCAGACAATAAGTTCATGAGGAATGATCTGTGAAATAATGCACGAGAGGCTAAGTTAGATTCTCGAAGAAAGTATCGTATTAAGTTGTACGCGAAGACTGTTCTTCTTTCTTCTTTACTATTTCGCTTCGGTGATTGTACATAGAACTATCACGATTAACTTTACATGAAACGATTAAGGAACTAACGTGTTCCGTTTGTGAGGCTAATTTCAGCGCAGTCCAATCCTTTGCATAAAATTTTAAAGAGTGCCAGATACAATTGTATGATAACAACTGATTCTAATTAAACTTCCTAACTTGGACCTAATCTTCAGATCTACTGAAGTCTGAATCATCCCACATTTAAGTTTACTGGGTGTTGGCGAACATTTATTAAAAGTGAATAATAGTGACTTTTATTTCTGGAATTTCTATTTAGAGACTGAACAATTTATTTCCAAATAATAGGTTTGTTTTCGAACTTTTTACTTTTATTACACACAACTCGAACTCACTATACAAATTATCTGTTTCTTTAGTGCAGGTATAGCAGCCGATTCCACTACATTTTACCACGTATTTTATAAATTTATTATAATAATTTTCTTGGTGTTCTCCCTTGTTTTTATCTAGATTAACATAATATCTGACGATTGTTTTTACCCACAAGTTTTCTGCACGTTTTAATCCTATTTCACGGATGCTTGCATTCAGTGCCATTTGTTGGTTATCATGAGACATTCCACACATCTCGTGCTTGCTAAGTATAATGTCAACTGGTTGTTTATACCATCTGTCGTTATTGCTGTCTTAAAAAGTATTTGAATACAGGTACAAAGTGCCGTCATTTTTATTTAAAAAGTAAATTGTTCATCATTTGTAAAAAAAATTTTTTAACTATTTTCAATTTGACCTTCAATATATTTACATCTTCTTTCTATTTAAAGTACATGTATTCCTTCTCAAACTCTACATTATCATATCACCCTTAATGTTTGCAATAAAAGAACAATATGCATATTAGCTAAACCTATTTTCCCTCAATAACAAATAATCTAAAACCTTGAAAGTAATTGATTATCACAATTGCGAATTTTAATTGACTTTATTATCTACGATGTAGAAAAGACATCGATATACGATCATGGTACTAAATATGACGATACTTTGTGTTGTATTCTTAGTGAAACAGCAAAGGAGGAAAGAGAAAACATTAGATCTTTAGCCAGAAATAGGCCTAAGTGTGGACCTAAAACTATCACCTTCGCTCAATAGATTTTTCACTTTCGGATGCCTCTTACCTTTTCCTATTCACAAAATAAAGTTATCATTTAAAGAGAGCTGCTTTCAATCTTCTAATTTATCTAATGATGAATTACAACTGGTTCACGGACTCTAACACTGCCACTGTTCAATCCAGTCTAAACGTTGTAACGATGCAAGGAAATAGCTATACTGTAGTTTAGGTATGTGCTACATTCAGTTCCTTTGTTTCAAGTGATTTCTCATAAATCATTTTCATATAATAATTATTACGAGGTGTAGGATCCAAAGATTAAATCTGTTACAAGACAAATTTAAAAAAGAAAAAAAGAACTGAAATGTAAAAAACTACTTTATGAGTAATAGCGCCTATCAAAAGAATGTGGCTGAACTGCAGGTTTAGGATCTCATCTCAGTGTGGTGAAATTTAGATATTACGACATTATGATGCAAGAACGATATCAATTATGTGTATATACCAGTTATAACACAAAGGAAAATAAAATACTGCGTTTATAACTACAACAAACAAAGTCAAACGATTAGCATATATAAAATTTTATTCTGTTTCCCTTCATACAGAATTAACACAAAATACATTACTTACAAAATTACATTAACAATGTTTACACATATACATAGGTGAAGTCAAGAAGAAATTCTTTCCATAGCTACATTTCCAGATTATTTCTTGATTCTTAGGAAAGGAGAAATTAGAAAACTGTCACTAACAACACAAAATGTTGAAGTTGCTATGGTAACGATGTAAAAATGGAAATCAACGGCATCATTTTTTAAAACTAGAATTACGTCAACCAGTTTCAGTGCAATCATCTCAACTACATGTGAATAGAA
Organism: Vandiemenella viatica; assembly: GCA_031002005.1. Taxonomy (NCBI): domain Eukaryota; kingdom Metazoa; phylum Arthropoda; class Insecta; order Orthoptera; family Morabidae; genus Vandiemenella; species Vandiemenella viatica. The sequence goes on from JARYHS010012519.1 coordinate 165,156,734, forward strand.
CAACGATTTTATTTTGCGTCAAAGGACAGCTATAATGTGATATCAGAAGGAAAAGCAATCAAAGAAAGCAGTTTCACAAAATTTCTGGGTGTATATATAGATAAATTGAACTGGCAACAACTTCTTAAAAAACTGAATTCTGTAATATTTTCACTGAGGGTAATATCTAGAATTGCTAATATAGAAACCATAAAGTTAGTATATTTTGCATATTTTCACTCCCTGCTCACTTATGGTATCTCATTCTGGGGAAATTCGACACAAGCACAGAGCGTATTTAAATTGCAAAAGCGTGCTGTAAGAACTATTTGTGGAGCAAGCCCACGGACCTAGTGCATAAATCTGTTTAAAAGTTTAGGTGTACTAACAATGCCAGCACAGTATGTATACTACGTACTATCATTTGTAGTGGAAAATCCTGAACACTTCAATCTTAATGCTAACATTCATAGCCATAATACTAGGAATAAATATAATATTCACAAGGATTACAAATCACTGTCAATTGTACAGAAAGGAACAACATTTACTGGAGCTTCCTTATTCATTGTCTTACCAACAGAAATTAAATGTTATCTACGAAAACCCAACTACTTTAAGTCCAAACTGAAAGAGTTTCTGCTTCAGAACCCACTTTACTCTGTGAAAGAATTATCTTCTCGGAATTTAGTAACTAAGAATGACTGATAAAATATATATATGGTGTATGGAGGGGGAAGGTGACAAAGTTGTCCACAATTATTAAAATGATATATGGTTTTTCTTTCTGTTGAAACTTTTAGCAAATGAAGTAATTACACTGTTTACAAAATTTCACTCATATATAGTAACTAACATGGGATAGCATGCACTCAAAAGTTGCTGTGATAAATTATCATACTAACAGGTTTTTAAGTAATTGATTGCTTATGAGTTTTTGGTAATATAATTGATATTGTTAATAAGTGTGTGTACTGTTCCACACAAATAGTAACAAACACGATATAATATGTAGTCGTAAATTACAGTGAAACTTATTATGGTAACTGGTTATTAGATGCTGGTAACAAGTGTATACACTGTTCCACATAATAAGTAGTAATTAACTCGGGATTGTATTTGTAGATTACAGGGAATATTGATTATACTAATGGGTTGTAGCTAACTAGATATCAATATATAATAATATTATCAATTATATAGTAATATTGACATTATTAATAAGTGTATTTACTGCTCCACATACCCGAGATTATTCTCACATGGGATCAAAGTGAACATACCTATCTATCTATTAATGAAACAAACAAAAAATAGTGTTCAACATGAATTGTGAACTAAATTTCTAAGTGACGATGGTGTCAGTATTTCCTATAGTGAACAGCATAAATGCCTACAGTTAAACTGAATAAACTAGACTAGCTAATATAGAAACCAGAAAGTTGGTATATTTTGCATATTTTCACTCCCTGCTCACTTATGGCATCTCATTCTGGGGAAACTCGTCACAAGCACAGAGGGTATTCAAATTGCAAAAGCGTGCTGTAAGAACTATTTGTGGAGCAAGCCCACGGACGTCGTGCAGAAACCTAGGTGTACTAACAATGCCAGCACAGTATGTACACTCCGTACTATCCATTTGTAGTGGAAAATCCTGAACACTTGAATCTTAATGCTGACATACATAGCATAAAAAGAAAATAGCACTTAAATTTAAAAAATCAGTTAAATCATTATTGTCCTTGGTGGATGAAAGTAAGGAGAATAACACTGTAAGTGGTAAGTGTAGATACGACACCAAACAGTAACCCTAAGTCCAGTTTCAATGATCCAAGAATGTAGAACTGTGGTCGGCATACACCCACTTGCTGCATCAACAGCTGCAGTTCCTTCTCCATCCAGCTGCCCGTGACGGGTTCAGCCAGCAGCAGCTGTGACGACAACCGAGCAGTCTCTTCAGATTCCTGTACGGTCATCTCTGCAGCCAGCACCAACACTGCGATATACAGCAGACTAAACAAGATGTTAACCACCTCGCCGATCGGGATGTAAGTGTTTGAAGCTGCTTTATACAACATGTATGTTGCTAAAAATAGATAATTTGTCATATGTAATAACAATGCAACTCTGTGATTCCTCAGCATTGTGTTTAAAAATTCGCAGGTGTGTTCATACACTACTCTGATTTTCCTAATCTTCTTGGCTCTCTTGAGGTCTTCCCATTCTGATAAGCGATGTTTGTTGAGGGTGAAATGGGAAGTCATTAGCAGAGGTTTACGAAAAACCCTAGTAGAATTTTTGTGTTCTAGAAGCATCTGGTTTATGGAAGAAAATTTTTTCCCTACATAGAATATAGCATTAAAAAATCTAACTGCCAATGTTAAATCTAGAGCCAGAGGAACAGCCATCAAAATATCAAAACATACATATTTTTTTCTGCCGAACACAGTGTACCAAGATAAATTCATTAACGTTGCTGTTATTAAAATAAAAATAAATTCTACATTTACAAGTACCTTACCATTTATGTACTTCTTGCTTCTGACCACTATTTCTGATTCGATCTCAATAAGAAGCTTTATAGGACGCTGTAATTGTTTGTTGCTTGAACATAAATCCAAAATTATTAATATAATTGGCATAGAATAGTAAAACAAGTGAGAAATGCAACTGAGAACGATGAGCAAAGTATTTCCACTCCAGCCATCACAGGAAACTAGTGCGTTTACTAGCAATGAAGTATGAACGCTTAATACTACGACTGCAAATACAGTTCCCACTACCGACCTCTTCACCACTCCACTCTCGCTGCTAATACTGAACGACGAAAGGCCTTGCAGGCGACATAACTGGTGAAATCTGCTCACTGCATCCAACACACCAAGCGCCTCAGACTTTGGATACATGTTGTACACAGAAATTACTTTCATCAGTTAATGATCATGTTAAAACACACATAAATGAACATTTCGTTGTATGAACCTATTGTAACGTTGCACTAACCATGTTGTGGTCTGAACTGATCGAAATTCTATCTAACATTCAGGCTAGATGTATTCACTCAGCTTAATTGCAATATCTTGATGATCGCCTGGCAGGGCAAAGTCAGCTAACAAATTACTGAGGAGAAGCAGTCAACAGAAATAGAATGGCTTTCGATCCAGCGATAAGGCTATAACGCAAATTTCCTTGGAAGCTTCACTGATCGGTCTCACGATATCTGCTCAATGTTTATTGTTATCTACAGTGTTCCTAAAAATTTCCTCCTAGTGACCGAGTCGCTAAAACTATAACTATGCTGTCGCTGGATAAGGGGTTAATTGATTATAGTCTCTTATAACGTGGCACGCTGTCGCCACATTCTAATGTGCCTTTTTTATTATATAAATCATAATGTTAGAGTAATTTACACAAATCTTGGGCGACCACCTAAATAGTTTTTTTTTTTTTTTTTTTTTTTTGTAATTTCCTAAAGTACGCAAGATTCCAAGTGAGGACTGTGATGCAATGGTGAACATTCAGTGTATCTTGTTGCAACGAATATTAAAGAATTATTGAGCTGTGTAGGCTTGAAGCTAATCGTGGCCATCATCCCGAAACACGGCGACCGGAAGTCGCGGATAAAGGGTTTTGCCGGACGACACATTCTGCTCAGGTCAACAAGGTCGCTCACCTGGCGGGAAATGCCTGCCGCCCCAGCACAGCGTCGTCCCCGAACTTAGTCGAATATGTCCGACCTCTGTGATATACGCGGGGCAAATAAAATATCGGGGATATCACGTGACTTTAGGTACCAACCTGAAGATACAATCCAAATGAGGATATAACTTAAAATCCTAGGAATTTTCTATTAAATGTGATCTTCGGGACTGCAAGGGGTGGAGCCAGAAATTTCCTCGCAGATCGAAGAGCGACGAGCATCATTCGAGGCTATTCTATGCTAGTCTATTCTGTGGTGGACTCCGAAAGTTGGCTTTCTCACTAACTGCTGAGTCCGACTCCTGGTGTCGGAAAACTGACGCTACCTGCTTGATGAAGTGGCTTCCGCACGGCGACACAGCCAGTAATGCGATGATGCGCATTACCACTAGGACGTGCCTGTAGCCGCCTTGTGAGACAAGTCTCACATACCGAGGGTCATCTCCGAATACCACAGACATCAGACGCAGAACTAAAATGATAACTTATTACGACCAAGCCATCTGATTGTGCATTCCGTGAAACTGAACCCTTAAGCGTCTTTGAGAGGATAGATCCATGTTCTAACTCCGTAACAAAAAACACAGGAGCTAGCGGCGCAATTTGCCGGAACTAGTTATTTTCGAATGGCATATTGTTCATTCGTGGCGCCCATGATTTTTTTTGAAATGTTAAGTCACAGTATTATGATACCTAGGTCCGAGATCTTCATAACTTGTATTGTACATTGTTTCCAAATATCATTATTTCTTGCATATTAATTCTGAGATGGGTTTTTAAGTAAATACACAATTGTTTGCTTGCTCATGATGGCTAATTTTACCTCTGAGCATTGCTTTTATGATTTTGCCAATTTGTGTTAATGTTTACGGTAAATTCGCTCAGATTTGTAATCGCCAATGATAAGAAAATAAATGTCATATTGTGACAGCAGAAATAAATATTTCCACTCCTTCATGAAACAAAATTAAATCCCCTTTATTAATGTTAATGATTAATTAATAAATATTAACCATAAATATTCGTGACCACCAAGGCCCCTACTACACTCTGCAGTGGAAGAAATTTTCACCATCAGGTACTTGGCCTGCAGTCTGTAATCATCGCTCGAGTACCAATTTCGGTTGAATCCCCTCTTCGCAATATGAGGTCATCCCACGCCGTCGACTGTGATTGGTACATCCATCCGGGAAGTTAATCCAGCGACCTCGTTTCGTGTCTTTTGGAATATTAAGCGTGAATGCTCCGGGACTTCTCTCAAAAACATACAGAAAATTAGGGTCTCATTCTCTTTCATCTCTCATATGCGAAACAGATATTCTGTAGTAAACACATATACACATTACCAATAACTGTACATGGAATAATACTTAAAAGCAAAAGCCATTTTGGGGTAGGCAAGGGAAAACCAATTGAGGTACCCCTGACAGTTTCTATGGTGCAATATACGCTCCATGGTAAACTGTTATACCTAGGACATTCGTCTATTCTCTTTGAATTTTATAGTCAATTTGTTCACCGAATCGCTAGTATCTAAGCTTTTTGCTAGATTCTGCTAGCTTCGAAACCATTAATGCTTATGTGTTTATTTTTTTTGTTTATATACTTATCTTACACATTCCTAGACGAAAGTGTGTGTGTTTGTGTGGGGGGGGGGGGGGGGAGGAGGACTGATAGGGTCCTCGGTCACCGTGTTTCTTTCTGGCGAAGGTATAGTCGAACAGAAAAAGACTTGTCCTGATGCCCTGAGCAGTGGCAGAGCTTATAAGATTGTTCGGTATCGGTCACTATACCGCCGTTGTACAGACAGCTGGCCTTCGTGTTCGACGACACGAATCGCCAAGATTTGGTTTTTCTATGGTTTTCCCATATGCCGAGATGCTTCTCTCAAAACACCATGGCTGAATTCCTCCCCGTTGCTTGCCGCGTAGCCTTTACCACCTTTAATGACTTCGACGTCGACGGGGCGTAAAGCCATAAGCAAAATAATAATAATAATAACGAATCGCCTGAGCCATGAGAGGTCAAACAGCCGGCATTTATTTTATGAATCTTCTGGCAGTACTTAATATCAGCTGAATAAATTTTGACGGTATTTAAAATTGTGTGTTTCTGCAAAGAACATTGGAAATTAAAAGGGGAGGATGTAAAGAGAGAGAGAGGGATTGGTCTTTTGCCTACCAATTGTAGACATTGTTTTTCTGTTAGGTCTAAAGTACACGAGTGCAAATTTACACTAATATCGGATAAAAACTGTAGGTATGTATGAAAAAGCGGGTGTAGAGGGAAGAGTGGTTTGGTTTTGTAAATCTAATGTGAATTTTTTTTTTTCTTTTTGTTTTAAAGTATGGGTAATGTTCCATCCAAATCGGATGAAATCTTCCTTGGAAATATTCGAGGACTAAACATAGGACAGAGAGATCTTTTCCAAAAGGTTTCTGCTACTCTAGAAACTTATCTGCATGAAAAAGTAGGCCAATTATTATTATTTATCACAGGGGGTGCAGGAAGTGGAAAGACTTTTGTTATAAAATTACTCGTGGAGCATATCAAACGGTGTTATGTACCAACTGTAGATATATTGCTCAAGTCAAAACTTGTTGAGGTTGGCTCTTTAACGGGATTAGCAGCTCGGCAAATAATTGGAAAAACGTTGCACTCAATATTCTCACTTCCAATAGAAAAAGGGAATAACATGGCGAACAAAAAATAACTGGACAAAAGTTAGAAATTGAAAAATGTAAATGGCGTTATATTAACTGTGTAATAACAGATGATATTTCTATGGTATCATATGAAAATTTGCGAATTCAACAATGTAAAAATAATGATAAATTATTTGGTGGCGTACATATATTGATTTTTGGTGATATACTCCCACCGGTAAAAGGGTATTCGTGTTTCATTCAGCCACCACAATTTTTAGCAGAAGTTAACTTATGCCAGCAGTTCTCATTTTGTGAACTTACAATAAACATACGAGAACGCAAAGACATTTATTTCAATGATCTATTGAATAGCTTGCGAGTTTAGGCCAGTAACGTGGTAGTTTTCAGTTGCATTATATCACGTAGAAGATTTTTTTTCTTATCTTGTATACATTGGTGAAAGTATGCAGAAACCAAGTTTTCGACCTCAAACACCCTTGGCACAATTTTCTGTGCCAAAAAACATTAAAATTTTGGTAATTTTTCAGTTTTTCGTCTATAACCCCTTCCTAAAGAGTCGTAGCAAGAAATATTCTATTTCCAATTTGAAAGCGGACAGAATTTCCTACAACTTTCGTAATACAAACATTTTTCTAAACTCAAAACTAAGCGAGCTACAGTTCTTCGAAAATCAGCCAAATTTCACACTTTTCCTAAAAGTTGGGTTTTTTCCTACTTTGCCGCTCAAAATGACCTGCAACCAGAGGCGGCCCTAGCAAGTTTTTCAGGTGGTGCGAGATCTCATTGTGGCGCCTCACATGTGCACACGTGTTTAAGGTGCCCATTTAGACAGATTGAAGATAACATTAATTTTTTACATCCTACTAAAATTATAAACGTAAACGTTTGTTTGCTTTAATATTTGCTACTGTTTCACGTCGCTGGATGGCTTAGGATAAAGTAGTTTACGTGGGATTCGAATACGTATATGAGTGCGTTATGAATTCCAATCAAGCAATGCCGAGGGCAGAAAACAGTCTTTATATATTAATAATAACTCTAACTTCAGAAAGATTAGTGTATAGGATAGCAATGGTATGAATGAGAAACAACAGTGAAAATGACCACTATATGTTTGAAAACGTTAATTTACGCTACTGTAGTGTACGCAATGCTCACGTCACGTGTACGTCAAATTTACATAGTTTTTAAGAAAAATGTTTAAAACAAACAAATGAGGAAATAAAGTCATAACTAAAAGGCCTAGGTTGTCAACTTCCTCGTTTTTTCCCTTTAGCAATATCATTTTCTATAGTTAAAGTCTATCTAGAGTCCGAGTTTACCGTAAATAAGTTTTAATAAATTTTAATTTACTGAAACTTCGGTCTCCTTTAGCGACAGTTACAGGTGTCGTTAGCAAAATTCGAAGTGCTGTCCACACATTCGGAAATATATCGTAAAAGAAATCGAAATAAAGCGTAAGTGCGATGTTGAAGAAGTTAGGTTGGAAAGACCTGGAACACCGAAGGCGTTGTTCTCGACAGAAGCTAATTGAAAAATTCACGGAAGACTTGTTTCGGAATGATAGTAAACAAATATTCCGACCAACAACATTCATATCTAGGAATGACCACGAAAATAAGATAGGAGAAATAAGGGCCAGAACAGATGTACTCATTTTTTCCACGAGCGATTAGGGAATGGAATAGGAAGGAGTAAACTTAAAATCTGACAGGAGTATTCCCGATAAATCATTTCTGCCATCCTGATCTGGGTTTTCCCAGATCGCTCCTATAAACAGCCTGTGGGCGCGTATATCCCTTCCTATGCTCAAATGGTTCCACATTAGGATTGGTGTAATGCACCCCTCGCCACCCACTTTTAGTCACTCGCAGAGTAATAGTAATACCCTTGTAACCATTTTGTTTCATAAGCTGAACTTACATTGGTTCTGCCGATTCAAGCCCCACCAACAATAGTTTCAGTTAGAAAATTCTTTAGTCAATTCACAATCCGAATGTCACATTTTTCTCCATTCGTTAAACTCATTTATAAATATGCACAGGTTTATTACAATTCAGGAATTGTTTTGATAATGTGTAAGAACTACAGTGTATCAGTAAATTTAGATAGTTGTGAAAATTGAGTGACCTACGCCTTCTTAGTTGTACCGATCAGATGCTATAACACTTTCACTGTAAGCAATTCTTCTGGATCTGTTGCTATCTCGTCTACGGCCTCGTACTCAAAAAATTTCTTCTTCGTATGGTATCTAACTGACTTAATAAAAGGGTATGTCCCGGTCTGAGAAGCAATTTCTCACAAATTCCGAGATCTTTCACACCAGTTGTGGAGCGTTTCATGAATCCCCTTTCATACTTTATAGCCTTGCTTAAAATAAATAATACTTGAATCAATACCAAATCACCGTTGTAACTATAAACTCAAATTGCTCCATGGGCTGGCTCAGGCATAAGGCTTCTGTTACTGAATAATTCGTTTCCAGAAGGGCGTCACGAACTGATGAATAGTGATAAACTGATAACGGTCTGCAACGCGGCTAGAAACTCTATTCTCCGAATGAATTTCGCAAAAAATTTTGGTATTACTCTTTAAAATGCGTTTTTGAGAAATGTCGTTCATAATTTTTTCTTGGATTTTTTCGTTGCTCGAATAATTATTTCATCTCTGATTGCAGGGTCAATGAGTAACCATTATGAAATATCATCATAATTTGTGACGGTGTATGTCTGCTATATCCCATTTTGAAGTGCAGACGACGTTGCGGCCATAGCAAAATCTTCTCGTACATGCTGCTCTTTATCATTATGAGCCTCGTCTGAAGAACTTCTATAAAACTAGACGACCTGTGCGAAAATTTCGCGAATAAAATGCGATGAATAGTGAATTTGAATATAATGTCACCAAGTTCAGTCATTACTCTTCATAATCCTACTTCATTTATCGATTTTGGTTAGAAATCCAGGGAGATAAATGGCTCGAAACACAAAAAACGTATTTTAGAAATATTGACTTTTTGCGCTTTGTGGGTCAAATTACGAAAAATTCCTTTCTTAGAATATAATGTTACCACGGGGGAAACCTTAGTCTTTAATAAGATATGTCATTTATCTATATCGATTAGATATTAAGGGAGATAAATCACTCGTGACACAAAAATGCGTTATAGAAAAATTTATACTTTTTCCCTTTTAGGGTTGAATTCCAAACACATTCTTTCTTAAAATATGATGTCACAAAGCTGAGACATTACTCCTCATAAACCTACCTCATTTATCGATTTTGGTTAGATATCCAGGGAGATAAATGGCTCGAGATACAAAAAACGCATTTTAGAAAAAGTGACATTTTTGCCCTATAAGGGTCGAATTACGAAAAATTCCTTTCTTAAAATATAATGTTACCATGGCGGAGACCTTATTCTTTAATATGATACCTCATTTATCTATATCGATTAGATATCAAGGGAGATAAATCGCTCGTGACACAAAAATCGGTTATAGAAAAATTTATATTTTTTTCCTTTAAGGGTTGAATTCCAAAAACATTCTTCCTTAAAATATGATTTTACAAAGCTGATACATTACTCCTTATATTCCTACTTCATTTATCGATTTTAGTTAGATATCCAGGGAGATAAATGGCTCGAGATACAAAAAACTCATTTTAAAAAAAGTGACATTTTTGCCCTATAAGGGTCGAATTACGAAAAATTCCTTTCTTAAAATATAATGTTACCATGGCGGAGACGTTATTCTTTAATATGATAACTCATTTATCTATATCGGTTAGATATTAAGGGAGATAAATCGCTCGTGACGCAAAAACGCATTGCAAAAATATTGATACTTTTGCCCTTTAAGGGTCGAATTCCGAAAACTTTCTGGCTTAATATATGACGTCACTAAAGCGGAGATCTTAATCTTTAAAACGATACTTCATAAAACGGTTTCAGATAGGTATTCAGGGAGATAACTGACTCGTAACACAGAAAACAGCATTTTAGAAAAAATTACATTTTTGCCCTTTAAGGGTCGAATTCCGAAAACTTTCTTGCTTAAAATACGATTTAACCAAAGTGGAGACCATAAGCTTTAAAATGACACCTCATTCATTGATTTCGGTTAAGTATGAAGGAAGATATAGGCTTGTGACAAAAAATACCTTATAGAAATAATATATATGATAAGTTTTCTTCCGTCACGTGTTGAACTAGTTCTAGTGACGACGATTCAAATGACAACTCAGTTTCAACTTGGTTTAGTTAATTTCATTTCAAAAAAAAAAAAAAAAAAAAAGAGAGAGAGAGAGAGAAATAAATAAATGTAGCGACATGTCTTGTCTATAAAAGACACATTACATTTAGTATATACTTACGCTACCAACGTTGATTGAAATCACCTAAGGTTTAATATTGTAAAAGTAGATACATAGGTTGAATCTCGCCTCATGCAAATGACTATGCCGGATCTAGAGGAGGGAGGGGGGGAGGGGAGGAGGGGGAGGGGGGTAGGGGGCAAACCGTGGCGCTTACCCCGGGAGACATAATCATGTTTAAATTCGTGGGAGGTGACCTTTCTTAGCTCTACTGCCCTGAGCGGCTACCTTCGGGGGCGGAAAATCAAAGAACTTGACCCTGCTCGGAAAATTCGTAGATCCACCACAGGTGAATGAACTGCAAGATTACAGCCGAAAAGGCAGGAAACAGGTTCGGGACGCGCGGTGCGATACCGAAGAGTGCTAATTATGGGACGATTTGTGGTTTTTGGAATGGGGTAACTCGAGCTGACTCGGACTATATATTAAACGGAAGCTCTTACGTTTATAAATTCTTCTTTCTGATTAATTTATATTAAAAAAAATGTGAACAGCAAGCTGGATTATTATAGAATTTATTTTTCATTTTTTGCGCAAACGATCTCTCGCTGCCTTTTCGGCGCCCCCCATATGACGGCGCCCGGTGCGGTCGCACCGCTCGCACCGCCCTAGGGCCGCCCCTGCCTGCAACCCCTGTATATGTAAGTAATATATATGTATTTCTTTATGAAATAGTATATATATATATATATATATATATATATATATATATATATATATATACTGTACTTTGATTACTGATGATCAGTTCAATAATCATTTAGCATTGTTGCCCGGGAGATCCCAAGTGACAGTGTTTTCGAAACATCGCGCAATGCGCGCTTAGTGGCTATCTAACCTTACCAAGTAATAGTACCGGAGGTAGGGAGCCTACAGCTTAAGGTGGAATCCAAACCACAGAATCGTTCTGGCTTACTTCTTGTTACACAGCAAGCCGTAGCAGACGTGAAGGTCGGCTCAATGGTCTTTGAGAATCACTGCTGAGACCGGGTTTGCAATCTCCAGTCAGATACCTTAACCACTGAGCTACCAGTCCGTATTATTACCTGATGGTATTTGTACCAGTTTGAAAAACGGATTTGCAAAATTGAAAACATAATGTTATGGCACAAAGTTTACTTACGCAGTCATAATAAGCAAAACATTAATCATAAATCTATTGCTTTTCCGTTTTAATGGATTGAAACAATGTTTTCCATTTGAAATTGTTCCGTACTTCAAGGGAAAAAATTGTCTCTTTGTGAAGCATTTAAATGTCTTCAAGATGCAACACCAACATAAAAAGGTTTTTTATGAACGGATGATGCCTCCTGCATAAGGTTATGTGGCATCGTAGTAAAGACCTTGTCTGCTTCTGCGGAAAATATGAAGACTATTTGACAACGAACTATAGATCCAACATCACATTTATATTTGACGGAGACCGAAGTGATGCTGCGAAGAGAGGAATAAAGTCGTCTGAAATGTTTTGTAGTTTGAAAACATCAGATACTTCAGCAGACATCATTTTCAATTAGGAAACAAGTGCTGTAGTGTCGCAGCAAATGAGAGCAGCAAGAACCGTGTAGTGTTGATACTAATGCAAAAACTGAAAAAGGATGCATCCAAGATCAACAGCAAAACAAGATGCTCCGTTAGACAAGTTAACACACGTAATTAAAAATGACAGCCGAAAATTCTAAGGCGTACCATATGTACAGCACATAATAAATGTTGTAGACGATTCTCGTGGGGCAGTAACTTATGGTAGGAAACCACCAAGCAACGCTATTCCAAGCGACATTAATATCTGTGGTGGTTTCTTACCTACCATAAAGTTGGATGTTCAATCTCGAGTTATGCTGAGGCGTAATATTTCCGTATCTGATGGCCTCATGAATGGCGCAGTAGGGATTATTAAAAAAATTAAGACCTGTTCTCCCAAGAGATCAAATAGAAGAAGGCGAGTTACCTGAAACTGTACTAATGAAATATAATGACGCAAACAGTTGGTCTTAGAATGGAAGAAATTGATGGTTGCATAGCATTATCACCTGCTTGCACTACGTTCCAATCGAAAAATAGTATGAAGATGTGGATCGCAGAATGCTACCGCTCATCTTAAGCTGGGCTGTTACTGTCCACAAATTACAAGGAACAGCCCTCGATAAGGCATTAATTGATTTAGGCAAAAAGAATTTTGCAAAAGGACAGATTCGCGACTAAGTCTCATAAAAACACTAGAAGGCAGTACTTGTCTGATTTGGATGCAACTAAATTGTTAAACAATCCACACGATGAGAAAGCTCTTTTATAAATGACAAGACTGCTTAATCTATTTTAAAAAAATTTTGTTTCATTATACATTGCTTAGAAGAAAATAAAACTAAATTGACACTATTTTGCATTACTATTACTGAAATTTCAACTTTAATGAGTGATTTTTGAAGTCAGTGTCAGCTGTAACTCAACGAACAGTCAGCCGTAGCGAGGAACGAATAACTGTACTGCATTTTATTTGCTGTTCGAGGCGACACTACTGCATATAATAAGGCGGTAATTGTTTTGCCGAGTCGGTATTTTAATCTGCGGCTCTGCCTCATTGGTGGTCGAGGCAAATCTCTGGCGCTACAGTTTCGGCTGGCAGACTGCATCATGTTGTAAGAGCTTCACAGTTAATCGTAAGTATTATTGTCATTTTTCGTTATTTATTTTGTTTATTAAAACTTGTAATTAGTAAATTTTAATATATAATTAACATAATAAAAGGTCAGAAGAAAACATGCAACAAAGCTGACATACCGGCAAGTGACACGGCACAACACTGATATGCCTCAACAACTCTGAGAACAGGATGAATTGGGGGCTGCATTTCATCATATTCACAACATATGTTTAGTTGCTGCTCAATAATCGAAACATGTGCCATCCAAGCATTAATACATACCACATACATAAATCTGTATCTGGGATATATCTGTTTGTTCCAGCATCACGCAGAAAATACAGATTTTTAATGGGTTTTCACAATGTGAAAGCTTGGTATGCAGGTTAAAATCTGACGAACATATTAAGGCAATAGGATACATTTATTTTATGAATCTTCTGGCATTACCTAAAAACAGCTGAATTAGTTTTGACGGGATTTAAAATTATGTGTTTCTATAAAGAACATCCGAGTTTAAAAGGGGTGGGAGTAAAGGGAGAGAGGGATTAAGCTTTTGTATATCAAATCTAGACATTGTTTCTACGATGTATGGTTCTCGTATGTTAGGTCTAAATTATACGTGTTGTAGTATGACGCATCTCGTCATACTGCATTTATGTACAAATTATTCTGATATTAATATCATAAATTAGTGTATTACTTTAGATCTTGGGCGATCCAATAGATTATATTAGTTTTCAAGGTTGCTCAGGGTATGAGGAGACAATGTATTAGCAATCGAATGTATAATTAAATATTGTGCATATACCTGTGGTGCAAAAACGGATAAAATTCAGCGTGCAGCTTGGAAAGTAAGGCATTGTCCTCAGAATACCGTTAGGGGCTCTCTCCATTACACCGCCAGGGCAGGTAGGAAGGGGTGAGGAGCCAGCAGACCTCCCCAGGTCCCGTTAAGGCCCGTTCCCACGATCCCTTGTAACGAAGGCGAGACGGGACGGGACGAATACTCAACCACACGCCATGGGAACAGGGCCGCCTCTGCGAGCGGAGACGAGACGCAGTTACCCACTCTGAGTCGGTAAACATCACAGGCGTGTGTAGCGGTGCGCTGTTGCCATCGGTTTGCAGCAGCGGTGCGCACCCCTTCTGTTGCTGTAAAGTGCTCTGTACCAAACGACACTAGGCAACGTGGTGCGGTGGCGGCGGCAAGTTAAGCTAGGACTAACCTGCGGTCCGCGGTCGTCCCTACACTTCGGCTAATGAGGTCCCGTCTCGTCTCGCCTTCGTTACAAGGGATCGTGGGAACGCGCCTTTAGAGAACTGCTTGGAGGTCGGGGTCACTGTACCAGGGGGGCGACAGCGTCGCATGGAAAATAACCACCTCCCGAACAGACTGAACATTTCCGAGCCACACAATGAAAGCACGAACTTTTGGAGGGCCGAATGAGCACTTTTCAGCCAATGGTATTTACTCATTTTACAACAGGTTTTATTTCATTTTTAACATTGAATTATGACATAAAATATTTACATAGAAGCTTAAGATATAGAATTTTACATTTATATATACAAGGAAAAGAATTAATTATACAGACAAGTTGAAACATAAGTTTTGAACGTTTAATATATATTGTAGTAGTTTGATTGTTAATTAATACTACTAGCAGACTTATATACTAACAAGATTGAGTGTGATGAGATAATGAATGTACAGTGAGATGATGATTATTTACATTTGTGTTTAATTGTTTGGGGAATGGGGGTATTGGGGGGATTGGGGGGGGGGGGGTATGGCTCTCCAGGGGAGTGAATTATCATCTGTTGGCCCAGTATCAACAGGGTTGCAGTGTGCTGGAAGTGGTATTGTGTTTAGGGAGGACAGTATCTCTTGCGTTTCTGAGTCTATTTAATTATCTGTGGAAAGAATTTTGGCAAGTATGTGTGGGGGGTATACATATTTTTTCTTGGGTTGGATACGTTGTTGGGTTTTCTCCGTGATCAGAAGGAAAAGATAGGGTCGGTGGAGGATGCGAGGTTAATACTTACTTTCTGTCGTTCAATAGGGCCCGTTATGCACTTTTGATTTTAGCCAAAAATGTCAAACGTTGGCCGCCTCGCCGTTGTTTAATACAGACCTTTCTCTTTGAAAAAATTTATTCATCAGTCATTAAAAATAATTCTCCATCGGTTTCTTTTGTTCAACATTGATTTTTTATTGTACTCTCAATGTTTAAAACTTTCACAAGCTTAACAAAAAACTCAATCCAACAATTTTTTAAGCCAGTCTACTATAACAACGAGTAAAACAAAAACAAGATACAGTCAGAGATGTTCATTGCATAAATCTTTGGTTTACACAGCTACCAACTTAAACATCCCAACATATTATTTTTAACTATTACTTACACAAGTTAACTAATTCTATGGTTGTTATCTCACAAGGAGGAGATTTTTTGAGTAATTTAGCCGCAGTTTAAGAAGTCGATCTTGAAGGGGGGAATTTTTGTTAGGAGGTAGGCATCATTAGAGGGGGTTTTGGGTGGTAGGTTCATTATAGTGCTAAGAATACGGCGTTCTATGGGCGCAATTTGTTGGAATGTCGGGGGAAGATAATGGAGGTTACAGGTTCGGCGTATTCCATGAGGGCGTGCATGAACATTTTATAGGTATCGATCAGAGTAGGGGGGGAGCTGTTAGTAAGATTTGGGCCGAGAACTTTTAATAAATTTAGACGTGATAAGAGTTTCTGTTTGAGGTTAGCTATGTGTTCGCCGAAATTGAGAGTACGGTCGAGGTGAACACCGAGGTATTTAGCGCAGGGGTAGAAGTTTATGGGAGTGTACCAAATTTGTATGTGTATCTGGATAGTGGTTTTGTGTTTGCGTTGGAAGAGCACTGCCTGTGTTTTTGTGGAGTTCGGCCGGATGCGCCACTTTTTCAGGTAAGATAGAAGGATATGAAGAAATTGCTTAGCACGGGAGTTTATTGCTATGGTTGTGTGGTACGACAGCCAATAGGCAACGTCGTCTGCATAGAGTGCAAGGAAAACGGCAAGGGGTCTAAATATGGGGATGTCAGCTATAAAGTAAGGGAGAAAGAACTGAACCCTGGGGTACACCTGCTTGGGGAGAGGAGGATAGAGGGAGTCCCCGACCTGCACATAACACGTGCGGTTTAACAGGAAATTACGAATTAGTTTTAGAAAACGAGGGGGAATGCCAAAGGAGTGTAATTTGAAAATTGTCCCATTATGCCATACAGAGTCAAAGACTCTGTTGATATCAAAAAATATAGCTAGGGTGCAGGAGCCCGAGTTGAAAGACTTTTTTTGTGTATGAGGTGAGGCGGAGAAGTGGGTCGGTGGTGGAATGGTGAGGATGGAACCCGGATTGGATAGGGGAGATGATATTTAAAGAATTAGCAAATTTTAGGAGGCAGAGTTGGATGATTTTTTCAAATATTTTCCCTATCACTGGAAGTAATGAGATGGGCCTGGAGGAAAGGGGATCGTGAGTGGGTTTGTTAGGCTTTGGGATCATGATGACCTATGCTCGCTTCCAGGAGGATGGGAAGTGTGATAGGAGGAGAATGGAGTTGAAAAGGTGATAAAATAGAGGTAGGATGACGTGGTGGGGGGGGGGGGGGGGAGCGAAGGAGAAATCGTGTGATTTTACCATGTCCAGTTGTGGAGTTCCGACCCGAAAGAATTGAGTATTCTATTTCCTCCTCTGTAATTTCATCTAGCACTTCGGCTTCTGTGGACACTGAAGGAGATTCCAGAAGTGAGGGCATAGAAAAGTCAACAGTATGTCTGAAAGTTTCGTCAAAGAGTGGGTCAGAGGGCAATGAGTAGAGTCCTTGCAGGGTTTCGGCAAACGGCTTTCTCATTGTCGGCGGAGGATTATTGATGGTTAATGGATGTGAAGGGCGAGAGTACTGTCCTATCAGAATTTTGAACCTCTTCCAGAACAGCCCTTCCTGTTTGTAGTCAAGACTGTCACAGGTTTGTTGCCATTGTCGTTGTCGATGAAGGATGACGGTTTACGAATTTTGGTGTTCAGTCAATTCCATTCGGTCCGAAGCAGGGGGTTGGAATTACGGTTTAGTTATCGATACAGTCGTCTTTTGGTCTATCTCTCTTAATGAGTGATAGGCCTCTGGCGGAAGAGATGGTTTGTAGGGGTGAATGAGCTTGTTGGGAATTGCTTCCTCGGCGGCGGTAGAAAAGGTGGTGTCTATCTCTTGCTCGACGTATTCTTTGTCTTCCTGTGTAAGAATATGTAATGGACGGTGGAGTCGGGAAAGGATAATTGAGTTGAAAGTTCACCAATTAGCGTTTTGATAGTCTTTTACGGTGCGGGAGGTATTGGAAGTGTTAGCTCTGACAAATGAGGTTGTAAACGTGAAGGGAATGTGGTCGCTTGTGATGGTCTCAGCGAGGGCCACAGGGGATAAGGAGTTGTAAAGAGATAGGCTGTATAGGATGTGGTCGCGATTGGAGGAAGCTAATAGGGAGAAGAAAGTGGGGGAATGAATAGGATAGTGGGAGATGTGAATAGAATGAAGGCAGTCAACTAGAGTGCGGCCGTTGGTTTTGGTGTTAAGGTGGTCGCCGAGAAGTGTGTGCGGTGCGTTGAAGTCTCCTAGTATAATAAAGTATTGGAAGGTGTGAAATATTCTAATAAGAGAACAGGGATAGGGTCAGGACGGATGTAGAGTGAAGCAATTATTAGTTGGGGTGAGTTTTTCTTGATAATTTTAACGGCAACACATTCTAGGTCGGAAAAACAGGAAGGGAGGGGAAGGGGGAATGCTGAGATGGACTTTAAAGTTAATATGGCCACCCTCCGCGGGCCTCACCTGGCCTGTCACGGCGAAAGGTATTGAATCCAGAGATTTGAATGTTTGACTTCGGGAGATGCATAGGTTTCCACCAGGGCAGCAATATGGACGTTGTTGGCAACAAGTGAATGATGAAGCATTATGGGGGCCTTTGCAATTGATACATCAAGGTTTGTCCTGTTTTTTTGGACATTTTGTTATGGGGTGGTTGCCTCCGCAATATGTGCATGTGGGTGTGCGCTTCAAGCAGCAGGAGGAGGGGTGTTGATATGAAAGACAGTGCGAGCACTGGGCTGGGAGAGGAGGGATGGGTCTGTTCGATACCTGAACATTTGAAAGTAGAACACCTCTTCTACTAGCTGGTCTACTGTGTACTTGGAGAATGTGATGATCCTCATCATCATAGTGGGGGAGTTTGTAGCTCTTGAACGAATCCTAAAAACATTGTGGAATTCTAGGCCTTATTGGTTTACTGCCTGATCAATTTCTTCATCCATGATGTCATAGTCCACACCTTTCACGACGACGGAGAAGGATGGTGAGCGAGCAGGTTGGTTGACTGGGAAGCGAGGAAGAGAGTTTCTGATGGATATTTGGGTTCTGAAGGCGGTAGAGAGTTGTTTTTGTAGGTAAGAGGTAAGGTCAGGAACTGCTTTTTTAACATTTAGACTGTTTCTGGTGGCCTTAATATATTCGATGGGCTTTTTGATTGTTTGTTGGAAGATGTGAGCTATGGTTTTTTGGTTGAAGTTCGAGGGGATATTGTAAACAAAGTAAGCATGTAGAGGTCGGGGGGGGGGGGGGAGAGAGTGGGAGGGGAGGCAGTGGAGAGCAGTGATGGGAGGTCAGAGGAGCTGTGAGTGGGGAAACAGTGAAGCTATCCATTGGAGAGGGGTTGGGTGAAGCTAGGGCGGGAGGGGAGGGAGGCACAGAGTTGAAAGGTTTTGTTTTTTTGGATTGTTGCGTGATGGGGTTGATCAGAGTGACAGGCAACCAGACTTTACTGCAGGCTGGAGGGTCGTTAACGCGATTGGGAGAGTTGGGGTTAGATTTACTTTGCAGGGCGTGGGAGTAGTTGGAGGGTTTGGGGAGAGGGGGAGGCCATAGTGTAGGTGTTGTTTGTGTCGCGAGACACCAGGGAAGAAGTTGTCACCGTAAGGTTGCGACAACCCATGCCTCGAGTACGCTTGGCAATACCGCCTGTGGAAGGCTGTTTGAATTCGCCCGCGCAGCGCTCTTATTGGCCAACTTTAGATGCGAATAACTCAAAAACGGTACGACTTTTACTAGATTTTTTTGTATTTATTTCATTAGTGCAAACGTCCCGAAAACTGCCCTTACCCGCCGATGAGTGAATTTTTGACCACCCTGTATATGTATTTCTATATGACACAGTATATATATATATATATTAATTATACTTTGATTACAGATGGTCAATTCAATAATCATTTAGCATTGTTGGCCGGGAGATCCCGAAGGATTGTTTGGCCGCCAGGTGACAGTGCCTTCGATATGCCGCGCAATGGGCTCCTTTGTGGCTATGTAACCTGACCAAGTAATACTTAAGATATAGGAAACCTAAAGCTTAAGGTGGAATCCAGTCCACAGAATCGTTCTGGCTTACTTCATGTTACATAGCAAGCTGTGGCATAGGTGAAAGTCGGGTCAATGGCCTTTGAAAATCACTGCTGAGACCGGGAATTAGTCCAGTCAGACGCCTTAACCACTGAGATACCAGACCGCTCTATTACTGATGATAATAGAGCGAAGTTTATTACATATTGTTATGGCGCAAAGTTATTAAGTCATAATAAATTCGTAATAAGCTAAAATTGGTAAAAAATCAATTTATTTTACGTTTGGATTGTCCTTGTTTATCAATGTCCTCACCTAGAATTGTGTCTCATTCATCAAATGCATCAGGACCAGCTTCTTAGAGGTAGAAGGATTCTACCTCTCCTTCTACCTCTCCAGTCTTAGGAATGTTTTCATGAGACAGACCAGAGCAGTATTTGCAAACAGCTGAACAGAGTAGTCTTGATTTGCGGCAGCTGCGTGGTGGAGTACAAGGTTTCTTGCAGGAATATGATACAACCTTCAGAGTAAATTTATTTTCAGCGTTTTATTATTTTTTTCCTTATGGCTTTACGCATCGTCGACGTCGAGGACATTAGAGGCACAATGGGATTGAGGACAAGGAACGGGAAGGATTTCGGACATGACCTTTTGAAGGACGCATCCCGGCATTCGGCTGGAATGATTTGGGGAAACCATGAAAAACCCAAGCTTGATGCCCAAACGGGGATTCGAACGGGCATCCTCCTGAATGCGTTTATTATTGTAATTGGAATGAGACTGGACGAGCTTTTCCTTCATCCCTATGGCACGTTTCTCGACCCAACCATCCTTTACTTGGTGGAACGTGCATATTGAGTGAAACGTTGCCGCATCTGATTTTGGTGGCAACCGTTCTAGCCTGAATGTATTTTTTGGGTAGATTTCTTAAATATTTCGTATTTGAACCTTCCAATGTTCCACAAGAATTTTTTTGGCAGATTTCTTAATCTGAGCCTTCCAATGTTCCACAAGCAATTTTTCCGTACCATTCCAAAATGAGCTGTTCCTTTGCGTGTTCTCCAGATGATAGTCTCTGAAGGAAAGGAGTTCTGAGAAGTTAGCATGCATGTTACTTTCAGATATGGTTGGTATTGAATGAGGCAGCAGAATTTTTCTATCCAATAGCCGAAATATGCTGATGTTGTATCGCATCCTGCAAATGCATGGACCAAGAGAATATGTGTGGGTTCAAACTCGTGTTACCAAGGCCCATTAGCAAAATGAAAAAGCCAATGTACTCACTTATAATCATTAAACTGTCGGATTTTGCAACACCTTGTTTTGCCTTGGATGCCTCCTTTATTCAGTTTTTGCATTAGTTTCAACATCACACGGTTGTTGCTGCTCTCATTTGCTGCGTCACTGCAACACTTGTTTCCTCATTGAAAATGATGTATGCTGAAGTATCTGATGTTTCCAGATTACAAAACATTTCAGATGACTTTGCGTACGTTCCTCTCTGCGCAGCATGACTTCGGTCTCCGTCAAATGTAAGTGTGATGTTGGATCTATAGTTCGTTGTCAAATAAGCTTCATATTTTCCGCAGAAACAGCTAAGGTCTTCACTACGATGCCACATAACCAGGAGGAATCATCTGTCCACAACAAAACTTTTTTTGTTGGGTGTTGCATCTTGATGGTTCATATAGAGAAAATTTTGTTCCCTCGAAACACGGAACAAATTCAAATTGAAAACATTGTTTCAATCCATTAAAACGGAAAAGAAATGGATTTATGACTAACTTTTGACTTATTATGATTTAATTTTGACTGCGTAAATAAACTTTGTGCCATAACATTATGTTTTCAATTTTGCAAACCCGTTTTTCATACTGGTACAAATACCATCAGGTAATAATACGGACTGGTAGCTCAGTGGTTAAGGTATCTGACTGGAGATCGCAAACCCGGTGTCAGTAGTGATTCTCGAAGACCATTGAGCCGACCTTCACCTCTGCTACAGCTTGCTGTGTAACAAGAAGTAAGCCAGAACGATTCTGTGGTTTGGATTCCACCTTGAGCTGTAGGCTCCCTACCTCCGGTACTATTACTTGGTAAGGTTAGATAACCACTAAGGAGCGCATTGCGCGATGTTTCGAAAACACTGTCACCTGGCGGCCAAACAATCCTTCGGGATCTCCCGGCCAACAATGCTAAATGATTATTGAATTGACCAACAGTAATCAAAGTATAGTATATATATATATATATACTATGTCATACAGAAATACATATATATCACTTACATATACAGGGGTTGCAGGTCATTTTGAGCGGCAAAGTAGAAAAAAACCCAACTTTTATGAAAAGTGTGAAATTTGGCTGATTTTCGAAGAATTGTAGCTCGCTTAGTTTTGAGCTAAGAAAAAAGTTTTGTATTACGAAAGTTGTAGGAAATTTTGTCCTCTTTCAAATTGGAAATAGATTGTTTCTTGCTAGGACTAATCAGGAAGGAGTTATAGACAAAAAATACTAAAAGTTTTTTTTTTTGGGACCGAGCATTGTGGTGTAACGGCTAGCGTTCCGGCCTCGCATTCGGGAGGACGGCGGTTCGAATTCCCGTCCGGGCATCCAGATTTGGGTTTTCCATTTTTTCGCAAATCACTCCAGGCAATTGCCGGGATGCTTCCTTCAAAAGGCCATGGCCGAATTCCTTCCCATTCATTGCCCCCTCCCCCCCCCCATCCTTTCCCGTCTCTAAAGACTTCGCTGTTAGAGAGACGTTAAGCAGATAAAAAAATATATATATGTGTCTTTTGGCCACAAAAAATTGTGCCGAGGGTATTGGAGGTCGAAAACTTGATTTCTGATTACCCTCACCAATATAGATAAGATAAAAAAAATTGCAATAGGTATGAAAAGTAGTGCATGGAAGGGAAAAGATGACCATTACCACAAGCTGGCACTCGATTTCAGGCACAAGGGTGTGGGAAGATTCTCTTTTTTAGGTAAGGGTGTCAGGGATTGGAATGAGTTACCAAGAGAAATGATGAATAATTTACCGAAAACTTTGAAAGAATTTAAAGATAAAATTTGTAGAGGGCAAATGTAGGTAGGTGCAGGATAGGGGGAAGATGGGTGTGTAGGGAAATTGCCACCGGAGCCTGTGCTCCATTGCAATTAAATTAAACTAAATTTTAAACAAAATCTTCTACTTGATATAATGTTTGTGATACTCCCTTTCTACGACCCCGCTACTGGACTAATTTGCTATCTTTGATTTTCTAGCGAGCGTCTGAGAACAACTAGTGAGGATTTATTATAGCTAAAACTTAGTTAAATGACGCCAAAAAAAATGCATTCGAAATGATTGACGGTATTAAATTGATTGACAATTATTGAACTCGTTAGGCAAAAAAATATATCTCTAACAATGTTATAAAAATCATGGAAATGGTTGCCTTGGGTTACAAATTGTTTCTGCTTTATAAATCTGCAATGAAGTATCAATCTGGACGGTAAGAAGTTATTTTCGAACTAAAAGGAGAAGTAGGTTAGAGTAAGATAGTCACTTACTCGCTTTTACACCGATTTCTTCTTCATGGTTTCCAATAGACTCTCCACTTGCTGCCCATCACACATTTGCCAGCAACTGCCAAGACAAAAGCCCGGTTTCTTCAACCCCTAGAACAGTTATCTTTGCCGCCAGCACATATAAAGAAGGTCCTTAAGGACATTGATTACCGATCGCGACTGTAAGTATTTATACAGCATCTCTGTTACGAAAACCATGTGTTTTATAAAAGGTTGTCTTACATCAGTTCTGTGATTTCCCATCACAATAATTAAAAATTCGGATGCTTTTTCAAAAACTTTTCCCATTTTCGAATTTTACTTTACTTTTAACATCCTTGACGCTGACAAACAAGGTGAAGCCACTACCTGAAGTTAACGCAAACTTTCAATGGTATTCTGCCGTTGCAGATATGCCCCATTTATTAAAAAAAAGAATTTTACAGTCGATGTTGAATGGCAAGCTAGAGGAACGTTATTTGCAAAAAATAAAAATAAAACCATTATATTCCAACATCTTGATCACAACTCGTACTATCACTTTTTGTTTATTACTCGTTTTGCTACCAACTTTCAGATAAGATTCGAATGGAAGAAATAAATCTACGAATCGTTGATATTTCTGGTTATGTTAATGGTTTATGTTAATCAACAACATAATTTGATTGATGTTCAGTCGCAAAATAATTAATGTTCTAGAACTTAAAGTCATATGTGCCATTCCAATTGACAGAACACACAGCATTCCTACAAAGCGTGAAATGCAAACCATTACGACAGCGAATAAAATACCCGCCATCTACCTCCTTACCACTGTTGCACTGTCATTATTGAGAACAACGAAAGAAATTGGAGACAACATAACTGGTGGAATCTTCTCACTGCAACAAATTCTTCAAGCGCTTCTACCGTAGAATACTTACGCAACAAAGAGCTACTTCCCTCATTTAACTTTTTAATTCGTATAAATGTACAGCGTTCAACATGAATTAGTTGTGGCCGTGAACTGCTTTTTGTGTTTCTGTAGGTTCTGGTTAAAGACCTTGAAACTGTTCCTATGTGAAAGCTTCGGAACGAGAAAGAGTAATTTAATCATACTATAACTAGGTTAAATTTCTTAAGTAAACATGAGTGGTTACAAAAACAAATAATGACATTAGCTCAGATGAAAAATTATGGGTAGGTGATAATATTTTTCAGCAACCTAGTTCTTCAAAGATGGTTAAAGGCTACTTAAAATGATTCCTTCTATCCTTTATGTAAGATCCCTAGCGATCTTTGCCTATTTGTGATATATCTTCAGCATTTCTTATAATCTCCTTTTCTTTCAAATACAAAACCTATTTCTCATTTTCTTGATTTCTTGGTCTTGTCCAATCATTTATCACTATAGCAATACAAGGTTCAAATCACGGACCCAACGTTCTGACCCTGTTTATTGTGGTATTTGCGAAGTTTCCCCGCATTGTCCTAGGTGAATGCTGAGATGGTCTGCAATCTAAGCTTCAGAGATTTCACAAACAAAAATAAACTTATCGTACTGAACACAAATTATACGTTTCGCAGAATACTCAAGCTCCTCACCTCCCCCCCCCTTTCCCAAAAAAAAAGATCAGAATTAGTACCTTTGAAGGAGACGGATGACGCGGGGAAAGGCCATGTACCTAATAAAATTACTTTTGTGTTTACTGTTTATTACAATCATAGAACATTCGATCCCATTGCGTCTTACCATTGTTTTCCTTATCATCCTCCAGTTCTTAGTACTTTCCTGTTTCTTCACATAAATCTGAAGCGGTATCACCGTTTCCTTTAGGTTAGACCAGCGGTTCTCAAACTTTTATGCTCCGCGAACCCCTTTTAAATTTTCCAGACAGTGGCGAACCCCCTAAAAAAATTTTTTAAAAAAAGCTTTAAAAAAAATAAGAATTTTTATTTTCATCAAAGTAATACACTTATACAGAAGATTGTTGTCAGTTAATGTGATAGATGAGCTTGTTTTTTGTCGCATGTTGAGTCAATATCAGGAACAGTTTTACTCAATCTCAGTCTCATTTCATATTCGACATTCATTCGATTCCTGTATTTCGTTTTTATCATATAAACAGGTGTGAAAACCCACTCTCACATAAGTAAACTGTCACGAAGGGTAAAAGGAAATTAACTGCTTTACGTGAGAGCTCCGGATATTCTTCCTGTCTTGCTGCCCAAAAATCAATTAAAGACATCTTTTTAAAATCAGCATGAAGAGTACGATCTGTGGACATTTCCAGCAATGATTCATGTTGCTTAATGCTCAAACCAGAATTTATGCTTTTGGTTGTGACCATAAATGGATTTCGAACCCAGTCTTCAGCATTACCGATATCTGGAAAATACCTTTTCAGTTCATCAGAGAGCTGAGACAAATGTACAATAATTTCAGCTTTTACTTCGGCATCCAGTGATAAGGTGTTGGTCGAAACAAATTCATGCAGAACACGAAAACATTCAATAACACCTGATATCATGCAAGTTTTCCAAAATTCAATTTTTCTTATAAGGGCTTGTATTTTATCCTGCACAATGAATATGTTACACGTGGAGCCTTGCATAGAAGCTTTCGTTTCGTTGAGAGAAGAGAAAATATCAGCTAGATATGACACCCTTATAAGCCAGGTTTCATCTTCAAATTTTAACTTGAGGTTGAAGTCACTGTCCTTCACAAATAAATAGACTTCATGACGCAGTTCAAAAAACCTAGCTAACATCCTGCCTCTTGACAACCAACGCACTTCACAATGTAAGAGTAATGAAATATGTTCACTGCCCATGTCCCGACATAATAATGCAAAAAGTCTCGAGTTGAGCGGACTTGCTTTTATGTAATTTATTATCTTTACGACCTCTGACAATACTGTTTTTAAATAATCAGGCATTTTGTTGCACGCCAGTGTCACTCTGTGCAATGCACAGTGCATACTTTTGGCTTCAGGAGCAAGATGTTTAATTCTAGTGATTAGTCCAGATATCCTACCTGTCATGGCCTTGGCACCATCAGTCGAAACACCAACACACCTTCTCCAGTCTATGCCATGTTCTTCAAAAAAATCATCGATGACGTTGAAAATATCTTCTCCTTTTGTCGTAGTCTCCAAGTTCTTGCATAACAGAAAATCTTCTTCAGAAATGTTTCTGTGTACATATCTAACAAAACTAAGTACATTCGGCAGTCCAGTAATATCTGTTGATTCGTCAACTTGAATTGCAAAATAAGTATTTTGCAGTCGTTCTGCTAGTTGATTTTCAACATTGAGTGCCATGTCGTGAATGCGCCTTGCGATTGTGTCATTTGAAAGTGGTATTTTATCCAGCAATTTTGCTAATTTGTCTCCTAGCACGCAACTGACCATATCTTTAGCAGCTGGCAAAATTAATTCCTCAGCAATATTGTATGACTTGCCGGTCTTTGCAATTTTGTATGCCACTAGGAAAGACGCACGTAAATAATCAGCGTTGGTAGTTGCAGTATTTGTCACAGTTTTTTTTGAAGATTCCAACTCCCTCTTTTTTTCGAACAAAAAAAATCTAAAGATTTGTTTACGTACTGCTGATGTTTTGTCTCCAAATGTCTTCGCAGCAACGATGGCTTCATCGAGCTATTTGCGAGAACTTCTGAACATATTACACACTGTGGCTCTGGGTACTGGGTGTCTTCTTTGCACACAAATCCAATTTTCAGATAATCTTCATCATATTTTCTTTTCTTTGTCGATGGAATGAAGTGTTCTTCTGGTTTACTTGTTTTCCGCGTATTTTCTTTCGAAATTGAACGTTCAGTAGACGTAGACACAATTTGACTCAACGAAGTTTTCAATGTTTCTGAACTGGATAACTCTTGAGTATCTGGGCATTTTCCGCGTATTGATCCGGTTTTTAACCACTGGTTCATGTTTTCACTTACTTTTTAATCAAAATTACTTATCAACTTTATTTCAGCCGGCCGAAATAAGTGCGCGCGCGGAGTACCACTGACTTGAGAAACAACTATACTAAACAATGCCGCGCGCTTTTTGTCAGTCACAAATTATTACGTAATTTCAAGCCATTGTAGCCCTTTCTTAAGGCATTATTTTCCGCCCCTATTGTTACCAAACCTAACACGATTGTGAGTGGTGCCGAATAATGGAAATATATAGCATAATGTAGAATTTGAACCTTGAAAGATATTTGGCGTTCAAAAATTTACATATTATCTATTAATACTTATTCGGCACATCGAGTGAAAGGAGCGATATTTCTTTGAAGGCATTGTATTAAATGATGCATGTCACACGCGTGATACAAGCAGTCTGCCACCATTACGTAAATCTCGCCGCGAACCCCCTATGATTAACTCGCGAACCCCTAGGGGTTCGCGTACCACACTTTGAGAATCGCTGGGTTAGACCATGGGTTAGATCATGGAGGAATTCCTCCATGGGTTAGATGGCTCAATAGTGTCTCTACTTTGGTTGGAGAAATATCAGCTGTTAAACAGATACTGAATAATATCTTTGGTAGTTCGGGATGTCCAATGTCTACAACATGCATAAAATTTGATTAAGAGTCATGTTTTGATTGTACAGGTGTACATTTTACTTAAAATGGCAAGTGGATTTTTTGTTAAAATCAGAAAATTACGATGGGTATCAAGCTGCTGAAGTTAAATACAAAGAATGCAAACACTTCCATTTGCTTATTTGTCACAACTTTAACACGCTGGCATCGTCTGCTCAAATCTGAGTGTTTGTATAAAATATTATTTGTTAGCATTGCTTTTTTTTATTGACAGATTGTTAGTGTATTATTTTGAATAAACTGGTAGCTAAGTGGTCAGGGAGCTAAGTACAAGATCTCGGTCTCAAATCCGGCTGAAAATAGGATTTAATTGCTTAATCATATGAGCTGTTCCAGGATGTTTACATTTACTCTGTATG
Organism: Vandiemenella viatica; assembly: GCA_031002005.1. NCBI lineage: Eukaryota > Metazoa > Arthropoda > Insecta > Orthoptera > Morabidae > Vandiemenella > Vandiemenella viatica. Next base: position 165,185,038 of record JARYHS010012519.1, read on the forward strand.
CCCAGCTACGACAAGTGCAAAGCATACACCTTCAGTATGAACTGCAACTAGGCTAAAGCACGCGCATTAATACAGTCACTGTATCGCGATGTAAATTTGACCCAGAAATGCTTCCTTAGAAAGCTGTTCGAAATTTCAACTTCGAAGATTTTGCAGTCGGTTTAGTTTTGGAAATTTTTAACCTTCTTCACAGTGATTGTATCAATTGCTTCTCTCGATTAAAATAACTTAATACCCTTTGCTCTCTTACAATACAGTATACTTCGATATATTCCAGTGGGATTTCTGTGAGATAAAGTCCTACAGAAGCATAGGGCCTACTATATTCCTATGGAATAATATTGATATTAAGTTAAAACTATTAGGGGTGGCTCCACAATGAGAATGATTCTTGAATTAATTATCTGAAGATTTGTGCACAATTTCCTTGGGTAATACTGTAGGTTTCTACAGAAGAACAACTAGGTCTATTGTATTCGAAGGAATGCCGATAACACTGAATTACATGACACCACCAAATCTAGTAGTTTCATCCACTTTTGGATGAAGATAATGTGGTAATTTTACATAGCTAATGCATTAAATGAAAAGGTACCATAAATAGAGCTATTTTCAAACCAAAACAAATGTATTAATTTTTAGTCTAGGGATCATATCAACCTATCCACTTTTTACTGAAATATTGCAGTTTTATGCCTATTCCTTTTCATTTCACTGTGTTTGAAGAATATCTCTGTGCTGAGAACAAATCTTAGACAGCATATCTTTCATATTTATTACGCCAACATGTTTCTATAAGTAACCAGCAATGTCAGTATCTTTTGTAGAAATGAAAAAAATTTGTATGAATTAGAAGTTGTCAAACAAAAATCTGAACTTAATTTTCTTTCAAACATTTAACATATATTTGGCAACTATACATATCGCTGAAAATGTAAATTTTTGGTTAAAAAAAATATATCCTTTATTCCTTGTGAAAATAATGTTTAATTCTAGTACTGTGATTATGTATTTTACTGTTTGTTTCCAACACAAGTTATCACTACTGATTACATTGTTGTGGTTATATACTCCGCTGCTAGTGTTAAGAATTAAACAAAAAATACTGACTTTCAGTATTTATTTTAATTTTGTTTCAATTAGTGCAATATGGCCAATGCCATAGCTTCAGCTCATAATTGGATGTAAAAGTAATATAGCAAGAAAGAAAGTACAAAAGTAGTCAGTATTGTACTAGGCATCAGACATCAAAGTAAGAGAATTATGAAGAAAGTGTATTGATGATATAACCACAGAGACTCTAACATAAAAACCAATATTTACATTTAGTCTACAACTTGCTGCATAGCGGATTGCTGGAAGTGTGGGATAGTGATACTTGTTAAACAAGGTAGAGTTGAAAACTGCAGACCAGATAGTGTGGACATCAATGTTAGACAAGTTAGTAAACAGTTTCATATTCAACCACAGCATGCATGTCTGTAGAAACTGATTTGTTAAATGGTTTTAGGAAAGGTTTTTTGTGTATCTCTCAGTGGCCTAAATGCAAAGTCTTTCAGATGAAATAACCAAGAGAGAGAGAGGCCACAGTGACAATTCAGCACAGAGTAAACCATAGAATGGTTGAGAATTAGACTAAAAGTGTTGGAGTGAATTATAATGTGTCTTGCTGCATGGAGAAATTCCTAAGAGCTACGAAGCAGAATAGGAAATTAAGACTGTGAGTGTATTGGGGTAGTTGTTATTCTAATGAACAATTATTTGTTGATTTACAAGCAAATGTTAGGTTGTTTCCCAGTGACAGTGTTGGATACGTCCGCATGAAATGACAATTAATTCCAAGACAAGTCAGCTTATTAGGTACATCAATAGACAAGTAAAGGCTTGTATAAGGCTTCAAATATAAATATGTCAAAATATAATTCACTAATTCATTTTAGTTGGACATGTTGGGAACAGTTTCAAAGTACAGCATTTATTAGAGAGGTGATGATGGGACATACCATTGAAGTGAAGGAATTGGAATCCATAACCTCAATTATTGTTTCATCATATGGGAGACATATTGTGGTTAGCAAATAGAAAAGTGCTGAAAAAGAGGACACCTGTATTTTTTGTGGATTTTACCATAGAGCTGGTGTACAGGAGATGATTTAAGAGTATAGTTGGTGGCATATATTGGCATGACGACTGGGTGAATACTGGTCATAAGATTAGTGGCAGTAAAGAAAGAGAAGACCATGATCATAAAATAGCTTAAGATTTTAGGTTCATGGGACAGTGTAAGGGAATTGGTGTAGTAAGGGGTGCTGGACAGTTTACTACAAACAACAAAAGAATATAAAGTAAAAATTCACATAATATAAAAGTTGGTGTGTAAATAAATCGGTCATCCTGGCGCATGTAAATTAATTGATGGCAATAACATGCAAACCATGTCCGTTATAATGCCTGTCATTAATTCTTGAAGTATATTGATTTGTTATTTATCTGAGCAAATAGTATATTGATTTGTTATTTATCTGAGCAAATAGTATTGATTCTATGAAGGAAAGTAGAGATTATCAGAAAGGGAGGTGACCTTTAAAATGTGAATGCTGTCATTTGAACTGGGGCTGATGTTGCATCAGTGTAAGGGAGTTGATATGACATCAATCATAACTTAACCAATGGCTCTCCAGGTATATTGACAAATTCCAATCCCAGTATAATAAAATAGGCATCAGCTGGGACTTTTTAGCCACTAGTCAGGTCTGTTGGAATATAAGCTCCTGCAACATCCTTCCACCATTCCTTCCTCTCCATCGGTCTCAATTCCCTTTTCTGTCTTGCACACTTTCACATACTCCTTGATCCAACCGTCTCTCGACCATCATTGAGATCTCTCTCTTTCAAATTTCAGTCTTCTTTGGGACTGGTTTCTCCCCAACTACTCCCCTGAAACTTTATCTCCATAACCTGAATATGGTTAATATTCCTTTCTTACATCACTATAGCATCAGAATGGCAATATGTCCTATAGGTAACACTTCTGTAACCCTTCCTTATTTTATATAAATTCTCTTTCTTGTTTAGCCCCTGTGCTCTTCTACATCATTTTCTTACTTCCTGTTTCTGCCATTCCATTCTGTTATGCTATATAAATACTTAAATTAAATTCATGTACAGCCTTCATTTCTCACCTCAGATAGTCATTTTTCGTGTCATTCTTCACAGTTGTTATTATTATTTTTTTGTGGAGAATTGCGTTCTTCAAGTATCATTATTTACTGCCATGAATGCAGCTGTTGTTAAATTTCCACAGTTTCTCCATACCATTTCATTATCAAAAATTAAGGGGTGTAAAGGGGGAGATGGGGTGGCTTTTTTTATTTTTTTGGTCAGAAACCTTCTCCATGAAATATTACATGTATATAACAACTTTAATGGAGATCGGTTAAATGATGTCGACTATAGTTTTGTATAAAGAACATTGGCAAAAATTAAGAGGTGGATAGGGTGAGAGGGGTTCGGTTTTTTTCAAACCAAATGTTGACGGCATCTTTCTCTTTATTTTTGACTATACATGTCCAAAGTTCCATTGAAATCGGATAGAAAATGTGGGTTTGTATAAAAATTAAGGGGTGTAAAGGGAGAGAGGGGTGTTTTTTTTTTATTTTTTTGGGGCAGAAACCTTTTGCATGAAAAATTACATGTATATGCCAACTTTAACAGAGATCAGTTAAATGGTTTCGACTTTAGCTTTGTGTAAAGAACATTGGCAAAAATTAAGGGGTGGATAGGGGGAGAGGGGTTCAGTTTTTTTCAAAACCAAAAGTTGACAGTATTTTTCTGTTTATTTTTTACTATACATTTCCAAAGTTCCATCAAAATCGGATAAAAAGTGTGGGTTTGTATAAAAGTTAAGGGGTGTAAAGGGGCAGTAGGGGTGGTTTCTCAATGAAATTCATATGGGACCACTTTGGAGGTATACTCTATTCACTATAAAAAATTTCATTTAAATCGGTTCAAAATTGGTGAAGATATCGCTGAACATACATCCAAAAAAAAATTCAGACGAATTGAGAACCTCCTCCTTTTTTGAAGTCGGTTAACAAACAAAACAGCTTTCATGGTTTGACACCTGATCTTAACCAAACCTGTTTGTTTAGCAGTTGATGTTCAGGTCTGGCATTCAGATCCTTGGTACAACCATTTAGATCAGGGATGGCCTACCCGCAGGCCGCTTGCGCCCAACCATAGGTTAACATGTAGCCCGCGGAGCTGGATCATTATATACATAATAACTTTGAATGGTGATATCAGACATTACAACACTCCTTTTGACTTCAATGCATTAAAATAACTAATTTTTAATGCTTCATTAAATATGTATGTTTCATTTTTAATGATTTCTTTCCTTCATAAAAATATTCAATCATTTTTTTTTTTCCCAAGAAAGCAGTATATGCAGCCTGATTGAAAATTCTACTTTTTAACATTTGGCACCCGGCTCCCAAAAACGTTACATTTTGTTCAATAAAAGTTGCTCGGGAGTCCAGCCGGATGGTGTCATAAAACGACGACGTTTCGACAACCTGCTCGGTTGTCTTCATCAGGTCTATTTTGGTTATTTCTTCTCAAAATCACAAAAACAGACTGGACTCCCGAGAAACTTTTATTGAATCAATACGCCGGGAAAGTCTCCATTTACATATGTTACATTTTGTTTTTCTATAGTTTCACAGAATTACTCCATATGAAGGGAATGGCTGAATTCCATCTTGTTACTTGTCCCAATCCTCTCTTCTCTCTAATTACATCAACAATGCATAAAGTCCTAAGGGTTTTTTTTAGCTTTTTTTTTTAAAAAAATCTCTTGATCTTACTTTCCACTTTCTTTATTATTTCATCAAAAACAGCTACGGTAAGAATACATATATTTATTTAAGTTTATTTTCTAATGTGAACCATGTGGTCTCCAATGTCCACCTTTATTCAAACTTTCTTCACTCCTAATCCTTTCAGTTATTCCTTCAGATAATCCTTTTATTCTCAAGGCTTCACAGACTTTCTCTCTATGGATGCAGTCAATACCCATTTTTAGTATCCAAAAATGCATTGACAAGATCCTTCACATAAGTATGGCGTCTCTCTTGTAGCTGCATAACTGCAAAGTTTAAGTCCACTGTCAGCCACCTTTGTTTGAGGCAGTGTTGTTTCTCTACTTTCCACTGTTGCCCTTATCCTTCATTCCATTATTTTCTAAAAATCTCTTCATACAACGACTCGGTATGATGATTCCTTTTTAATTCTGGTATTTTCTTTAAATAACAAAGGATAGGGAAAATAACCCACTGTTCATCAAAGTTGAGGTCTGTGACAAGTATACAGCACACCAGACAAACACAAATGTGCAATATTTTGGTTTAAAATCTTATTTGTGTATGGACTATCACATCATTTGACAAAAGAGGTGCACACACATCATGGCTTACTGCAGAATCATGTGGTAAGCTGTGCTGTCTGTACACCTTCCCTGTGTTCCTGGCTAACCCTTTATCATGTAGAAGAAAAAAAACATGTGGCTGTGTTGACAGTGAGGCTATAGTATTTTCAGTTGCCTGCCAAAAAACATTTTTACTAAGTTTCATTGTAGTCACCGCTGTATTCGAAGAAAAATGAATATGAATTTAGGCATGTTTTTGTGAACATAAATTCTGACTTATATAATATGAATGGCTATACCTGGGGTCTCACCCTATTTCCATATCCACAACTAAAGATGTCTGCTTGCAAGCTTAAGAAAGTTCCAGCCTATGAAGAAAAGTGAATATGAATTTAGATTTATTTTGAAAAAATAATTTTTTAATGTTACAAAACAAGAACAGTAGGGGGAAAAAATTTACCCCAAACAGGAATGAAACCCAAGGCCTCATGTCCTGTAACACAAGTCAACTATTAATTCAATGATTTTTTTAGTTGATATGTAAGTCGCAATTTACATTTTTTCAGACTTTGATTTCCCATAAACTGCAAACGGAATTATGGTGAGATGTCCGTTTCCATTTATGCAACTGATACATCTCATTGATAACTTACCGAAATTAAGTTGATAGAACTTTTAAAAAAATTAAGTTTAATAATAGACTTATATTTCCTTCTCCAGTTCTATTAGTTTAGCAGGGCCTCTATTACTGCAATTTTAAATGGAACACGCCATTGAATATGTCATAATGTTCTTACTTTTGTATCTGAAAAACAGTATATATGAAATCCATAAGAAGCAATGAGTAAATGTGGCAATACAGAATTCAAAGTAAAAGAATCTTTAGTGTTTTCAGTATACAGATTGACAATATCATCTCCAAAAGGAACTATTCATTCTTGCAGGCTGAAAACTATTCTGTGTTGCAATCTAGACTATACAATAACTCTGTACTAAATTTCATTTAAATCAATTGAGCAATTAAGGTGTTATTGAACAGCATAATCCAAACATCGGTCAATCAAAACTTTCACATTTATAGTAATTACAATTAGGCTGAATACTATAGTTGGGCTTCATTTTTCTAAACTCATTTATTGGACCTGGAGCTGCCCTTATAGGAAATTACATGTGATGTGTTCTGTTGCAGTCTTCATTATTATCAAAAGCATGACATGGTATCTCCATGGCAGTTTAAATGTGAAAGCGCATACTATCATGAATTACTCATGAAAGTGATAAACATTGTGGTATAAGTTTATTGCTGGTCTTGTGAGATGAAATTATCACTTGCAGATGAATTTGTACTTAATTCTGATGACAGTAGCTAAATGATAAAACTTAGTAGTGACACTGTTTTATTTTTTTTTTTAAATTGCACCATTTGCATAATTTATTTATTTCGTTTTTTGTAGTAGTAATAACTTCTACCTGGTTAATCTGCACAAGCTTTTGAGAGTTAAATGACATGTCAATGGCATATTTCATCCAATCTGTAGTGATTTTTGTAGCAGAATCAAAATTCCTCCCAAACATTATTACAAAACCTTACATATATTACTTAATAATTGCTTAAATTTAAGAAAACTGTTTTTTAATTCAGTATAATGAAACTAATTTAGTACAAACCCTACCATTTGTATGATAGAAATTACTTTCATTATCTTTTCTAGTTGAAGGCAAAAGATTTTTGAACAATTCAAAGAAAGTAACAGTCGATTAAATTTCTACGATGGAAGGATATAACGTGTCATAATTGCAACATTTACACAGTATTCTGCAATTTTTAATAACTGCTTAATATTTTGCTGAAAGAAGATCGTTAAAATCTCGCCTGTAAATTTGATGATTTCATAACTAAATTAATGATGAAAATTACAGTACTTTGTATTTTAAAGTGGTATTTCTATATTATTTAGTTTAAATGTACTACATTTAGTATATTTATACCTACTTTTGACCGTTAACTAACAGCTTCTAAATGTGTTATTTTAATATGATTTTAGGCTATTTTAGCTGTTCAGATATCATGATAGTGCCAAGATTAAAGACATACCCAAACAAATAATTATTTCTTCTATTTTCCACAAATCATGGGCTTAAATATTCATTATAACATTACTGTTAACTGGGAAATCAATCATATTTAAGCAGACACTAAATTGAAACAAAACACTACCAAATATGTTTTAGATAGTGGTAATTAATTTGTTTGCTTACAGTTGGCCCATAATCACCAGTACAAAATCTCTGTTTAATATTATTTTTAATATTATTTTCAGGGATGTGAGTGAGGCCATGGATTCAATTCAGATGAATATTAATGACTTGCCAAGTGAAATTTTGCTGGAGATATTGTCATATCTCACTGTTGAGGACATAACACTAAATGCTCAGTTTGTCTGCAGTTACTGGGCAGAAATTTGTGAAAGTGATTATTTGTGGAAAGATAGTCATTTTAGTGTAAAAGGAAATGTAACAGACAGTTATGTGATGGCATTTTTAGAAAAATCACCCAAGCTTTCACATTTTAGTATCTGGTTTAGAGCACCACCTCGTGTAATGGAAACCTTATCAGAAACATGTGTAAGGTTACGTAAATTAGATATCTGCTCTCCAGAAGTTGAATATGCCCATGACATATTTAATGCCCTAGTCAGAAACTGTTCACAAATTGAAATTTTAACAATTCCAGGAAACGTTCTTGCTAAAGTTGAGTTGTCAGAGCTTGTAGCGCAATGGAATAACTTGCACACTCTCATTTAATAGGACGATCTGAGAATCCAATCATTTTAAAACCTTTAGCAGATGGAAGCCCATCTTTAAAACATTTTTATATGTCTTTCATGAAATGCAGTCATGATGACCTTATATACTTTCTAAGTAAAAAGAAGGATAAACTTTTATCTCTGAGCATTAGTCCTAATGTTTATGAAGGTCCTTGTGTTATTCCACTCCTTGCTGTTTGCAATTCAAAATTGGAAACTCTTCACTTGGAAGACAGCAGGTTTGTTTTGGTTAACCCAAATGATTTTGCTGTTATAAAATCCTTTAAAAAATTAAAAGATCTTAGTATCAGAATACCACGTGGTGTAAGTATTGATGTAATATCAAACATTTTTGAATCAAATGCAATGTCTCAATTAGAGAGGCTTGATTTGAACAATTATGCTGATTTAAGTGATAAACTTGTGCATACAATTTGTAATAACTGTGAAGGTTTGATCAGATTATCTCTTAGGTACTCTACCCATCTAGGAGATGAAGGTTTGAAGTACTTGTATAAATGTCAGCAACTACAATACTTGGATTTGTATTATTGCATTGAACTTACAGATGTTGCTGTGGACTATATAATGCCTTGTAAGAAACTGAAGTATCTAAATTTGGGATTCTGTAAGCTTACTGAAAGAAGTATGGTTCGAATGACAGACTTTATTAATCTTCGAGAACTTGCTTTGGAGGCTTGTGATCTTTTTGGCCTCTGCTTAGATATGTTTCCTCTATACTTGAAACATCTCCAAAGGTTGAAACTTGATTATTGTAGAAATGTTGACTATGATGCAATTTCAGTTTTGCAAATGGACATGCCACGTTTAATAGTTACAGCCAAAAGACTGGAACCTTGCCCTTAATCATGCTTTTATTTATTTTCTGAAACTATATAATTTTTAAATTCTGAAAGATTTTTAAAGATGATGTCACTGTCATTTCTTTAATATGTTGTCGTTTATAAAATGACATAAATCTATTTTGTAATTTTAAAATAAATATGTATTGAGAGAAGAACTTGAGCTTTCAACATTTAATACAATAAAGGAAAAACTAGTCTGGTAAGCCTGTTGGAACCAGTTTGGTATCATTGTTCAGTCATAAAAATAATCCACTGAAAAAAAAATGTTTTTAAAAATCACTGTTTCAGTTTTTACTTTTGATGTACACTATATGTGGAAAATAATGTAATAGAAATCTGTTCTCATGTAGTAATTATATCGTTAGTTCTAAGAAGTTTTATATTGTTGCTGAATAGCAAATAATGTTGAATACTTGTAATATTGACAATTGATAATCAAAGGTCCCATTGCTATCTAGCGTCACCATTGTCAGAGAATCATGAACTTCAAGTAACTAAACTTTTGCAGAAATAAAATTTTAATGTCACTATTTGGATTAATAATTAATTGATGCATTTAATTATCAATTCAGAGTTGATCAACTCACAGACTAAAACATTTAATTCTACTTACTTGCAGAATTGGAGAATAACAAGTGTGATGATCTATTCTTATAAAATGCTTATTTGGTCATGTTCTGTCACGCAATGACGCGCTATGACGTCACGCTTTTCGCCTTCATTGTACAACTTACGACCAGACGTTGTTCTGGGTTATGCACATTATTTAACAACAGTTCTATTTAGCTAAGCATCAGTAAATAAATTAATTATTAGAACACATATTCCATTTAAATTGACAAAATAATTATTAGTTGCTTATGTTGATTTAAAATTCGTTTGAAGTAAAAGTATTTTGGCAATAGATATGTAAGATAAAACCTTTTAATTTCTGATTAGAAATGATTAGATTTTTATTATAACTGGCACTTGACTTTAAAGCAGACTGCTTGAGTATTTTTTTTTTATTTCTTTTTTAATAATTTAAATTGTTTTCATGAGTGTCCTGTTACTTAAATCATTACTTTGTTTGAATGAAAGTAGTTACACCCTGATTGCAATCTATACGGCCTAGACTACAATTAAATCTGTCATGACATAAGCCGTTAGGAAATTTAATTGTAAAAAAATTTCCTTTGCTTTTACTGATGACAGTCGTATGTAAATGCTTTAGTCATTCAACCATTATGATATCGATCTGAATCACGGATAACAAAAAAGGAAGATCTAAAAACTTGAAGATTTTTTTATTTAGTTTATACCGCAATGAATTATTGCCACTAAACTGCAATGCAGTACACATATAAATGTGCGTGTGATTGAAGTATTGTTTCTCAGACAGCAAATTAGCGTAGTATGTAATTAGGATGAAATGCAGCCTGGATCAGGATGGCAACGGAAATCTTCTGTCAACAGTGCAAGGCCCTAGGTATTACATTGAGCTTCTTTTTATAACAGTCCTATTTAATTAAGCAATTGCTAAGAAATTAATTTCTAGAACACTGAAAGAAAAGTATGTATTTTGTTTAAATTGACATATTAATCATCAAATGCTTTTTTTACTGAATTCTTTACTTGGTTTGAATGAAAGAAGTTCCAAATTAATCACGACTGTGAGGCCTAAACCACAATTAAAACCAATATTACGTGGCATAATGTAAGTTGCTAAGATTTATATTTAGCATCCTTCATTTTCACTGGGGTCACTATTTCAGATGCATGTAAGCTGTGTCAACCTTTAAAACACCGGTCTTCATCACAGATGATAAGAACCCGTGAAGATTTTGGATCTAGTTTATATCACGATGCATAATGACATTGACTTGTGATACAGGGAATATATTAATTCGCTTGTAATTGAAGCTTTCATGTTCTATTGGCAATGTTAGCGGGGATTGTGGTTAGGCTAGAATGCAGCCTGGTCCAAGTTGACAACTGAAACTTTTTGCTACAGCACAAGGGATGAGAAATTATATTGAGCTTTATTTTACAACAGTTCTATTTAGTAAGCAACTGCAAAGAAATTAATTGCTGAAACACTCCGTTAAACCCATCATTTTTGATGAGCTTTGAGGCTAGTCTCCTATAAATGGCAAAATTTCAAAAACACTTGTAGAAAAATGATTCTCAAGGAAAATTATTTGCAATCAGAATGAAAAATCTTTAAACAAAATGACATTTATTTCTTAAACCAAATTAATTCCAAATTACTTTTATACATATTTTACCTAAATTAAAACAAAAAAATGAACTAAATATTACTGAACTGTGTTTGTATTGAAAGTACACAAAAGAAATATCTCTTCAGGTATTATTGAGTGTCTAATAGTAGAATGAATGTTGCTTGTGCCCTCAACACTAGCACACTGTTGTCGAAGTTACTTGTGTAACATGTAACAGGTGTTGACCCTTGTTTGCTCTGGAGGAATTTACTCCCAGACTGAGCAGGCGAATTGTATACTTGTTAGCTCATCTTTTCCTGTGTGGCCCCAAAGTTGTCAATTTCTCACTGCACAACAGATAAGTGTATACCATTGGTAGACCTTACAATGGGCTTCCTCATACCAATCTGTTGATGTCCTAAGCACCATGTCACGCCTCACAGCACACTGTACTCTCGGGATTGAGGGTTATTATGAATGGGCCACATCCTGGCATCTGTGTGTATTTAGTGTTGTGAGTTGCTATTGGCAGTCTCAGTTGTTCTATTTTATAGCACAATTTTCTGTGCTAACTATCTGTTACAATAACATTAATCCAAACGTTCAAACACACAGACCCGGAGATGGAAATCACACTAGTATGTAATATACACAAAAGAAAGTAATACACACTAACTACAAGTTCCACATACTATGGGAAGCAGGTGGTACTGTAACAAATAACGCTTTCAAATTTGTCTCCTTAAAATTATATACATCTTAAGCAGGATAAGTGTTGCTGCCCAATATACATTAAAATATGTTAATGTTCTAGAATATGTGTCTACTGTGAGTAAGAAATAATGAAAGTGCACATCACTTTACTCATACACATAGCACAAAATAGTTAGCCCATATGTCATGATTGCCAGAAATCTCTCTTCAGGATTTTTGTGTTATGTGTTTATATATTTTCTTCTTGATCCTCTAACTGGCCATTTATCTAGTCGTTCTATAATACCTTTGTAAGGTATTGAAAAACTCTGAGACTTATTTCTTGTTGGCATCAGGTTTTATGCATCCTAGGAGAACAAGGGGGCTGATTTCAAAATTCTGTGCCCTCAGGCAATTAACCCTTTTCTTTCTCCGGTTCACCTTTTTAAGCAATTGCTCCTTTTTTGTTTTCTGCTTGTCATCCCCCTTGTTAAGTCGCCTTGGGGAGTTTTAAAATTTCATCTGTTGAAAATAACGAAGCAGTTTTAAAACCCAACAGGTTTGTAGTTTGTGCTGTTGTGTATCTCATAACTGAAATGGTAATAACTGCTCCACCCATGATGTCACCAATCAACAATGGGAAGTAAACTCCAAGCTATTTCATGTAACAGATTGCCAGGTTAGTTAGTGGTGCAGATGGTGCTCATCACTAATCACATGCGAACCTTACACTAATCTTCTGTTGACTGATTGCAAGTGAAAATCTTACCATAGTCTGAAAAAATTTGGTCCTGCTTTCCACACTTCGGCATGTATTTGTGCAATAGGGTACTCAGGTACACAGACTTTCTGGTGACTATTGTAATTAGTCAGATATTGTGATGGGACAAGTGCAGTTGTTTTGTCAATTTCCATTGCTTTTCCTGTATCCCTCATCTTTTGCCGTTGGTTATATGGAATTGAATACATGTGTGTTCTCTTTAGTCATGGATTAGTCGCTCAGAGTTTCGTTTCCTCATTCAGACCCATTAATTTTCCTACCTTATTTGTTTCAGCATGTTTCTATAGCATGACATTTTAAAGTTTGCTCCTTTCTTGTATTCCTAAACTATATGCTTCACTGCCACAAAATGCTGTGCTCCACACATAGAGTTTTAAGAAGTTTTTCTTCAATGGTTGATCAATATTTGAAACTAAAAGGTTACTCTTTTCCATCAAGACTCTTTTTGCTAGTACTATTATGTTTTTAACATCATTCCCGCTTCAGCTATTAGTTGTGGACAGACAGCAAAGCAATAGTAATACGATTCTATTTCTCTTTAGCTATGGAACTCCAAAAAGATAAACTTTTTTCTTCTTTGCTGTTATCAGTCTTTTGGCTGGTTTGATTCAATCCTCCATCCCTTTCTATCTTGCCTTAACCGCTTCATCTCACCTACATCTTCAGTCATCTACTTCATATATTATAATCTCTGTCGCCGTATACAGTTCTTACCTTCACCTGTTCCCTCCACTAACAAATTAACCAATCCTGCAAGTCTTGGAATATGAGCTACTTTCCTGTCTCTTCTTTCTGTAAGCCTCTTCCACAAACTTCTTTCCTCATCCATCAATTCCAAAACTCATTCATTTTGTACTTTATCCATTCACTAGGGATTCAGCATCCTTCTATAGCACCATATTTCAAATGCTTCAATTTTCCTTCTTTCTATTATTCCTAAAGTTCATGCTTCACTACTATAAAGCGCTGTGCTCCACACAGAGTTTTAAAAAGTTCTTTCTAAGTCCCAGATCAATATTTGAAACTAACATTTTTTCTTTTCCATGAAAGCTCATTTTGATAGTGCTATTCTGCTTTCAAGATCATTCCTGCTTTAGCCATCAGTTGTAATTTTACTTTCCAAGTGGCAGAATTCACTTACCTCTCCTATTGCATTTGATCCTATTTTTATATTTAATCTACTATTATTGGCATCTTTTCTGCTACATTTCATCACCTTTTTCTTGGTTTAGTTTATATGTAATTCAGATTCTTCCTTGGGCACTTTTTTCATGTCATTCAGTAACAGTAAGAAGGCAAATTATTGTCAGGTTTGAGAAAAAAACTATTGGTTTTTTGTCATGTGTTGATTATCAGGCCTGCAGAAATTTCTGCTAATATTTATGCTCAAACCAACTGAACTGCTGTTTCGTACCTATCAGTACCATGGAATGTTTTAACTAAAAACAGTTAGTTGTTGTCCGTAATCTGTTTCTCGTTACAAGGGTTTGCATTTTGAATATCCGTCTTTTTTTATGCTCATCCAGGAAGAATCAATTTAAATGGCAAAACTAGGGAGTTTAGCCCTACCAAACTTAATTTGTTGTGGAATTACAGAGAATATCAGTTAACAACAGCATTGTCATATGTTATCTGTGACTACATAAATATTTTGTATTCATAACAGTAGGTAACATAGTTGCAGACTGCATTGACTAATAATGGATACTTTTTTTCTTCTTCTTTTCATTATGGCCAGCTAGGGACCACTTGCCTATTTCAATTCCTCTCCTGTTGTTTTATCTTTCTTCCTTTACAGTACTCCTTCATTATTGCACTGTGTGTTCTCTTTCTCTCTTCAGACCATTTTGCACCTGTTTTCTTCTTCTCTCTACCTGCCATATTCGAAATCTGCTTCCGATAATTTTCTCTTTCCATAGCGTCCTGTTCACTGATATTGTTTAATTTCAAATCTTTCTTAATCTCTTGAATCCAGGTTATACTTGATTTTTTTTTCTCCCGAAAATATTTGAATATTTGTTTTGTTAGCCTGGTGTCATCAATGCAATAGATGTGCCCAAAAACTATCATTCTCCTTTTTCTGAATGATTCGGTTATTTTTTTCGATGTTATGATATATTTCCTCATTCATTCTTAACTTCCATTGTACTGTATTTTTCAATGGGCCCAAAATTTTCCTTATAATTCTCCTTTCCAATACTTCAAGCTTACCCAGTTTATAATTTAATACCAGGCATTCACTTGCACAGAGACATTCCGGTTTCACCACTGTATTATTGTGTCTTATTTTAAGGCTTTTAGACATGCACTTTTTGTTGTAAAAAATCGTAGTAATACCATACGCTCTTTCCATTTTGCATATCCTTTCTTCTATTGTAAACTTTTCTAATCCAATTTCTTCAATTATCTCTCCTAAATATTTGAAATTCCTTACCTTTTCAATTCGGCCAATATGTTTCATTAAAAATTTTGGAAAATATTTTATGTTTGTAATTAATTTAATTTTTTCCACTGAGATTTGCAAACCTGCTTTCTTAGCTATTTCTTGCAAGAGATTAATTTGAGTTTGAGCATTTTTAAGCTTTCTGAAGTAATAACAAAGTCATCTGCAAATGCCAGAGAATGTATTTCAACACCTTTGTTTTTTCTCCCCAAGGTTATTGGTGGAATATCATGTTCTTTTAATTTTTTCTTCCAAATCCTTAGTATTTTCTCCAAGACACAGTTGAAAAGAATGGGTGATAAACCATCACCTTGCATATATCTGTATTTATTTTGAATGATTGTGACATTTCACCCATAAATTTTACTTTTGATATAGTATCTGTGAAGGTTTCACGTATTAATTTGTCCATTTTGATTCAACTCCAAATTCCCGAATTACTTTATCCAAGCCACCGAATCAAAGGCTTTTTTAAAGTCTGTAAATGTTATGACTATGTCTCTGGAGGTCAGATGTCTATGACGAATGATGCACTTCAAATTAAAAATCTGCTCAGAACAAGATCTACCTTTTCGAAATCCAGCTTCGTATTCACCTAAATGACTGTCGAGAGTCTTCTCTACTCTTTTCAGCAGAATTATGGAGAATATTTTGTAAACAACTGGCAACCATTATGAACAATTCAAAGAACAAAGGTGAGACACAGCAAGAATAATAAAAGGAGTAATAGATCTTTTCAAAAGTTATTTCAGTTTCTTCCTGAAATGCATTTATTGTATCTTGTGAAATGGTTAATTTAGAAATGTTGTATTTCACTACTCTTTCTTTTTTCTTGTAATTTCTGTGTGGATGTAATTTGAGTTTTTGGTAGGTAGTGATCAGAGTCAAATTCGCCATTTCTTATCGCCTTGACATTAATAATTTCTTTCATGTTTCTTTAGGATATTGCCACATGGTCCAATTGAAATTCACCCAATGCAGTATTTGGTGACTTCCATGTTTTGGCTTTTCTCAGAAGTTTCTTAAATAAAGTTGACATTAAATTCATTTGAAAGGATTTTCAAAGACTAATTAATTTTTTTCTATTACTATTTGTTCTGTGGTGTGCCAGATATTCTCCTACTGTTGTTCTGTAGATTCTTTCTTTACCTATTTGTGCATTAAAATCACCTAATAATATTATGACATTTGATACAGGAATTTTAGATACTTCTTTTTCCAAAAGATCCCAGAATGCTTCTACATTATTTGTATTCTTTTTATAGTCTTCATTTATTGGTGCATGGCAATTTACAAAGCTTTATTTCTTATTTTTGCACCTAACTGTTAGAAAAGAGATTCTTTCAGAAGCAGATTTGAAATCTTATTACATTATCTATCATTTGTTTATGTACATAAAATACAGTTCCTAGTAGGGGCATTCCTTTCATTATTTTGACTGCTGGTTTACCTTTATAAAGTCTGTAATTCCTTGTATCCCTAACATTTTCATCCAAAAATCTAGATTCCTGTACTGCTAATATTTTAATTTCATTTTCCTCCAGAAATACATTTATAAGTCACCCCATTTCCAATTGTTTCAGTATGTTATTGTTTATGATTAACCAGCAAGATATGTGTAGAGAATTAAACTCCTTATCTATCTCAATGGTGGTTCAGTACTTTCTAATTTTTAAGCTGTGTGTTATTTAAAGCTTATATTTATTTTAATTGGGGGAAAATAATTGATAACAAAGTAATGAAGGAAGAAATTGCTTCCATACTTATTTATAGTATAAGAAAACACATTTATTATCACTTTTTTAAAACAGGCTATAAAATATATACCACAAAAGTTAAGTACATAGATAGACACTTCAAGAAATAATTCTTAGTTCAAAAAAATTCGTTTTACTCGGTTCAGTTCGTTTCAAGCTTTCTGAGAAAATTACTTTACTGCCACAGAAACCATTAGGCACTACTTCTGGAAGAAGTCACAAGGGCATGACCTTAGCACTTGTTAATGTATACAGAGCAACAGTGTCCATTTCCACCAATGTTTGTCTCATCTTTAGTAGCACAGCTTCTTCTCTCAAAACTAGCCACAGTAAGTCAACACACAAGTGATTGAAGAAGAAACACTTCAGATGGATGGACGCTGAATTGATAAAGAATGTGCAAAATTGTTAGTTTCATTTTCTGCATCATCAGAGGGAGAAGATGTGTCTGTGGAAATCACTTTTGACTTCTTTGCTTCTTTGGCTTTTTTCTTTTCTTTGGCCTTTTCTCTTCCAGCTCTCCAGAACTCTTCGAATTTCGAATTTAGATCGAGTTCGGATTTGCTTGCTGCACCTGCTGTTGGTTCAGGGGATGGCTCATCTAGGTTTTCTTCATCTACTTCCTGGAACAAAAATACATCAAACTTCTATTTACCACTGTGGAATAACAAATTTTTGCACTTATGTTTACTCCCTGAATATAATAAAATCTTTGTAAAGGTTTTTTTTTTTTTTTTTTTTTT
Organism: Vandiemenella viatica; assembly: GCA_031002005.1. Classification (NCBI taxonomy): domain Eukaryota; kingdom Metazoa; phylum Arthropoda; class Insecta; order Orthoptera; family Morabidae; genus Vandiemenella; species Vandiemenella viatica. Next base: position 165,202,757 of record JARYHS010012519.1, read on the forward strand.
TTTTGTAAGAAAAAGTAACCTACTGAGTTTTCTCATGTATATATAGTATTAAGCAGTACTCCTTCATTAATACTTTAAATAACAAAGCTCATTAAACCAAACTGAATTGTTTATTAGCAGTCGCATGATATTTCAATGTGTTAAAGTGTTTAAGTGATTTTGTATATTAAAGCAGAATAAAGAGGCTTCACAAACAATCCTACATACTAAATCATACAAATTTAAAATTATTTCTATAAGTACCTTATAATGAGTTCATATTAATTTCAGAGTCAATGAGGTCCAAAATAAAACAGTGATGGATCAACAAAATTCTACCAAAAGTAAATTTATTGATAAAAATGAAGTTCATATAGTTTGAGTTAATGTTTGAAACTAGAAAATAAAATGGGTTGTGAAATTTCAGACAGGCCTTTACATATATAGGAGTTAGAAAGGGTGAAAAGGATTGCAGCTGGAGTGTTTGTAGTAGTAGTACTAGTAGTAGTATTTTATTTGTCCTCGAAATCATATACATGTACTTTTACATAATGATATGAAACGCGTCAATTATAAAATATGATTAACATTTACATTACATTATTTACGTTAAATTAATCCGTACAATTCAAATATTCTTCTACAGAGTAAAAGGAGTGGTATTGAAGGTATGACATCAACAATTTCTCAAAATTTCCCCTTTACATTATGCGGTAATTTATTTTAAAGCTTAATCCCTATGTGAAATGTTCCATTTTGATATATTTTTGTTTTTGTATGCATAATATGTAAATCTGATTGTTTCCTTGTGAAATGATCATGTACCTCGTTATTTGTTTTAAGAGCTGCATCTTTACCTATGACATTATTTCTAAAAAACATAATGGTTTCAAAGATGTAAATGCTTGGTAGTGGAAGAATATTCATATATTTAAATAAGGGTCTACAAGATTCCCATGATTTGTGATTTGTCATTATTCTTATTACTCTCTTATGAATTTTGAAAGTACTTAGTGCATCTGATGATAAACCCCAGAATATAATTCCATACTTTATTGGTGAGTGAAAATGGGAAAAGTATGCATTTTTCAAAGTTTGTTTACTAGTGGTCAATTTTAAGATACGTAATGCTTAACAGATTTGATTTAATTTAGAGTTCAAATATTGAATATGTCTATTCCATTTAAGATCAGATTGAACCCATAAACCTAGAAATTTTGAATCTAATTTGTTTGCTAAAGTCTGATTGTTCAAAATAATATCTGGGTTGGCAGGGTTCCTGTTTTGAGCAGTATGGAAATTTACTGCAATGGTTTTTTCACAATTTATTATTAAATGATTTAGAAATTACTGTTGATAGTATTCAGTAAGTGATTCAATAAAGGAGCAGGTTTGGGAGTCATTGGAAGACAGCTAGTGAACAAAGAGAGTGTTGATATGTCTCAGGTCTACAGTGGCAATGAAGCCTGTATTACTATTTTGGAAAGAATTAGGAGTAGGATATGGAAGGTAAATGGGGACTGTATAAATTGGCATTTGATTTTGGACATAAGGAAATGGAAAATGTTTTATTTGTAGATAATGGAACATGGACTGGTTTTAGTTACTGAAAAATTTGCTGCACGTTACACCTCAATTGAAAAATTTGTCATTTGGGCCTGATCTCCATCACAGTTAACATCACTGGGTAAAATAAACTAATTTCACAAATTAAGGGGAGAGTTCTTGTCATAACTGAAATAAGAAGTACTATAAATCACTGTGTATCCAATAGTGTGGCTAATAAAGTTAAGGCACCATCAGGATGGTACAACAGGCCTAGGTTTAAATCCCAGGCCCAGAATAGGCCATCCTGATTGCAGTTTTTTGAGTGGTTTTCCACAAACACTCAGGCAAATGCTAGGACAGTCTCCAATCTGGGTCTCACAAACTTCACATTTCACACCCAAAGATGCACTCATTGTACAAACCCAAGTTACACATTTCAGATACTTATGACAACATATCTGCTCCTCCATCCAAACTACAATAGGTGTAGGAAACCAGCAGTCGATGCCGCCTTAATTTCAAATAATCACAACCTTGGAAAGAGAATATCCCAGATGCAAAATAAAATAGAAATATTCAGTGATGATTAATTTAATTGCAACAGAGTGCATGCTCTGATGTCAATTTCCCTTCCTGTACCTGCCTACTTATTCCTTCAATGAATTTCAACTTAAAATTATTTCAACATTTTGATAAATTATTCATTATTTCTCCTGGTAATTTAATTCAATCCCTGACCCCCTTACCTACGAAAGAGAATTTTCTCACACCCTTACGCCTCACATATCTCGACGGACTGACTTGGAGTGGGGCTTGGTTTGACTGTTACGGACTCCTCTCCATGCAGATGTGCCAATCTTTGAATTAAAAATTTCCCTGCACCCTTCAGAGCACATGTAACCTTTTTTTCTGGATTTCCCTTGTAGATTGTAGACATGAGTTGCTATAGTAAATTTCTGATGTGATAAAAAGGAAAAAAATAAGCCATTTACTGCTTCTTCCAATGGAAAAATTATGAAGATCAGGCTCTTAGGAATAAACATTCAGAGTTTTAGAGATTAGCATAGAATGGTCATTATTGGCAAGGATTTAAATTTACAAGGTGTCAAATGGGAAGGAAGTTAGACTGCTAACACAAGGGAACAGAAATTTGCAAATACCTTAGTGAGGGAAGGAGGCTTCACACAAGTGGTGCACCAGAACACAAAGAGACCCAACATGTTGGATATGTTCCTAATAAAGCCTGATGATGCTCCTAATAAAGCCTCAAGTAATTTGGCTATGGTCTTTTGAACGAAGCATCCTGGCATTTGCCTGGAGTTATTTGGGGAAACCATGGAAAAACCCAATTCTGGATGGGGATTCGAACTGTCATCCTTCCAAATGTGTGTCTAGAGCGCTAACCGCACACCCACCACGCTCGGTAAGGAATAAGTGATCATGGAGCTGCTCTGAGACTTTTCAGTAAACCAGTGGCTAAAATAGATACAGTTATAAAAAGACAACACATATTTCAGAACCAAAGAGATATTTGATGGGAAGATTCAGTATATAGAAGGGAAGCACAAGTATGGAGGAGACAAAGTGGGAACAGTTTAAGAAGATGATAAGAATTGAAGAGGAAATGTTTATACCAAAGTAAAAAATAACAAGTAATACAGAAGTTACATGTTGCAATAGGAAAGTTACGAGGTTAAAGACGCTGATAAGAAGATAACACAATAGATTTAAGAGATTACAATACAGGAGGGAACACTTGAAAATACCCAACAAGGAATTAATGGCTGCAAAAAAAAAACAAAAAATATTATTGATGCATTTAGAAATTTCTGTTGCTGTTGCTAAAACTGGGAAGGAAATATATTCAGACAATTTATAGATAAAGATGGAGGAGTAGTTTTGGGGGATTTGAAAAGATATTAAATAAATGGTTTGTTTTGAACATCAGGGACTATGATTTAGGAATGGGAAGTGTAAATCAGAGAATGAGCTTGTCAGCACAATCAGAAATGAGCAGACTAAACAATTTGAAATTCATCTTGACGATATTATGAAGGAACTAAGAAAGCTAAAAGAAGTATGAAGATGTTGGTGTAGATAATGTTACTACAGATTTCTCAAAGCTATCAGGATAATACAACATTGTACCTTATCTTGAAATGTTATTTAGATTGACTGTGGACACTTGGTGCTTATCAAAGGAATGGAAAAGTGTGATAATAGTACCAATCCATAAATAAGGTGTGACAAATAGAATCAAAAATTACAAGTTAATGAGTGGTAGACAAATTAATTGAGATACTGATATGCAACAAATCAGAAATGTTGGTTTGGTTGTCCGGGTGGAACCACGTCAATTCATTGAAACCTGATGTTTGAGCCATCATGCTGTGGTCAGACTGTTGAATATGGTGGTGTAGTATATGTCCCACATTTTGGTATCAAATACAGGAGTTGGAATGGGTCTAAATGATGTTAGTTTAGTTTGTTTTTGTAAATTATGGGAGAATAGAATTAGTAGGTAATATGATAAATTAGCTGGTTCGGGAGTCATTGAAAAACAGGAGGCAGGTGAGTAGAGTTCTGCAAGTGTACAAGGCATATATTGGCAATGAGGCTTGGAAGGAAATTATTAGAAGCATGAAGGCAAGTACATAAATGAAAAGAGATTACCATTTTAACAAATCGGCACTTGATTATAGGCATAAGGAGTGGGATAATTTTATTTTGGATGTAAGGTAGATAGGCATTGGAATAAATTACCAAGAGAAATTCATAAGAAATTATCAGAATCTCTGAAAGTTAAAATTCATGATGGTAAAAGTAGTTGGATGGAGATGGTATTGCATTCAAAGAATTTAATACTAAAAAATAATGAGAAAATAGATATATAGCAAAAGTGCAGTCAAATTAATTGAATAAAAATGATTCAGGGATATCATACGGTATTATTGAGACATTGCAGTACAGTAAGGGACAGTCCATATGATAAAATGATTGTAAATTGATTAATATAATGAATTATTATTCATTACAATGGCATGTGGTGTTGTTGGCTGGGAAACCCCAAAAGGTCATTCAGCCACCAGTTGAAAAAATTTTGATTCTTTGTACATGCACCTCTGTGGTGGCTTCCCCAACCTAACCCAGTAATTTTTCTGGGTACAGGAGCTTTCCAGTTTTATATGGAATCTGAACCAACTAAGCCACCAAATCATCTTCAAGTTCTTTTCATCCAAAACTAGTTTCCTATTGTGCAGATTTTTACTTTTAATCTTTTGTTGTGAATTGATCAGCACATGTGTTGACGACTTATTTATTTCAGTGCATGATTTTTATGCCTACAGATGAAATGCTTCCTATTCACTCATATTTGAAATCAACTGTTAATTTTCTTAGCCAAATTTATTTAACTGCGTAGAGTATATACAGCAGTGGCAATTTCCCTGTTCAAATACTTATGAAATTTACACATTGTTATTTTTTGCTGTAATTTCATTTTCCATAATTGCTCTACTTTTGCTTTATTATGTATTTTTGTTTTAAATTCCCCTCGGTCTTTTACATAAATTGGTCATCATTTCCTTTGGTAATTATTACAGTCCCTGACTTCCTTCACCTCAAATAACCATTTCTTTATGCCTGGTAGTTTTTGATCATGGTCATGTCTTCCATTTTGCATTTTACTCTTAACTCTTTTACCAATAATCAAATTCCCAATATATACCTTATACACTCCCTAATTAAAAAAATCTAGCTGCCCTCTGCAGCTCTCCCCAAAGCCTATATTTAATCATGTGGGTATTACACCACATTGCCAAATATTGAATGTGGCAGGTGAATGCTAACATTCTGGCTCATATTCGGAAGGATGTGTGTTCGAATCCACATCCAGATCTTAGTTTTCCATGATATTCCAAAATCACTCCATCCCATGATGATTCCTTCAAAAGGCATTGTCCCCAGTCCTTTCCCGCTTTTAATAACTTTGACATCGACAAGAGGTAATTATGTTATGATCCTTCCCAGTAAGTGCAGAATTTCAAACTGTTTTCCTTATCACCTACAGCGTGTGCACTTCCAAAATGGATTTATCATGGAATGATATATCAAGATAATTACATTACATGTCTTTAACAAACAATTACACTTCCACCTTTTAATAAAATGAAACCTTAATTTTTCCATCTGGGTGGCATTTATTTTCATTTCATGTTGACCTACAATTCTTTCTAACTATAATTTTATTATATAACATAGGGTCATTTGTAAACAATGTAACTTCTGAATGTAAACCACCAGCAAATCATTCATTAGAGTACTGAACAACAATGGTGATAAAACATTATCCAGTGGCACTCATGTTTTCATTTCCAAAACCCTTTGAAAGATGTAGTGCTACACTATCAATTTGGCCTCCATGTCTATTTCATCCAAAATATCTTACATATAACCTATTAACTGAGATTTGCATATGTTCATCAAGCCCAGCTGTCTTCACATATGGTAAGGATTGTGTCTACTTTTCCTACTGTTTCTTATCTCTATCAGCTTACCTATATCTTACGAGTAGGTAAATTAATTGGTCTCTAACTTTCAAACATATTTATCTTCCCTCCTGCAATAATTGATACTATTATAGCATTACTGTGGTCTGTAATTGGTGTCTAAACTCAGTGTAAACAAAATTTCAAGTTATGGTACAGATGCATATTTACCTATGTTTAATATATCTGTAGTATTACCTATGTTTAACCTTCAACACCATTTTTTTCTCTCTCTCTCTCTTATGGTTTTATGTCACATCAACAATGAGGTCATTGGAGGCAGAAAGGACTGGGTGCAATGAACATAAAGTAATTTGGCCATGGCCTTTTGATGTAAGCATATCAGCATTCACCTCGAAATATTTCAGGTATCGTGGAAAACCAAAATCTGGATGGTCTCACAAGGATTCAAACCTGTGTTCTCTCAAATTGGAGTTCGAGCTTTCCTGTTCACCCACCACACCTGACTATACCATCTCAATTTACCTGGTTCCCTTGTAATATTATCAGGATGTATTTCTAATTTCCTATTCTGCTCATTTGTAGTTACTTAAAGAAGTTCATACTCTGGTGTTTCCTGTCCTATTCCTGCATGGTAGTTCTAGTGGTCTCACTAAACCAATTGTTTGATGTCTCTGCTTTTTCTTATCTGTGAAAATTCTTCTCCTTCCTTATCCACAGTTGTGTGAATACCTTCTCTTTCCTTAAGTTTTCTAACTGTCATATAAATTTAAAGTTCCATCATTTAATGCTACACCTCGAGCCGTTATATCCTCAAAATACTCAGTTTTTTCTTTGCTCTTAATTTATTTAGTTATTTACTCTACCTTGCTATTTTATAGTTCTTTGTGTTCATTTTTAACCAATCTCTTTGGTTTTTTCATATGTTGGTACTAGAATTTTCTTCATTTTTGTTACGAAATAAATATTTATTTTTAAATTTTTATTATTTCTTTGAAATTTTTACACTTCCCTTTCATTGCATTGATGATCTAATTCCTCATACTGAACTTCTTTCACTAAAATTTATGTCAAATTTTAGGATGTGCACCTTTTACAGCAGTTGTACTTACAGATACCTCCTATTTTGGCCAGAAGTTTACTGAACCACTTATTTCCATCAAAACTACTTGATGTTTAATTATTCCTTCTTAATTTAATTTCAATGGAGTGCACACTCCAGTGGCAAGTTTCCTACACATCCTTCTTCCCCCTTTCCTGCACCCACATCAATTTGCCCTCTACAAATTTCAGCTTTAAATTATTTCAAAGTTTTTGGTAAATCATTTCTCTTGGTAACTTATTCCAATCCCTGACACCCTTACCCAGGTCCGCCGTAAGCGGGCGTGCACCTGCACCGCACGCGGGGGGCACATCGAGGGGGGCGGCAAAAACGAAACAAGTGTTCGTATTATGTAGCCCGCGACCTTTTTTTTTTTTTTTTGGGCGGCCGGCGACACTCGGGATGGCAACAATGGGGGCGGCAAATAATGTTCGAAGGGGCGGCAATTTCACAGTTTTTTTACCCGGTTCGGAAATTTCCTAGCTCCACCACTGGCTGTAGTTAGAAAGGGGGCGCTCAAACACCTAGCGCCGGGCCTGCCCTTACCTAATAAAAAGAATCTCCCTACGCCCTTGTGCGTTAAAGCGAGTACCAGCTTGTGGTCATGGTCATCTTTTCCCCTCCATGCATTACTTTTAATTCTTATGCCTATTTCTTTCCATGCCTCATCACCACTGTACGCCTTGTACACTCCAATGACTCTCTTCACCCTGCTCCTGTCTTTCAATGAATCCCATTCCAGCTCCTTAACCATACTAATTGCAGTCTGCTGTAGTTTCCTGAAACAAATCTAGCAGCCCTATTTTGCACCCTTTGCAACTCCTTTATTTGTAAAATGTGGGTCCCATACTACACTACCATATTCAAGCAATGGTCTGACAAAAGTTTTGTAACCCAATTCCTTTACTTCTTTCATACATCCCCTCATCACTCTCTCCAATAAGTGCAGAATTTTGAAACCTTTTCCTCCTACCCATCCAATGTGTCCTGCCCAGCTAAGCTTGTTATCAAATGTAATACCAAGATATTTACATTTCAAGTCTCCGACAAGTAATTCATTCCCACCTTATAATCATAATCAACCTTTAGTTTTTTACTTGTGTATCTAGTAAGCTGACTCTTCTTTGCATTTATCTTCATCCAATGTATACCAAACCATAACATGAGACCCCAAAAATTATCATCAGGCTTTGTTAGAAAGATATCCAACATATTTTCTCCTCTTATACTGCATTATACCATTTGTGGGAAGCCATCTTTCCTCACTAAGGCATATGAAAATCTCTGCTCACTTGTGTTATTAATCTTATTACCTATATGGCCCACACCTACTTTTTTTTAGTCCCTACCAGTAATAACTGCTCATCCTATATTCATCTCTGTATATGATTTAATTTCTCACCAAGAACTTTGTCTTTGTTGTTATTCTTCTGCTAGGTATCGTAAGTACTAAGATCGTTATTATTATTATTATTATTGACCCTTCAGCAGCTAATGATTATCATCTGTGAACACCAGCAAATTGCAGTAGTCTTTGTTAACAATTAAGAATATATCTCCACAAAGTCCTGCATTACCTATCTAATTTTTGGTCATCTTTCCCAGCCACATCCTACTCTTACTTCTTAACCCAATCTTCATCCGAGCTTCACCACCAAAGTATGCTGTACACATATTTGACAATTCTCTTCAACCATCTCCTTTCTTTCTTTCTTTGATTCTCAAGCAAAGTTCCTTGATCCAGTTGATGAATGAGTTCTAAAAAACTTTTTTTCAACAGCCCTCCTGTTCCTGTATTTTGTGCCCATAATATGGATCAAATACTATCCCATCAACTCAAGCAAAGCTATGGACACGTTTTATGCACCAGTTCCCTTACTCCGCTAATACTGCCCCAATGACATTTGATAATGGACACAGGGGCATCAGAATTTTCCTTACTACCTACTAATTTGTACTATCCACCATAGTTTAATACACAATGATCTTTACATTTCTAACTCATTTATTATATCCTGTTACAGTGTAGCCGACTCATAATGTCATTAAATTTTATTACATCTAAAATGTATTTAGAAGAAAACTCGATTGGCTGAAGTGTTTGATGAAACATAAAAATCGAAATTTTACGCTGTCTTAGTTGTAAAGAATGTAGAAGATATGTAAACGAAGTACCTGAATCAATACAGTTTTAGACTGGATCATCTTAAAACTTAAGGGTGTCTACTTCGAAGTTATTAGATCCATTCTGCGAAAAGAAAGGATAAGAACGTTATAATTACTATCTTCTCCATGTGAAGCACCCCTCGGCAATAGAAAGGGAGCATATGAAAGGCACTGAAATTATGTTGGTGTATACGAGTGAGGATCTGGACCAGGTAGTCAAAGGGATGCACTGGAATTAAATCATCTTTGGAATGTTCACACATCGCAGTCTCCAAATTGCCCAACAATGCGTGGTCGTCGCTGCTGTGTATTTATAGCCGACGACAACTATTTGTGTCCTTCGCAGGCAGTCCCGCCATCACTGAGCCCACTGCAACGCGCTAAGACAAGAGGTGGATTCTCGAATCACATGCCTCGTCGCGTTGTGGGGTTTATTTTTGGGTCGGTGGCTTTTAATTTTAAACATACGCCCCCTTTTCTATCCTCACCTAGTTTCGAAGTGACAGGAACAACCAGCTGCGATGATATGTTGGGCAACGCGTGCTGGTTCGTGACGACAGATTAGTTGGCACTGCTCTTCTGATAGAGTGAAAACATCAAGATGGACGAAACCCACACCTATACCTATCCGGAATCACCATCACAAGAAGAAATCCACAGACATATCCTTACATTCAGGAACATCTGGAGAGGATGGTATCACTGCGGAACCATTGAATAAGCTTGTCCTCGCTTAAAGAACTCACACAAAGGCAGACAGAGATCTGGCAGACAGAAAAATTACCCGAAGACTGGAAAAGCGCCCTCATTCACCCACTACACAAGAAGGGAGATAAAACGGACGTCAACAACTATCGAGAAATCTCCCTTCTTCAAGTTACATATAAAATTCTTTCAGCCTGTGTCCTCAAAATAGTGCAAGAGCAACTCTACCACAAAATTGGCGAATATCAAACTGGCTTTCGCACGTTCGGAGCTGCATAGAACAAATATTCAATTTAAAAAGCGCATTAAAATATAAAGCATTCAGGACCAATCCAGTCATTTGCTCCTTTGTATATTTCAAAAAGACATATGATTCAATCGACCGGCAATCCCTCTTCAACATCCTCGAAAAGCGAGGGCTCGATTTAAAAACCGAAACCTCATCAGACAAACACTCAGACACATGGGCGATATATCCGAACCGTTTCAGTTCAATACCGGTATTCGACAGGGCGATGGCCTATCCCCGATAATTTTCAACCGAGTTCTGGACAAAGTCATCCGAGAATGAGTGAAAGAACTTAAAGACTAGAATTATTTGAAATCCATACGAAGCGGACGACATAAGAATGATATTAAAATTTCCTGCCTAGCCTTCGCAGATAATTTAGCCGTACTACCAAACGACGAGATCACAGCAATTAAACAGATAGAATCTCTTAAAGAATGTGCTGAAAGAGTAGGCTTACAAATATCATTTCACAAAACCAAGTTCATCTGATCAAAACTCCATACTCAAAATCTTATCACAAAATATGCACAAACTGAAAGAGTCCCGTGCTTAAAGCATTTGGGAAAAATCCTCGAACCCACAGGAGGAGAGAAAATAGCACAGAAAATTCGCATGCAAATACTTACGAGAGACTAAGGTAGAACCTACAATATCTACTATAAAAAATGTTTGTCCATACACACAAAAGTCAGACATTACAACACAGTTATCAAACCTGAAGCCCTGTACGCCAGCGAAACCTTGTCACTGCACAGGAAAGGTGACCTAGAAAGCATTCTGAAAGAAGAACGCAAAATTATAAGAAAGTTTCTCGGCCAAAAAAAAAAAAAAAAAAAAAAAAAAAAAACAGTTGACGGATACAGACTTAAATCTCGAAAAGCAACAGAAGCATTGCCAAACCTCTCGTGGTAGACTTCAAGAAAAGAAGATAAAGATTTTATGGACAGATTCACAGACACCCAGCAACAAAACTCATTCACAAAATTATGACAGCTAAGAACTATGCCCTAGGTGCAGCAGATCAAAAAAGATCTAGAAAAAACTCTTCAGAAATCACGGGCAGTCATGAGTACGAACAAAAAATTAACAAACGGGAAATACCGTCGGAGAATGACGTCACTAAGAGACCGTAGATTGAAAAAAGATAGGGAATCCACGGAGGAAAAATGAGAGCTGTATGGAAACTCAGAAAATTGAATCGCTAAAGCTTTGCTTGATCCGACAGGGTCCAATTGCAGATAATAATGATAAGATGTGCAAAACATCTATTAAATTACATACTGCTTTTCAGTATTAGGATATCTTTACTCAAAAACTTTTGAAGATAATCCTTATACATTGTTTTGATAGAAGTGTAGTTTCAATATAACGTGTTTTTAAAATACAGTTCCCATGCAACTGTTTTGATATAATAGCAATCAGAGTTTAATGTGCAAGAGAACAGTGGGTAACTTAAAAATGAGAAATGCCGATTATTTATAGATATTATAAGTCGGGACGAAATTGATGAATGCACACTTTAGTTCAGGGTATTTTGTACTGCGCAAATTTGTCTTAGGATGACATCAGAGACCCTCGCTCCAACTAATTCTCATTTAATGGAAAGCAACTGTTATGGGTTTCTCGTTTACGTCAATTCATAATTAGCAAATAAATCTGAATGGCCTTAATGAGCGGGTCACGGAATTTCTAGCTACCGCTTTTGTAACGACTTTACCTACATTTTAGCTTAGATTCACAGAATGTGCCTAGCTACTTCAAAAAACAAGCTTTATTCAAGGTGAAGGTTAAGTGGCAGGCCAGCATCTGATTCCAACCAGGGACCTTCAGCACTCAAGGGGAGTACCTGAACATATCACTAGGGAGGTTAAACATACATCAAGATCATTACATGGCTATATTTTTATATTTCGTTGTGTGAATCTTAAAGGAACTAATTAGTTAGTTGACAAGACGTTGAGCCTACAGATTTACCTGAACAATTTGCAGTCTGTGTTGAAGGGAAGTCAATTGTAAATTAATACTTTATATCTGTCACAATGGGGGTGGGGAGGAGGGTAGCCTTGGTAGGTAGTGGAGTCAGGAATTTTAGTAAGTGATTTAGAGAAACCATGGAAAACAGGAAGCAGTATGGCCGGACCGGTGATCAAATCCCCGACCTCTCGAATAACAGGACCAACCATTATCCATTAAACCGTCATGCTCAGTTTTTGTCTTATATTACGTGGCTTCTCACTATTTCCAACATCTGTCTCAGTCATGTATGTCGGCTTGCTGAATATCCCAACATAATTATGCATTGAAGAAATCAAAGGGCAGAAACGTTAACAATATCAACAATGTTATGGCTGCACCACGGATAAACTACAGTTATTTCTAAAAGTCGAGGACATGTGTTCCTAAGGTCGTGAAAATCGGAATCCTGCGGTGATCAGAGGCTTGGGACAGTTGCGGCGGAATAGGAACTCCGCAACTTACTTAATGCTTTGCTTCTGTTGTCAACTGTTTGAAAACTAAGACGTTATCGTTAGGTTTTTAACATACGGTTTGTCTAAATCTGTCGGTTAATGTTACCGGTCGTAGTCATGAATACTAATATAGGAACAATGACAATTATGCCTGAAGTCACATGCCAAACATGACGTGGGAGAGACGGGTAAGAAAATTGTGAAGATTGCCGTGTCTGTTACCGTTCAAATAAATGATGACAAGGCAATAGGTAGGGATTAACTGAAGGTCCATATTCGGGGAGACAAAATGGGTTTTAGTCAATGTTTTGGTATTTATAGTACCGAAACATCAGATAAATTCGCCAAAAGGTGGTAAATTCGGTGAAACTACAACACAATGTTAATGCATAAAAATTTTGTATGAGAGCTTCTGAATAAGAGTAGCGTATGTACAATCGTGACAGGCGCCCCAATGGAGCAAATCAGAAAACTCTCACTCCTACTAGATGCAACAGACTCATAATCGAATGTAATACGTGGAATGCGCTGAGCTAAATGGATTTTGCAGCGCGAGTTCTTCTGATGACTTTAACTATCTTAGGAGAGCCTTGTCAACCTCATCTCAAGTAAGTGATATTAAGCCTAGTGACTTTCGCCTGCATATTGCAAAAGTGAGAGAACAATCGTGCTACCAGGGCGACTTCCTCCTTCCTCGAAGATCTGCTCTCCAATCATGACTGAATGCCGAGAGCCCCATGGAACTGACTGAGGAGATTCGTAACAAATTATCAAACTCCTCTTCTGTACGTTTTTCTTTGATTTAACTCCCCTCCTGCAGTTTTTCTTGGAGGGGTTGCTTTCAGCTAACACATCACGCCATTTTAGCTCAAAGGGCAAACTGGCTTGCTTTGCTAAATTTCAGCGAACACGTTACTTCCCACAATGCCAGCTACGATAATTAGTATAAATACCTACACAATGCCCTTTAGAACACTTGTCGAATGTCTGGCTTGATGACTTCCTAAATATAGATACTCCATATTAACCAATAATAATAATTTCCTTTACCGTCAATGACTTAGGTCACGACAAAGCTATTTAAAACAAAGAAATATACGGGCTAGTCAGTAGTAGATATCAATGATTAATGATGTGTGAAATGGAATCGTAGTAACGTCTACAGGAAATAGGTATAGTTTACCATAAAAAATTGTGTTTTAGGGTTTCTGAATTTCTGTGTTTAGTCACTATTGTATTGTAATTAAATTTTCTTCATGTATACTTATTTTGTCATTGTATTATCAGTCATCTGTCATCATCTTATATTTCAATGTAACATCAAATCATTAAATTGACTTATCCAGTGTCACATGTGAACCTGTACTATAAATTAACGAACTGGATTAATAAATATCTTATCTTATTCGAGACCTATATTATTTAGCTTTGCCCGTTTCCCTATGATGTAGGCCTACATATTTTTAACACGGAGTGACTGGTTTTTGAAATCGAGTGTTCGTTAGTTACAAATCGTACTATCAAGTCAGGCTGAAAGGCTATTAATTTTACTAAGTGTGGAATTTTACTAGTTCCCCTTTGATGTAGATTATTAAAGGCGCATCCACTGTATTTATACCCGACAGAGTGACATGGTGGTTAATGTCAACTTTTCTAACAATCTTGTGGCGTAAGTATACTAACTTGAGGCTATTTTCTATTCAGCTGACTGACGTATCAACCAACGATAAATGTCATCGTTTTATTGCCTGCAGTTTGAATAGTTATACACGAAGAAGCAAAACAAATTTGATAGAAACATACGGTATGATGGACGCCGTGGCATGGAATAAAAGAGAGCTTGGATAGGCTGCTGGATAACACACTACCACGCATTTTGAAGTTGCGTTTACAAATTATCGACAGTGGTTGCAGGAAGACCAAAACCAACAAGTTGCCAACCGACCATATCCTAGACATTGGCAATATGTCAGGCGAATGTGGAGGCCAGAAATGCAGTGGTACACGTCGCTCTTCGAAGAATGTTCGCAAATTCCTCGCCACACATGGTGGAGCGTTGTCCTCCTGAAATATGGCATGTGGAGTTGCTACAGGAGGGGAAATACCTTGCATTCTAAAATCTCCCTGATGTAGCGGTTTCTGTTCAGATTGCGCTCAATACACAGTGAGATCATACGTTGTAGTCAATGGCGCCCCAAACCGTGGCATCTGGCGTTTGTCCATTACGACACTCAAAAATGCAGTCTGCCCGATTACATTCATCACGCTAGTACTTAACATGTACGCGACCATCACTGTAGGGCAATTTGGAACGGGATTAGTCCTGAAACATTTCATTTTGCTTGCCTTTAACGGCGTTCACATGCTCACTACAGAGTGAGATGTTGGTGGCTTCTGATCAATGAAAGCCACTGCATGCGTGCTGCCAGTCCTGCCCTCAGAAAATAGCGTCGAAACGTCAACGCTGACATTTCCATATACATAGCAGTGCTTCAACGTCGATTCCAACACTAAGGACGAAGCTGTTCTGTCGGTTACGGCTACGCGGACTAGATGGCGGTCATCCAGCGCTGTGATCACATTGTGTGAACCAGCAATCGCTAGTCGCCATGTTCGACCCTCTACATCTGATTCAACACACGCATCACTGTCGTGGCAGCGCGCTCTGTGCAAGCCACAATGTCGCGGAACAACAAACCCATCTCCCAGAGACCAATCATTCCACCACGTTCGAACTCATTCACAAGCTGGTATTGCGCTATTTGACGTCGATGAGGCACACTATTGATCATCAGATACCAAGGGGACATACGCAGGGTATCTGGAGTCACCTGGCAGAGGATCACATGAGATCATTATATCCGAAGAAGACTTTTCAAGTTCTAATTGGATTCATGAGCTCACATCTTTTCCCAATTAAGCTAACTGATGATTATGATGAAACCTCCTCTCTTCCCTGCATAATATGTTAAAAAAATCTTCCCTTTCATAAATATGAGACACTTTAGCTTCTTTCGGCTTCCTCTATCTAACCTTTCCGGGCTCCCTATGACTGATCTGTTTTGGGAATGGCAGACGAAAAAAATTGTCGTGGCCCACGTTGCAACAAAAGTGTGAGGAATGTCCGCATCTTTTTTGATCGTACAGAAAAAATCCTCTTCCAGGCCCCAATCATTACCTCCGGGAAACTCTATGTAGTATGCTGTTAGAGCATGTTGTCACATAACCTTACTTATGTCAGTATACCTTCAAAAACAGTTAAAAGGGTCCTTAACACACTCAAAACCAATAGCAGATCATTTGAGAAGCGTTTTCCAGTAGTTTAAGAGTCAGATGGTTAGTGAGGAGAGTTTGAACTATTTTGTAAGTTTTCGAAAATACTATAAAGAAATTTAAACATTTTAGAAGCCTTTTGGCCACATTCTTTTTCAGATGTGTAAAATGAGATGACAATTCAAATTAGATCCAACACTTGCATTTTAGAAAATTATATTAAGGAAATATCATGAAATTGGTGAACTTGCAAGCTCATGGAAATTATTGCCTAATTTTCAAGGTACAGCAAAGATTCAGAGCTCAAAATGTTCAGCATGAGATAATACACGACATATGAAAAGATAGAGTCAATAAGTAAAAATAAAGTATGTTTTTTAGACAAAATAAGAGATATCGCTGACTCTGCAATTCAACATTTCTGCAGACATACAGATCTGAGGGCACAGAAAAGACATTTACACTAAAGAGAAGTTTTCACTGAACACATGGAATAATTTTCGTAAAGATTCCGGCAATGTATAAGAAATTAAGGTTTGAACATAATTGCTGCTACTAAGCATTATTTTGGAAACAAAGGATTGGCATTAATGGAAATAGATGATGAGGAAATAATATTACCATCAGATAAATAATTTAATTTAGTAAAGTTTGAGATATATTACAGATCGGTAGTACTCATATATTTGTAGATAATGAACATACAAGTTTTTAGCTGACTTTGCACTTATCGTCAAAGTCGATTTTCACCATCAAATACATTTGGGATCTGGACGTGTTATATGTCAAAAGTTGAGGAAATTTTTACAGAATATTTTGCTAACAGAATCATTTCACAGACTAATGAATTGTAGGAATGATGACAGAGTAAAGCTTTTAAGACTTTAACTCAAAATCCACAAATCCTAGGAGAAAACTTGTCATAACTAAAACTGACATTTAAAATATGCTTCATAACATATCAAAATTTCAGACTGATCGGAATAAAAAAAGGTTTCCCTTTGTCAAATCAAGCGTCTGCTGAGTCAACTGGCCTAATATGAATATAAGGAGCCTGCGCTAGCCTAGACGGGCGGCAGTAATTCGGCAGAAATTGAACCGAGAGGATTGGTCATGTAGAAAATTTTAGTAGTGACGTTATAATGGTGCGGGGTCGATCTTCCTTCGGG
The DNA here is from genome assembly GCA_031002005.1 of Vandiemenella viatica. Classification (NCBI taxonomy): domain Eukaryota; kingdom Metazoa; phylum Arthropoda; class Insecta; order Orthoptera; family Morabidae; genus Vandiemenella; species Vandiemenella viatica. The sequence continues at coordinate 165,219,967 of JARYHS010012519.1, forward strand.
ATGAACTTTTAACTTTCACATCTAGGGGTTAGGAGGAAGTTGCTTACTGTTTAACCTGTAATCATTTATTTCGAATAGAAGTCTGATGCTTTTCTATTAGGCCTACGCTGGTACCTAATTTATGTAAGAACTTTTCAAAAATATATAATTTGGAATTAATCTGAACGTCTGAAGTTGTGTTTTAAGAACATACCTTTATCCCTTGGGGTAATTACGAGGGATTGGCGATCGTAAATAGAATCACTTAAGGGTACCAGACACGATCATAGTTAAGACAAGCTGCTGTAAGCTACAACCCCGAGCAAGCAGTTGTTTTACAATGTTTTGTAGCCAACAGGAGGGGGCGTAGGCGAACTGCTGGTATCTTAAATATGTAACTATACGGCTAAGGATGGGTGCTCCTGACAGAAAGGCCTCCGTGTTTGTACAGGCTGGTACCTCATCTACATAAAAACATCATGGGATTCAGAGGCTTCCAATGACTTAGCCGGACGGGAATAACGACGACGGATTATGCAAGTGCAAAAAACTCGCAGATTAATTCTTGATATTTTCCTTCAGTGCAATTTGTTAGTATTGCATTCTGAACGTACATTTCGTAGAAATTCAAGGAATAAATAACTTTTAGTAAAAAAATAGGAAAATAAAACAAACAAACAAAAACAACAAAAAACACAAAAATACAACAACAACAACAACAAAAAACACCTGTGTGAAGTGGTGGGTGTCTTCGGTAGTCAAGTGAAAAATAAGGCTTAATTCTTTCTGAAATCTATAGTATGGAGTGAATATAGTGAGTTAACGGCTTTAAGCAAAACCTCGTGGTGTTAGGTGCTGTACCTTGATCTCTGCGAAGGTGACGGGCTGTGTGCGGTAGCGCAGGGAGCAGGTCCCGGGGCCGCTGTGTCTGTGGACGGGTTTGCGGACGGCTCGCCGGTGTTGAAGCCGCGACAGCGGCTCGGGGTACACCGCGTCCATCTGCAACAGGCAGATACAAGTTTCTTCACATCTACACACACAGCTTAACACTATATTTTTATCTTTCCGTCTATCAAATCAATTTTGTACTACATCACCATTCAAGAACTGGAAGTCCAATAGGATAGTGTATTGGGACCGTTTCAGTTCATTGTTCTAATGAATGACTGTGTTGATGGGTTACGGTCAGAATTTAGATTGTTTGCAGATGATATAATGATATACAATAGGATCAAAACAGGTGAAGACTTTCAACAACTGCAGGGGTGACCTAGATAGAATATCAAAATGGGTAGGTCAGCATGGAATGAAGAAGTATCAGATAAACTACAGGTTAATTATGATTATAGGGTGGGGTCACAATTGGTTGTTAAAGGCTTGAAATGTAAATATCTTCGCAAAACGCTTGGTAACGAACTCAACTGGGCAGAGCACATTGTGCAGGTGGTAAGAAAAGGTTACAAAATCCTTCATTTACTGGAAAGGATGATGAAAAGGACATATAGGGAGTTGGGTTACAAAGTTTTGGTCAGACCATTGGTTGAATTTGGTGGTGTAGTTTGGGACTCACATTTTGGTTATCAAATACAGGAGTTAAAGGGTGTACAAAGAAGAGCAGCTAGTTTCTGCAAATTATCGAAGGACCCAATCACTAACTGATATGATAAAGGAGCTGGATTGGGAATCGGAGGAGGAAAGGAGGAGGGTGAAGAGAGTTCTGGGAATATACAGGGAATATGTTGGTGATGGAGCTTGGAGAGATATTGGTCAAAAATTTAGTAATAGAGCATGGAAGATGAAGGATGACCATGACCACAAGCTGGCGCTCGATTTCATGCTTAAGGGAGTGGGAAAATTTTCTTTTGTTGGTAAGGGTGTTAGGGATTGGAACAAATTACCTAGTGGATGATGAGTAATTTATCAAAAACGCTTAAGGAATTTAACATTAAAATTTGTAAATCGGAAAAGTAAATGGGAGATTAATTTAACGCTCCAATTATAAAAGATAATTTTAAAAAGTAAAATAAAAAGTGGTAATTAGATGACACGGGGAATTGCCACTGGTGTGTTAGCTCCATCACAGTTAAAAGTTATTAATAATAAAAGAACGTTCATGATAGTTTGACAATTTTATGATATTTCTAACATCAGATACTGTCTCCAGGAAGAATTTAAAACACCCGCGATAGTGAAGCTTCTAATTGTGGAAACAAGATAATTTGAACTGGAATATTCAACGATTCTACTTTATTGAAACGGACTACTGTAACTTCACTTGTTATTCAAACAATTTCGTGAGAAGATTAGGTTACTTTATTTCCGTTACCAATGACATGAAAAAGCGGAAATATGCATGGAATGTATTGAAAATATCAAAACACGGACTTTCCTATAACAGTGCAAATGGCCAGAGTAGAAAATCAGAAATAAATACAAACGGTTTTATGAGGAATGGGAAGAATAGTTTTAAGGACCTGGTATGGAGATTACTACAGCAGATTTGTCAAAAGTGGGTGCATGTGGCGTTATAGAACTGAGTCTGCAGACTTGTTGTATTTATGAGCATTTGAATTTGTGATATTAGCACTGGCTCATAATGGAGATGAACAAAAGGATCGGAAACTGTAGACTGTAAAGCTGTAATTAGAAATCAGTGGTGGAAAAATTGATGGATAATTTGGTATCCAACCACACCAGCAGACAGAACGCAATTCATGAATCGCCAACAAAAGTTTCAGGACAAACTATTCATGTGAATCTCAGTCTGAGAAAGTACTTTCAGATTACAGGGAAAATAAAAGCAAAATTACAGATATTGGTCTGGATTTATCCAAGATCAGAGGCTACGGCAGACTTCACTCCGCAAAGGGTGGAACATGTTTTCTTCTGAATTACTGAACGCAAGAAACGACATTCTATCTGGTGACGGCGGGCGTTCATCATCCAGAATTTTAGTAGAGTCAGACTCACTTTCGAATCAAACTTAGTGGATGGCAGACACTCTGCAATCGCTATCAAGGAGGGTAGAGATGACCAGTCTGCTCCAGTTGGAAGCAAGCAGAACTATGCAATCAGCTTTCCTTGGGAACAAAACTACAAGTCAGCTGCAGAAGTAACAAAGCTCCGAAGTGGATTCGGGGATACGTTATACCTCTTCAAATACAATGTCCGAACAGCAAGTCCGGCTAGGGTTATGTGTACCTCGAATCTATACTTTAACATTTGCTTAGGTCTAAGCGACTTTACAGCAAAAAAACACACATTCGTAAAAATTTCGATCTATCAAAGAGCACCAACCGATTTAAACTCTTTCTCTCTCATACTTATCTTATTGATTATTTGCAACTCCATAATAGTATCGACAGTTGTATGGAAGTTTTCGTTCTTGACGTCTGGGAAATAGTTTAACTGAATATTAAAGTAAAAAGCGATAAGGCTTTGGTTCCGAGATGGTATTCCTACTCGATTCTACTCTAGGTACGCGAAGGAAAGTGCACCGTGCTTTGCGAAACTACATAACGCCTCCTTGGAAATAGGAAACGTGCCAGTTGAATGGAATAAACCATCGTAACTCCAGAGTTTATGATTGGGGATGTTAAGATTATGAAAATTATTGGCCGTTCTTGTTTACTTCTGTATTTTATGGAATTTTAGAATATTTCTATTCAAATGTCATGGATTTTTTCAACGACGAAAAATTGTTAAACTTAAGTCAGCATGGATTTAGGAAAGGTCAATGTTGCGAGATACAACTTACACTTTTAACCCTAAACTTAAGCCTTATGATAGATGGGCGATCTCATGCTGACTTAATCATTATAGATTTTTTATTACTGAAGTTGGTGTTTGATTATGATGGATATACAGCAATCTCAATGTGTTTTTGTTTCTTCCGTCTCATAAGGATGATATAAGCCGAACACAACATAGGACAAACACAACACTTAATTAAAACCGCCAGTGCATTACGCTGGATTCGAACCGACGACCCGTGCAACGAGAGGCCCACTCACAAGCCCCTGCGATACCAGGGCCGGCTTTATTATATACTAGCCTCGTACCCGCGAGTTCGTACGCGGGGATTAAGAATTTTTTTGCCAGAATTAAATATAGTAAGTTGTTGGTAACGAAGGATTAGTCCCAAACAATATCGAGTCGGCATAATATGACAGGAAAGCTATCGATATATATCATTCTACCGTCGAACCTGCCTCTTGAAGAGAATTAATTTCCAACATATTTCTGTCACTATTCGATAAGATCTCAAAATTTCGTGACTACAACTGTTAATCATACTGGAAAAAATATCCTGTGCCCTTCATACACATTTCCTTATAAAATTACATCACAACCATATAGCCATTTAGTCGTCAAAACGTAACAAAAAGACAGAGACTTACTTCCGTGTTTATAATAATATTACTGTGGTTCACACTCACACACTGACTGTTAACAACACCTGAGGGATCATTATAACGTAAAAAAGTGTACACCTACAACATTGCAAGACTACCTACGATTTGCCTCGCATTGCGCCCCTAACTTTCTAATATCTGCAGTTTAACATTCAATCCGAATCACCTACGACCCAGGCCTGACTCTTACGATGAAAAACAATTTTTAAAAATCTGATCCCCGACGGAGATTTCAACCAGAGACCACGACGTTCGTAAGCAAGCTCTTTAGCCACTGAGCTTCCAGCTCACTAAACGGAAACACGGTCTGAAGACGTGCATATCAAACGTGTCTGTCTATCGCCGTATTTCCAAGTTATGAGAATCAATTGCCAACATATTTCTGTCACCATTCGATAAGGTCTCAAAATTTCGTGACTACAACTGTTAATCACACTGCAAACAATATCCTGTGCGCTTCATACAGATTTCCTTATAAAATTCCATCACAACGATATAGCCAATTGGGAGTCATAACGTATCAAAAAGACAGAGACTTACATCCCTAATTATAATAATATTACTGTGGTTCACACTTACACACTGACTGCCAACAAAACCTGAGGGATCGTTATAACGTAAAAGAGTATACACCTATAACATTCAAGGATACCTACGATTTGCCTCGCATTTCACCCCTAACTTTCTAATATCTACGGTTTAATATTCAATCCGAATAACCTACGGCCCAGGCCTGACTCTTACGATGAAAAACAATTTTTAAAAATCTTATCCCCGACGGAGATTAGAACCGGAGACCACGACGTTCGTAAGCCAGCGCTTTAGCCACTCAGCTGACAGGGTACTACGCGGAATCTCCGTACGCAGTCGTCCACATCCAAAATGTCTGTCTACCACCGTATTTCGAAGTTATGAGACAAATGTGTTATTTATACAGATAATTTTTCAACCAAATGTAGACAGTATTTTTCTACTTGTTTCAAAGGATAAGTGTGCAAAGTTTCATCGAGAACGGATAAAAACTGTGGATTTGTATGAAGACCAAACAAACCAACAAAAGAAAAAAACCAAACAAACAAACATACATTCATCTTTATATATAAAGATTACTGTGGTTCACACTTACACACTGACTGCGAACAAAACCTGAGGGATTATTATAACGTAAAAGAGTATACACCTACAACATTGCAAGAATACCTACGATTTGCCTCGCATTGCACCCCTAACTTTCTAATATCTACGGTTTAACATTCAATCCGAATAACCTACGGCCCAGGCCTGACTCTTACGATGAAAAACAATTTTTAAAAATCTTATCCCCTACGGAGATTTGAACCGAAGACCACGACGTTCGTAAGCCAACGCTTTACCCACTCAGCTGCCAAGCCACTACGGGGAAACTCGGTACGGAGTCGTCCACATCCAACGTCTCTGTCTACCGCCGTATTTCGAAGTTATGAGACAAATGTGTTATTTATACAGATAATTTTTCAACCAAATGTAGACAGTATTTTTCTCCTTGTTTCAAAGGATAAGTGTGCAAAGTTTCATTGAGATCGGATGAAAACTGTGGATTTGTATGAAGAACAAACAAAACAACAAACAAACCAACAAACAAACAAACATACATTCATCTTTATATATAAAGATATAGCTATCGACGCTGTGCCTCATACTAGGTTACTTCAGAAACTTTATGGCTGTGGCATATTAAGACAAATATTCAAATGATTGCCGACTTCCTGAAGGGTACAAGTACAACGCAGCGTGTAGTAACCAATCGAAGTGATGTTTGGCACCGTCCGCGGATGTGCGATAGAGCTCCTGCTGTTCGTCATATACATTAAAGCCTTGAATACACTAGGGGACAAATGGAGCGACATGCCGCGCAACATGCCGCGAGGCATGTCGCTGGACAACACCCGGGAACACTGCCGCGGAACATTTAGCAGACACACTAGTCAGTTGTTGCAGAAATGTTGCCCGAGGAGACTGCGTTGGTTAGTGCTGCGTACATACTTATATCAAGTAGTTCAGTTTCGTAGGACGTGTGTTCGATACGCATATAACAGAATTATTAAAATTAAAAAATCAAGTATGTTAAGACGTAGAAAAAAGAAAGAGACTCGAATGAGAAATTTTGTATCTGATTAAAAACAAATTAAATAAATTTATGTTTTAAATATTTAAAGATTGCTTCTTATTATAAATGTGCCTAGTTTTTTCGACAAACTAAAAACAGGGATTTTGATGATAGTTCTTGAGGTTTAAATATTAAAATTCTCATGATTTTATTTAATTTCTTTAATTGTATTCAATATTTTTTTATGACAAAACTTCGCGAGCCACCACAAAGCCGTGCTTTTAACTAGTTTTAAATTGCCAGTCGCCTAGTTTCCGCCCCTCGCGAGGGTGTCCCGGCCTCTTACCCTGTCACACCTAGGCGTTACTTCCTGCCGCCTCTCAGCTGCGATCCTAGACAGCTGACAGGCGTCCACAAAATCAGTATACATTCTTAGACAATATATTCTTGCGTAGAGGAAGGAAACTTAAAATTTATATGTTTCCTTACAAACTATTATATTAATAATTATTTATGCTGTTTCAGGATCCAGCTACTGCAAATGAATTGAAGGAAAAGGTTTGTGATTATGAAATAATTTGGAAATTCCACACATTGCCTTGGATCTATTGATGGGAAACACGTTTTGATTCAGGCTCCTTCCAATTCCGGCAGTGACTATTATAACTACAACGAACAATTTAGTATTGTCCTATTGGCTGTTGTGTATGCCGGTTATAATTTTATTTATGCAAATTGTGATGTAAAAGGAAAATCTTCTGACAGTGGAGTGTTCAAAGAAACTGCTTTTTAATATAGCTCTGGCTGCTAATCAACTTAAGTGACCACATCTAGAGCCAGTACGATAAGCTGGACCAAATATGCCTTTCGTGTTGGTAGGAGACAGTGCTTTTGCATTGACCGAACATATAATGACGCAATCACGACGTGGGTACTACAAAGCGCATTTTCAACTACAGACTATCAAGAGCAAGAAGAGTTGTAGAAAATATGTTTGGAATCTTATGTGTCGTATTTCGTATATTCCGTACACCAATAGCCCTCAGCGTGCAAATGCTGAAGTACTTGTAATGGCGTGTGTAAACATACATAATTTTTTAAGGCGCAATAGTCAGTCCAAATCACTGTACACTCCACATGGAACCTTTGATTCTTAAAATATGGATCACGAAATTGTGGAAGGATCATGGCGGAGAGAAATTGGATGTCATAATATGTTGATGCTAGAGGAAGACGTTATTCTGAATCTGTTATGGAAATAAGAAACAATTTTGCTGAATATTTTGTAAGTGAACAAGGAAGTGTTTCCTGGCAGAATAATTTTTAAACATAATTATGAGATAGAAAAAAAACACCCTAGCATATAACAACTATTTTACCACTGTACCAGTAGAATCAGATAATCAAGGTTTGAAGTGTCCCACAACAACCCATAATTCTAGTACAGCTCGATTAGGTGAAGCACCATTTCGTTTTCCCTCAGCACTGACATAGCACGCTGCGCACACGACTACACTCGGGTACAAATGTCGCGGGACTGACGCGATGTTTTCGCTCTGGAAGCGGCAACACACAACATGCCCCGCGGCACGTAAATGTCGCGCAAATTGTTGCACACAACATTATGGGACAGCGGGGAACGTTGCAGCGCCACCCAGACTCAGTGTTGCGCGTCAGATTTGTCCCCTAGTGTATCCGGGCCTTAATGATATGTGTGACGTATTGGACGGTTAAATAAGGCTGTGTGCCGACGATACTTATCACGAAATTACAAATCGATATTACGAAAATAATAGCCTAGTGAGAAGAATAACAGTTGGAGATAAACTCAAAAATGTGCAAAGTCAAGCATGCAAATAAAAATCTGAAACAGTTAGCTCTTAATATACTGTATATAGTTAATGATACAGTCAGATTCCGTAAAATACCTAAGTGTAATAATTTCTAAAAATTTCTTACGGAATGAACTGGTCGAGTAGGCAATTGGGAAAGCAAACCATTTGCGCCGCTTCATATTTATATAAAACATTAAATCGATTACAAGCAAACCGTAGTGCGATCTCACTTGGAATATTGTTCTGTGTCGGGGTCCCATCAAAAAGAGTTAATAGAGGCACTGGAAAAGGTCCAAAGAAGAGCCACTGGTCAGCGACAGGTATATATCGCTGGAGGAAAATCAAAAGTAGTATTATGTTCAAGGAGTAGAGTTGGAAATATCTGCAACATCGTAGGCGTCACTCTCCTGAGAAACTAACTGGAAAGTTCATAGGCACATTTGCTTTAGTATAACAGCAGTCACATTTTACTACAGACAGCATTATCATCCAACTGAGAAAATAGGATAAAAGAAATTATGGCCAAACTCTATTCTTTTCTTTGCTAATTTTTCTCACGAGTGATAATAGAATGGAATAGGAAGGATTTATCGAGCGAGAGTACTTAGAATTCGACAGGAAATGGTTTGGCGAACAACCAAATGCAGATCTTGGAAGTGTGGTAGCAAATGTGAAAGACCTAGTTAAAGATTTTTCAGATGAGGATTGTGTTGTAATTGTTGGGGGACCAGGAAATAGCCTTGATAAAGACCTCAATTATTCAATTGAGGGAGACATTGCCCACATTTCCAGGAACACATGTCGGACAAGTGTGAGATTTGTTGGTTTGCTTGAGCGTTATGATAAACCCTGGATGTGGCATAACATCAGGCGTACAAATGCATCCTTGGAAAGGGTTCTCTGGCAGCCGGCTAATTCACACATTGGTTTGATTGATGTGGCCTGTATTGGTAGGGACAGTTATACTCGCCATGGACTCCATCTGAATGTCAGAGGTAAGAGGAAGCTTTCGCTTCTTATTGCTGATGAGGTCAGAGGATGCCAGGTGTGTGAAAGAGGTATTCCTGTGATAAATGGTGTTAAGTCGCGGCCTTTTTTAGGGTAAATAAAATAGATTTATTAAGATGTCTAAAGGAAATTAATGTCTCTGATGATCATAATTTGTTGAAATTAAAAATTCCAACTGATATACCAGTATGTAATAATAAAATAAACAATTCAAAGTCATTGCGTCAAAGTGTTCAGACCAGTATTTTCCACCAAAATATAAGAGGAATATTTAGTAAAACTGATGACATTACCTTAAGCCTAGAAGAGATTCAAAATTCCAGAAATTTTAATGTAGACGTTTTGTGTATATCTGAGCATCATTTGTCTGATACAGGAATATCTCAGCTGTCCATCCCAAATTATAAATTAAGCTCTCATTTCTGCAGATGTAAAATGGAGAAAGGGGGAGTTGCCATTTTTGTTAAAAATAATATTGAATGCAGTAGTGTAGTTGTAAGTAAGTATTGTATAGAACAACACTTTGAATGTTGTGTTACTAAACTAGAATATGATAAGGAAGAGCTGATAGTGATAGCAATTTACAGGGCCCCCTCAGGTAATTTCAGACTGTTTTTATCTCATTTAGAGTCTTTGCTACTAAGTTTTACAAATAGCAAACAAATAGTATTATGTGGAGATTTCAATGTTGACTTTCTGAATCACAGCAATGATAGATTAGATATGGAAGCCTTGATGTTGTCTTTTAACTTAACAGCACTTGTAAATTTTCCTACGAGAATACAAAATAATAGCAGGACTGCAATTGATAATTTTTTTATGGATATTTCTCAGTGCAGTAATTACAGCATACATCCAGTAATAAATGGTATCTCAGATCATGATGCCCAGCTATTATGTATCGAGTCCAGGAACACTGTTAAACAGATAAAGAAAAGCTGGGTTTATAGAAGAAATATTAGTGAAAATAATATAAAACACTTCATAGATACCTTAAACAATGAAAACTGGTTAGAAGTATATAATGCGCAGGGTGTTAATGCGAAATTTGATTCCTTTCTGAATATATTTCTAACACTTTTTGAAGGTAGTTTCAAAAAAAGGAAAATTCTCAACACTCCAAACAATGAACTGGGCATGGGATGGATAACAAAGGGTATTAGAATCTCTAGTAAAACAAAGAGGGACCTTTATTTAAAAATGAGAGAATCAGATAGCTATGCGCTGAAAGTTCACTATAAACTTTATTCTAAAATACTAAGAAATGTAATAAGGAAGGCCAAGAACAGGTACATATCGGCGAAAATAGAAAATTCAGACAATAAAACGAGAACAATATGGAATATAATAAAGACTGAAACAGGAAAAACTGTAAATCACTCTAAAGACATAAAAATAGAACAAAATGGATATGTGTATAGCGAAGTAGGGGAAGTTTGTGAAATATTTAACAAACATTTTACGTCAGTAGTAGATAAATTAGGCATAGAAAAGCAATCCCCACATAGTGCTCTAAGGCTTCTTGAGACTGCTTTCCCAAATAGCTTTGTGGAGATGAAATTGCCACCAGTAACAGTCTCAGAAATAAATAAACTCATTAAACAATTAAAACCTAAAAATTCTTCCAGCTATGACAATATTTCAAGTAAATTACTGAAAAGATGTTCAGACTGTATCAGTCATGTACTTGCTCACATTTGTAATGAATCCTTAATACAAGGTGTTTTTCCCAATAGACTAAAATATGCTGTTGTAAAACCATTATTTAAAAAAGGAGAAGTAACATGTGTAGACAACTATCGTCCCATTTCATTACTTTCAACATTCTCAAAGGTTTTTGAAAAAGTCATGTATAGAAGAGTAATAAAACATGTTACACACTATAATATCCTAACTAATTCACAATTTGGGTTCAAAAAAGGATCATCCATAGAAATGGCTATATATTCATTTTTAAATAACACATTTGAGGAACTGAATAATAAAATGAATCCTGTAGGAATATTTTGTGATCTTGCAAAAGCATTTGACTGTGTAAATCATGAATTACTTTTGAAAAAAATGGAATACTATGGTATTTTTGGGACCGCAGGTAAATGGTTTAAATCATACATTGAAAGCCGAATGCAAAAAGTTTCAATTTTTGATTCTAAAATAAGTAAAGATGCTTCATCAGACTGGGAGAAAATAAAACATGGAATTCCACAAGGCTCTGTCTTAGGTCCCCTCCTCTTTCTGTTATACATCAATGACCTTCCTGGAAATTTATCCGACAAAGTTAAGAGTGTTTTATTTGCAGATGACACTAACCTGACTGTGCGTAAAACACCAAACAGTACTATAGAATTTAATGTAAATGAAGTACTTAGAGTAGTAGCAAATTGGTTTAAGGCAAATTCATTAAAATTAAATTTTGAAAAAACACATTATATTAGGTTTAAAACAAAAAACTATGCACAGCCAGATATATGTATAAACTATAAAAACAACACAATCTTAGAAACAGAGAGTATAAAATTTCTTGGTATTAAAATAGATCAGAAACTCTGTTGGCATGATCATATCACTACACTACTGGCAAAGTTAAGTAGTGCCACCTTTGCAATACGAACACTTTCTCTAACAGCAGATCTAGAATTAATGAAACAGGTGTACTACTCATATTTTCATTCAGTAATGTCATATGGCATAATTTTTTGGGGAAACTCTTCACAAAGTAAAAAAGTTTTCATAGCACAGAAAAGAGCTATTAGGTTTCTGTGTAGGGTAAAACCAAGAACTTCTTGCAGACAACTCTTTAAGAAACTCAATATTCTTACAATGTATTCTCAGTATATATATTCTCTCATGAGCTTTGTCATAGAAAATTTTAACCTGTTTACACCTAATTCACAGGTACACAGTTTCAATACAAGAAACAGAAATAACTTGCATAAAACACAAACATCTCTGTCATTAGTACAAAGAGGAGTTAATTATTCTGGGATACATCTGTTTAATAAACTACCTAATCGTATAAAACAGCTTTCAGATAATAAAGATGTATTCAAACAAAAACTTAGAGATTATCTTATTGGCAACTCCTTCTACTCCATTCAAGAATTTGAAGAAAATTATTAATTGTACTCATTATGACGTTTGCAAAATTCAGTTGCAAAAATGTATGTTTATTATTTCTTGTATTTGTAAAATATGTATATATATATATTTACTATGGTATGACTCATATTATGTGTATATGTATCAACAATGACATGTTTCACATCCCAGAGGTATTTCCTCAGCAGGGATCCATGGAACAAGATTGATAAATAAATAAATAATAAATAACGCCGGTGGTTGGGGGGTTTTCCGTCGTTTTCCCATATCACTACAGGCGAATGCCGGGATAGATCCTTAAGACAGCCCATGGACGCCTCCTGTCATATTTCCTATATACTTTCCCATGCATATATGTTTACAAATTAGGACAAGTAGCCTACAACGCCCACCCGCCACCCGTTCGATAATGAGTCTCCGAGTAACAGTAGTATTAAGACGACACCCACTTCTTTTACGATGCCAGGTGCTGATCTACACATGTTGGGCAGACATCCAATCTGTTTTGGCAAGGGTTGTAAAACTCTTAAGCTCGCTTTTAAGAGGTCCTTGAAACATCGGAACCACACCCAACAATGCCTGAAGAGCGATTTCCCAAGAAAGGAATGTTTAAGGAACAAATCAATAGTGCAAGACTTTACCATCTGAATACTTGGTTTCTGAACAAGTAAGGAAGGCATTTCAGAAACTACTACCACGTTACATTCATACTACGTAAGAATAGGAGAAGAAAGCCTAGTAAAACGTGGTTATTGGCACTTGGCTTTATGTATATTATTAGTTGGCATAATGGGTTTTTACGCTGTGCTTCATGAAATTTGTTTTGTAAATGTACATGTACATTTTTCGTCCAAAACTGTTACACAACATTTGGCCAAGCAGTAGAGAAATTCCTAAGAATCTTTGTCATCAACGAATCGGAGATATTGAACCTTTGTGTTTTAATTTTTATTTCACACTGTTTCTTTTCACTTTCCTGAAAGAGTTATATACCAGTGGTAATAGAGTTCTCTTGCCTCACCCCCATTTGGCAGATTATTATACTCTCTCAGTCTACGTTTGTTGCAGCTAATTTATTTTTACTTGAATTACACATGATTCATGCACTGATCAGCCAAAACATTATGACCACCTGCTTATTAATGTGTTGGTCCATCTTTGGTAGGCAATACAGCAGCGATTCGGCGTGGCATGGATTCGAAAAGTCCTTGTTAGGTTTCCGGAGTCGTCTGGCAGGAGATGTCTACGCACAGGTAACGCAATTACCTTAAATTACGGGCTTGTGGTTTGTGGGGGCGACGCGACGTCTGGGAACGATCATCTGGAAACGGCGAGACTGATCGGCTGTTCGCGTGTTTCTGTAGTGAGCATCTATGCAGAGTGGCTGAAGGACGGTGAAACCACGACTTGGCGACAAGGTGGTGGACGTCCACGCCTCATCACAGAACGTGGAGGTCGGAGGCTTGCCCGCTCTGTAAAGTGGGCAGATCTGACAGCAGAGGACAATGCTAGTGTCAGGCACAAGTTTTACGGAGCCCAGTCGTGGTTTCACCGACTTTCAACCATGGAGGAAGGAATATATGGAGACGAAATAACGCTAAATCTGTGAAACCTCATACAAAATCTCGTCTCCTACAGCGCATGCGCAGGGGCCATAGGAATAACCCCAAAACATTGGGCTGTTTGCACTGTGTCTGCTGCTAAGAATATTTCATTTTCTAATATTCTAAAGTTTTCTATAATGCCAAGTTGTGTTGCATAAGGTTGCACAAACAGACAAGATAGGAAACAACCTGGAATAATGTTTCATAATTAAGTCATATTGTAATTAATGTTCTTGATGTTTCTGATAGGTAACTGTAACATTAGGGCTTATCGGTATAAATTTATTCATTGCTCTCAACAGGATAATGTCGTTCTCAGTTTGTTGGTGTAATGTAGACAATCAACAAATGTTATTACTTTAAACTTAAAAGTCTAGCCTTATTGTAAAAAAGTGATGGAAGTCTAATTTAAACGGGTCATGTTTACATCGCGATACAATGAATATGGTATTCTGCAGGCTTTAGCGCAGTTCTGTTTACAGTGAAAGTGTACGATGAAATTAATTGTGTTAATTTGTTCTGTGCGAACTATGAAACATGATGAAGCAAACGTTGTTGTTACTTGAAATTTAGTTTGCGATGCATTTCATGTGTTTAAGTGTGTCTACATATTTTGATTTTGTAGCGACAATATTGATGGAAATGTGGGTAGGTTGAAATGCAGCCTGTACCAGAAGGGACAAAAAATTTAATATTAGTTGTTAGTAATTTCATAAGCACCATATTAGCGACACAACGCGTATCACGTATCGCATTGTATACTACTTCCATTTAAGCTTCTGACTTTTGGAGACAGCATATCTCGAGAACTAAACGAGATACCGAAAATTTTTATTGTTTACTTTCAATTTCTCTCGTCGTGTTACATAAGAATCTATTATCAAATTTGACTTCGGGAATATTTTTCTTTTGAATTTCAACCTAAAACACCTCACTTTTAAGACAGTATATCTCGTGAACTAAGCAAGATTTCGAAAATTTTTATTCGTTATTTTCGATTTGTCTCGCCATGTTAGATAAGAATCTAACACTAAATTTGACATTAGGGAAATGTTTCTTCCGAATTTCAACCCAAAACACCTCACTTTTGAGACAGTGTATCTCGATTGCTAAGCAGGATTATTCTTCATTTTTGATCTGTCTCATCGAGTTACATAATAATTCGTCGTCAAACTGCGGTGCCACGGTCGTCGTATGATTCCTTTGAGGTTTAAGTGCCTATTCTCCATGTTTTTACGGCCAACCACTTCTCTCCACACGGTTTCACTCCAGTGCGTGCTGAAGGTCCCTTGCGTCGTCTCCATATATTCCTTCCTCCATGCTTTCAACCACTCTGCATAGATGCTCACTACAGTAGCACGCGAACAGCCGACCAGCCTCGCCATTTCCGAGATGCTCGTTCCCAGATTCCGCGCCCACAAAACACCGGCCCGTAATTTAAGGGAACTGCCGTGACCTGTGCGTAGACATCTGGTGCCAGACTACTCCGGAAACAAGGACTTTTCGAATCCATGCCACCAGGGGCGGATCCAGGATTTTGGTTTGGGGGGGGGGGGCTTGAGTCGGCCATATACTTTTTGGGGGGGCTTGAGCCCCCTAGCCCCCCCCCCCCCCTGGATCCGCCCCTGCATGCCATGCTGAATCGCTGCTCCAAAGATGGAGCAACACAGTAATAAACAGGTGGTCATTATGTTTTGGCTAATCAGTGTTCATCCCTCAATTTTCTGGCTGACTTCTATAATTTCTGTTTTACATTGTCTAAAAAAGTTTACAAAGTCACAAGCACCCCAATTTTCGTTTATTCGTCCCAACAATACTAACCATAATGTCAGGATACTTTTTCTTGTGTCAGATTTCCAAAGCACAAATTGTGTTTCATACAATATCTCTTCCACTTATTATTTGTATCATATTATCATAGTTACTAAATTTAAGCATAATAAGTTCCGTCAGATTCATTGAATGATATTTTACAACTTGGTCAGTTGATTTTCCTCTACAGTTTTAATGCTTTGCTATTACTAGATTTGAGTAGTCATATAGATTAAATGAACACAACTCAAAGTTTGATAGTAACTTGTGTTAAAATTCGACATTTATACATACATCATTATTTTTATGTTTTGGATTATATAAATTGTAATAACGACTTTATTCAGTTTAAAGTTCATTGCAATTCTCTTGGAATACGATGTCTTGGGGGATTTCATTTATTATATACACAAAGTTTTTGTATGCAAGATCGTATAAGGATTAATTTTCCATGAAATAATTTTCTCAATTCAAATATCCAATAACACTATAGCAAAATGTACTACAGAAGGGTTGTTTTGTAATTTTAACACGAATAGCGGAAACACATACGAACATTGCCTTTCGTAAATATATATATATATATATATTTTGTCTATTTAGTTTTAGTTTCTA
Organism: Vandiemenella viatica; assembly: GCA_031002005.1. Lineage (NCBI taxonomy): Eukaryota > Metazoa > Arthropoda > Insecta > Orthoptera > Morabidae > Vandiemenella > Vandiemenella viatica. Next base: position 165,236,420 of record JARYHS010012519.1, read on the forward strand.
CAGCTCTGTTCGAGGATTTCAGTAGATTTAAACCTTCTCCAGACAACAAAGACTATTCTGAAAAAAAACCTCGTAAGTCTGTCCTACAGTTTTTTAGCCTATAGTATACTTACGAACATTGATCAGCAGTATCATAGAAAAAACAAACGATTTTCTGTGCTACCTGGCGTTCGCATTGAGCCAATTCTGCTTGTGAGTGAGTTATGGTTTCTTTCCACTGGTCAGATAGAAGATTTCAATAGCTTTAAACCATCCACTGACAACATGGACCATCTTTTCCGGTACGATTCCATAATAACTTAGTTTTCCTAACACTTCTATTCACTATAAATACCTTGTTAGTACCTTCTTGATTAATTATTCTGTATTCATCAGACCGCAAAATATTTAACTGGGACAGACCATTACTCTCTTCGAATCCCGTAAACCGTGTGTGTTATGTTGACAATTTTGCATGACAATAATAGCTTTGATAACTCTCGTTGTGACGATTCCTTCCACCCATACATCCCACTGTGGGTTTTTTTTTATCCCAAAATATTTTACCCCCGACGGAACCATTATTAAGTAGCGTTAGAGGTTTACATTTCTTTGGTATTAACGCCAGGTCTCAAGTTCAGTGGTTTCAAGGCATTCATTTTATTGCCATTTACTGTCAGCCATGAACAATTCAGTAATTGGTACTATTAAAGATTATTTTTAGTCCATGAATTGTTGCATACTGTATCATCGATAATTTCTGAGTCATGAGCCTTATGAGTTCAATCCCAAACGTAAAATGTGCCCTGGTAGGCCTCTCCTCCTCCTTGCCGGCAGACTGTTAACTAGCAGTGTATCATTCTCCATAATGGGAGTTGTTTATTAGTAAAGATTCATCTGTTGCAATCTCCTGCACGATTGAACAACCGTTTGCACCAATCACAGATCGATCAGCATTGTTTGTTTCATCGTTCGATGGCAGTACCAATCTAGGATCTTCGTTAATCGATATTCTACCCGATTCGAAACACTGAAGCCACTCGTAATATTGCGTTCGGCCCATACAGTGTTAGTAGTTTTTTGTTATATTCGAGTTATAAACATTGAATGCACAGCTAAAAATTGTACAAATTATCACTTTAAATACATTTCGTTCAGTACCTCGCAATCTCAAGTGCCTTCAGTGTGGTTTTGTAGTAGATCATCTTCGTTGCAGGATGGTGACCACATGGTGCACTAGAGCATATGTTTCATGGTTTGGTTCTCACCACATTCACACTTAATGTTTGTAGCATCGATATAATTCCATTTCACCAGATTTGCCTTGGATATGCCCACCTCTCTCTGTAATCGATTCAAGGACTTCCAGAGGTTCCAGTCCTCTGCATGACCGGTTGACAAGTGCTCTACTAGAGTGGTCCCGAATTGTTAGGGATCTCCGCTTTACACAACTATAATTTTGCCTTTTCAGGTGACCCAATTACTTCTCGCGATGTCCTCAGAAAGCTTTATCTGGACTTGAGTCTCTGGGCTGGTGGTGCATGACGGTGCAGTGGATGAGCGCTTTCCTATTCTACTTTTGTTCTCTTCTTGTTCTCAGCCACTTCTCTTCGGATTTTGAATGGTGCAATCCCTCGAAGCTGATAAAGCAAAATAACTGTGTAGGCTTTAGGCAGATTGTCACCAGCCTACAGTTGTGATTGAGGGCCCCATCCACCTGATTGGTGTGAGGTTATGAGTACAAAACTAGGCACGCATATTCTGCAACAGAGTAAGAAAGAGCCATTGCTGGTGTACGAATAGTAGTCCTAATAGTGTTAATAGGCCAAGGTAAAAGTAGTTTTACAAAAGAAATTATCTGAACATGCAAAAAATACTGACACTTGATCACGAAGAACGACGGACGGTATCATGTTAACTACATGCTTGCTGGTAAGCGACGAAGTCACTATGGGATTGGTAACCAGAATGGCTGCAAGGGAAAACTATTCCAAGTTTAATGAAGGTGTATCTCAGTTTTATCTCCTTATCCTTTTACCACAAAGACGATATCTGTATATGTTATTGAAGAAGAATGGTAAGTCTCCAGGAATTTTGATCAGGGGCTATGGCAGACCACCGGAGGAGATTAATGGAGGAGGCGCTGAGAGATTTCGACAGTGAACCCTTGTATCTTTTCTTCGCTGTCCTTTTTTCACGGTGATCTTCCATCCGAGAAACATGCCCGACCCAGCGCAGCTGGGTCTTAAGTAGAATTGCTTAGTAGCTCACAAACTTTCGCCAGGTCTAGAAATTCAGCTCTAATGATGCAATCACTCTAATGGATGTTGAAGATGGTACGAAGGCATCGACGACAAAAGCGCTCCATTTGATATGTTACCCACGAGTTTCGTACTAAAGAGCAGCACAACCTATATATATAAAGATGAATGTATGTTTGTTTGTTTGTTCTTCATAAAAATCCATAGTTTTCATCCGATCTCGATGAAACTTTGCACACTTATCCTTTGAAACAAGGATAAAAATACTATCTGCATTTCGTTGAATAAAAATCTGTATAAATAATACAAGTTGTCTTATAATTTCGAAAAATTACCTAACGGCGATAGAGAGACGCGTTGAATGTCTAGGTCCCTGTATTGGCTTTCGATACAGCGGTTGGGTAGCTCAGTGGCTAAAGCGCTTTCTTACTGATGTTTGGATCGTTGGCTCCGGTTCAAATCTCCGCGGAGGCAATGATTTAAAAAAAATTGATCCTAAGTGTCACGCCTGGACCGTTGTTTATTCGGATTGAATGTTAAACTGTACATATCAAAAATGTAGGAGTGCAATGCGAGGCAAATCGTAGGTAGTCTTGCAACGCTGTAGGTGTACACTTTTTTTACGTTATATTGATCGCTCAAGGGTGATTTGCGGTCAGTGTGTGTGTGAAATCTGCAGTAATAATACTATAAATGCAGAAATAAGTCTCTGTCTTTCTGTTACGTTTTGACGAATAAATGCCTATACCGATATTGACGGAATTCGACAAGAAAATCTGTAGGGAGGGCACAGGACACTTTTTTTTTGGTATGATTAACTACGAAATTTTGAGAACTTATCGAATGGTGACAGAGAGACGGATGTGTGTGTTAGTCTATAATGTTACGCCTGTTTCTCAAGGTGTGCTTCTTGCCATTATGTTAGTGTATAATTTGTTAATAAATTTCGTTTAGAGAAAAAACGTATTATTTAGTGTAGATGTAGATATTCTCTGTCCTATTACTTTGTGTCTGCTTAAATGTTTCTGGCACCAGTTTTTTTGCCTTCTTTTTTGACATGTCTTGCGGGCGTAAACTGGCCTAACTTGTAGCTCTAGCAGAGCACGAGCAGCTTTAGTTATTGGAACCGAAGAATCGGATGCTCATGCTGAAGAAAGAAGAAAATACCAATCTGAAATAAACCTGCCCATAGTTAACAACCCCCCCTCCCCCCACATCCCCTCACCTTCGTTTGTTTTTCTGTTTTTAAATATGTTGGAAATTGATTCTCTTCAAGAGACAGGTTCAACGGTAGAATGATATAGTGATGGCTTTCCTGTCATTTTATGCCTAGTCGATGTTGTTTGGGACCAATCCTTCGCTACCAACAACTTTCTATATTCAATTCTGGCAAAGAAATTCTTAATCCACCCGTACGAAGTCGCGGGTATCAGCTAGTTGCACTATAAATGTTGATCTCAGTAGCCTTTTTTCAGATGCTTGTTATTCCAGATTCTTATGCACAATCGCCTGAATGCGCTTTTTCCTTTTGAAATCTTGTTTTAAATCTCTTTATCTAGCTTTTCATGAGTAGATGTTGCAGCTCAGCCAGCTGAATTGCAGGACTGTCTTACTAATCGAAAATGTGAAAACAAAGTTTTATTCCTGTCCGAATATCAGCGTTCGAGTAATTGTATTCACTATATTTCAACGTCAAATGTCATTAATCACAAAAATAAAATGTAATTTAGTGAAAGCGTTATTAAACCTGTAACCGTTATTAATATTTGCTTGGTGTACATTACTGTATACTTTTGGGTGCATTAATAGGATTACTAAAGAATTTTTCATGAACACTTATAGAACTAATGCGAAAATTTAATGTCTTAATACTGGTGCAGAATAAACAACTCCAACTACATATAGAATTCATAGCAATAATGGTCTGGGTGAGATTTTATGGAAGACCGAAGTTAAAAATAGGTGAGATCAGGGTGGTAATGAATTTTCCCTCCCCCTCCCCCTAGCAATGTAGCGGTATAAAATGAGGAAAAACAAATATATAATTATAATAAGCTTATTAATAATTTTATAAACTCACGTGCGCTGAATCATCAAGCATGAAGCTAGTCAAATTGATTCTTTGGTTCTCAAATTCGTTAGATGAGATGTGAGGTGTGAAAGTCGTGATAAAGGAATAATGGATAACTGTTTGATGGAAGCATGCATAGAATTAAGTTGTCAATTTTGTTTCTCTCTGGTGGTCACATTCGTGGTTTACGCGTGGGATTAAGTTTATTAAAAATAAATTCCTGTACTTTTTATTATATTTGTGAGGTTAAGTAGCTTATATTTTCTGGGTAACATGCGGAAATAATGTTTTGTTAATTTCCTTGTCATGTGAGGTGTAAAGCGTGTGGTGTCGACCTGGAGTGACACGTGCCGTATGACGTCATGAAGGAGCACCCCTGACCCGGAATAGTGCCACTCAACATCAGGCGAGAAGTAGGTGAGGACAAGAGAAAAACTAAAGCATCAACGTCTGCCCTTCAGGTCCAGAGAAAGTTTTCAACATACCATCTAGGATCTGACTGAGCTAGCTCAGGAGTTCTAACTAACGCTACAGAAAGGATTAGATATTGTATGACGCTTTCCGAACATATCTTACCAGAGTACAACAACCAAGCTGCGAAATCTGGGAAGTAGCTACCAGATACACTTTGTGCGGAAGGGACAAGAATAAATATCAGCAGAACGGATGGTGGCTTTCCTTGTGTATAAGCTTTAAATGAGTGCAGAAAGGCAGACCACCTCATGGAATTCTGTGAAGGCTATATTCGTGTGACACCATGTTAACTGGACGTAGTCAGTTATTGATCGAAAATGTATATATAATAAGCACTAATAATTTATGTATTTTTATTTTATCTCTTCTTTATGCCTATTTTTGTTTTTTGTTACTTTTATTTGCAATTTTAAAATTTTCGACTTTTTTTTGCTTTATATACGAATAAATAAATATATTTAGAAAATAAATAGAACCATTATATAATCAAATTTTAATAAATAACGCCAATGCAACTGTTTTTATATGGTATAATGCCATACACGTTTCGTCTCTCATCGAGGCATTATCAGGGACGAATTATTTAAATTGTTGTTATCAGGGTTCGTACTCAGATATATCTGGGGTTTTTTTTTTTCCAAAGCATTTTCCGGCTAGAGCCATTCTCAAATATTGCCGGCTAGACGTAAACATTCCGCCTTATTGCTAATGTTTACATCTAGCTGGCAACATGCTATGGGGAAAAACAGAAATGTGTGCCTACGAACCCTGGTAACACCATTGTAAATAATTCGTGGCTGATGATGTCTTACTGAATGGCGAAACGTATACAGCATTAAACCATATAAAAACAGTGCATTGGTGTTATTTAATAACATTTAATTTATTGAGCAACTGCGGAGAAATGGCCTACAACACTGCATTATATAATCAACTCATAGAAGATTATATTGGGCCGAGAAGGAGAAGAGGAGGAGGGCAGCTTTAACAGTGTTAAGAACCTATACTGCTACGTTTGTGCAACAGGAGGATTTTATCGCGAAGTAAACCGTAAGATTCGGACTGGCTGGAGAAATATGACTGGGAAGTTGCGCAGCCAAAGAAAAGGAGGAGTAACCAAATGTAAACACTGCATAACAGTGGCGATATCAGCACAGTAGTATTTGTAATAATGCAACATGGTCTTCAGAGAAAATACAAGAAAAGAAGCTGGGTCCAGCATAAATGAGAATCCTGGGAGTGGACGATGAGAAAGCTTTGAAGAGATAGGATTAGAGGGATGAATGCATTTATGCGAGATTTTAAAACGAGGAACTGCAATTGAGAGACAAGCCTGCACGTACAGCACATGGAATTAGAAACACAGAAAGACCAAAGAAGACACGAAAGCGCTGTACTATAAATGATATGAGAGAGAAAAGATTAAGCGAAGGATAAGCATAATGTAAACGAAAATATGGAATGTTACCTCCTTCTAAGGGAAGAGAGTAAGAGAAAAAAAGACCCAGTTTTAGGTTGAGAGTAAAGAAACTGGCAGTTCGTAGACTTGATGAATGCAGAGTAGTTGTAGTGCGTGCTGGTTTGGGCAGGAGGCCAGCGGGTATTCTCGTGAAGGACGGACGGATCAGTCACCCCCGCCAGGTGGTACACTGGAGCCAAGCAGCGCAGATCACTTGCACAGCTTTCCGTTAAACTCCAGAGATTCAGTGTGACGTTTCAACATCAACGGCTAACTTACAATTACCGACCAGTTAAGCTAACACGCATTGAGTCCCAACCTCAACTTACGTGACTTCATCGCGCTAATCTGAAGTTCGAGCTTTAGCTGGTTGGCGTCTAGATTCAAGCAAGGACGTTTTGAGTTGATTGATGTGTTCTTCTACGATAGACGCCAAATGACAATACTGTATGCAGCGATGTAAAATACCAGAGCCATTTTGACAGCCTCATTATTTAAAGTGATCGTGGACCGCGATGAGTAAGTCAGAAAAGTACTTGCCTGGAGAAAAGCGGAGTAGGCATAAAGTAGAATTAAATGCTTTGATAATTGTTGCGACTCACAGGACATTTTCAGCCATGTGATAAGTAGTTTGAAATGAATCATTTTCATAGAGGGATTTAATAAATAATTGCTTAGAGCACAGTAGGACACGACCAAGCAGGAATTAATCACTATTACTACATTTACCCTTTGCACGCAGCTAAATTCATTAACTTCATTTAAGATATCTACTCTCGTAATTTCGTAAGGTCACCCACTCACCTCGTTAGCTATTAGCTGGAAAACGGTGTCACGTGTCAGCCTTCGCTCACAAAACAGTGACCAGAGAAAACATTATAAGGAATTCGTGGTTATGTCTACAATTTAATAACTAAGCAACTGCTACCAACTTAATTGGCATAATACATTCATTAAGTTTGCTTTTCATAATTAAATTTTTTTATTCATTTTGCGGCTGAAAAAACGTGGATCTGCTTTTTAATAACATGTTACGAATTAAAGCAACTTAAAATACTTTTAAAAATTAAATTACTCATAGTCTCTGCTGTAACCACGAATGTCAATTGTCTTTTCGGCTTAGGATAAATTTCAGTTTAATTACATCTTTCACTAATTTTATTGCTTGACCAAAATTTGTGCATTACGGTTTATTTGCCTTTTAGGCATTTTACTGACCACTTCCGTTATTGGTCTTTATTCATGTTCGCTGTATGTGAGTTATTAGGTTATTTTAAGTGGACATCAGACCAAATGTGTCACTGAATCAACTATTCTGGCAACTTATTTCTGCGGAGTTGCTCAACTGTTTCATAATATGGAATGTGTACTAAGTTCTTTGGCCGTCGCAGATACTATGACCAATGTTTACATTATGAGTGTTTCCCCAGTCTCAATAATAAACAACGTGATGCTTTCCAAGCAAATAGGTTTTTTTTTTTTTTAATTTTGCAGAGTGAACTTTAAGGGTCAAATACAAGTCAAGTTCGTATTTAAGCAAGTTCGAGTGTATGACCTTTGAAACAGTTACACGATAACTCGATCGTTCCTGTCCGTGTTTAATATCTACCTCTATTAATGCTTCTGAGTTCTTGAAGCTCAAGAGATTTTATTCATCATAAGGGTGAAACACAGGTCAAGCTTATTTTTGGCCAGATCAGATCAACCTGTCATAATTTTTCATCGTAAAAACTGGAACTATTCTATACCCGTGACGATACGCAAAAAACAGTCACGGGCTTGCACTAGTTAATAAAAAAACACGGTCGCTTGGTTCCCGACAGAACAAAAGTTCTCATACAGCACATTCATATTAATAACTTTTCAAATTTAGAATGACCAGGAATATTAGCAAAATGTCTGGTTGTATATACATAAAGAATTAATAAAGTAGTAATTAATTCGGGACGAGGTAACTTTCATTAGAAAAAAATCTGCATGAGTCTCGCACTCATTTTCACTGTTCCTTTTTATAATAGCTTCACGCCTCGTCGACGTCTAGGTCATTACAGGCGAAAAGACTGGGAACAAGGAGTAGGAAAGGAGCTGCCTACGGTCTTCTACAGGAACCATCCCGGCATTCGCCTGACGTGAAACGTGGGTGCAAATCCTGGATGGAGATTCGAACCCACGTCATCCTGAACGCAATGCCAAAGCGTTACCGCTCAACCACCACGTTCGGTATTATCTCTAAATATTAGTGCATAAGCTTTCTGCTCATCACAAACACATATTCCGCCTAAGCATGATCAAAGCTGTAGGAAGGCTGACAGCTCGTCGCCACATATTCCCAGAACTGATCCCACAATTGAGAATGGGGTGTGAAATGAAGCATTCACAGGCGTTATTAGTCCGAGACTGCAGAAATCAGTTATTTATTACAAAATAGAACTTAATAATACTATGAAATAAAAATAATAATAGTGGTTCTACAAGTGCAAAAGAATAAATTGCATGTAACTGTTCATTGTGAAAGTGGCATTGCTCTAGCCACGACTGGGAGAATTAAAGCAAATATTTTTGGTGACATTTGCATCGCTAAAATTCATATATATATATATATATATGTGTGTGTGTGTGTGTGTGTGTGTGCGGTTTTTTATGGCTGTCGCCGTTTCCCGCTTCTCAATTTCCATTGCACTCGGTCCCACCAGTCGAATGGGGAAAGTCTTCTGTTTAACATAAATTCTTCTACGTCTTTCTTCCAACTTCTCGGCGGTCTTCCTTGTTCGTTTCTTTCGAGTGGTCAATTTCCGAGCTTTTTTTGTCCATCTGATATTCATTCATTGAAAGTGACAAAAGAATGTGAGGCGTTTTTCTATAATGGTGTTTTCTACATTCATTTTTATCCCTGATTGTGTCGTTTCTGATATGTTATAATTTTTATGTACAGCTACTACACCACCAGTCCTTTTTAAGGGATAAAAATCTATCTTTATATCGTTTCGGTATCTCCTGTGACTTAAACCATAGGTGCAGATACTATCAAAAGTCAAAGAAGAATAAACACAGAAAATCTAATTTGAAATAGCTTAAAATCAAGGCTGTTCGCAAGGCAGTTCGCCCCCCAAATCGAGTCAACAGCGGCATCGGACACGAACATATTGATAAAATTTGAGCTCTGAAATTTCCTTATCAACGGATTTTCAAATGGAAACAATACATACGAGCGAAGACTCAGAATAAGCGCTCAGCTTACAAACAGTTCCCGCAAAAACAATTCTTGCAAAAATAGTCCAAGTCTCTAAGTTAACGCTTAGTGTGAAAGATTAAAAATTTAAAAAAAATGTCTGATGACATGCGAATCTGCCCACCATGCCTCAAAACAGCAACGACTGAAGACCTTAACCGGTTAAACAATTAACTCTGGAGACAGATGAAATTCCTGTGAAGCGAATCTCCAAACCATGACGGGGCCGAATCAGGCTGCCTCTCAGCTGTCTGCTTTCCAAAGGCGATGGTCTAAAATAGCATTTGACGTTGCGCCTATGTCGTGCGATTAGCACACTCACTTTGCTGTGGTACTGAGTTTATATAGCGTGCCTTTTGCGTCTTGTGAACAAATAGCGCACATTGGAAAATTAAAGAATTTATGTTGGAGATCACTTTTTAACTTATCTTGTGAAGAAAGATAGTAAAATCGGTTTCAAGTACTGAATGATACCATTTAAACTAAGTCAAAAACTTTTCTTAAAAATAAATGATTAATTTTATCATGATATCTAAAATTTGATATCGGTTTTGAGGAGATAAACACATACAGAATGTGCCGGTTAACTCTCACAAAACAAATGAATTTCAGAGCAACTTTTAGTTTAGTGCTCGCTGAAGCGTTGTTTCAAGTTCAAAATGTGGTGTGAAGTGAAGCAGAGACGCTTTGCGAAGTAGTAATGTAAATAGAAAGGTGACAGACCTGTAGCTCTTCTTAGGTTTATGTTTTTTTACGCGGCTGGTATAGTTTATTCTATTTTATCAATTAATGAACAATAATGAATGAGATAAGGAGAATTTTCTTGCAACACCTCAAGACGAAAAGGATACCAGGCTGTACCTGAGAAAGATGATTATTTGCAGGAGTGGCTAGTGTCAACATTTTATGCAAAATATTTATAATTACAAAAAAGTGTATAACGCAAATATCAGTTGTGTTCATTATAAACGCAATAATTTTAAAGATAACCTGTTAAGAGAAAACAGTACAAAATGTCTTCTGGAATTAATAGGGGAAAAAGGAGGGGTCGAAAAAAAAAAAGGCCAAAATGAAACCACGTAGTTTATGGACGCTCCCTAACAAACAGAAATGGCAGGCGGGAATCATTATGACCAGAATTTTGTAATAAACATGCTATTAGATGATTGAATGATGCTTCGTGTCCATTTCTTAATGACGTCAGCGTATGAGAATAATGTGTAGGCCTATGACAGTACAGTATATGCATAAGAACAACAGACAGAGAAGCTACACTGAATCGTCAATTTTAATGGAGGAAACATGCACAGATATTGCTCACATCAACTTTTGAAACAGAAACATAGATATTTGTGAATATAAAATGAAAGAAATTTTGTAGTTAACTGTTAGATGACAATACAGATTCGAGGGTTATGTTTTTTAGTTAATTCATTCCTCCTTAGCTCTAAATCATGAAAACACAATGAGAGAGTGTTGACAAGTCGCGAAATGGTCGTACTGTGCCTTATTTTAATTTTCACTTGTTGCTTGTCATGGTCGAACACCTGTTTTCCATTCTACGTTTACGTCATCGAACACGTGCCAAGAAACAGTGGCGTATACACACACAACAACCATCTTGGCTCCCTGCCGGCGACCGCGTGACAAACATGCGACGTCTCAAACTGACCACGTGACTGGGCATCAAAGGTGACGATATCACTACTCGATTTCTATCTACAGTAATCTGACAGTTTAAAGATTTTTTGCTAATTTGATTTCACTTTTATTTCATTTCGTAAACACTCAAGTAACGAAGTATCTGCCGCATAATTTGCTTTGGCGTATTGAACGATTAGTTTTAAATGACGCCTAGATAGATCACATAGAATTTCGAGTCATGCGTTGTTAATCCTCTAGTCTAGACGCAAGGACTAGGTTTGCCTGTGATTTCGACAACGTCGGATTTGATATTGTGCTGTTAATTCAGTCATCTTTATATATAAAGATGAATGTTTGTTTGTTTGTTCTTCATACAAATCCACAGTTTTCATCCGATCTCGATGAAACTTTGCACACTTATCCTTTGAAACAAGGAGAAAAATGCTGTCTACATTTGGTTGAAAAATTATCTGTATAAATAACACATGTTGTCTCATAACGTCGAAATACGGCGATAGACAGACACGTTGGATATGGTCGTCTCCGTACCGTGTTTCCATGTAGTGGACTGGCAGCTTAGTGGTTAAAGCGTTTGCTTACGAATGTCGTGGTCTCCGGTTCAATTCTCCGTGGAGGCTAAGGTTTTTAAAAATTGTTTTTCATCGTAAGAGTCAGGCCTGGGCCGTAAGTTATTCGGATTGAATGTTAAACTGTATATATTAGAAAGTTACGGGTGCAATACGAGGCAAATCGTAAGAAGTGTTGTAATGTTGTATGCGTACACTTTTTTACGTTATAATGATCCCTCAGGTGTTGTTCGCAGTCAGTGTGTGAGTGTGAACCACAGTAATATTATTATAAATACGGAAGTAAGTCTCTGTCTTTTTGTTAGGTTTTGACGACTATATGGCTATATCGTTGTGATGCAATTTTATAAGGAAATCTGTATGAAGGGCACAGGATATTTTTTCCAGTATGATTAACAGTTGTAGTCACGAAATTTTAAGACCTTATCGAATGGGACAGAAATATGTTGTAAATTGATTCTCTCCAAGAGACAGGTTCGATGGTACAATGATAGCTTTCCTGTCATATTATTCCTACTCGATATTGTTTGGAACCAATTCTTCGTTAACAACTTTCTATATTTAATTCGGGCAAAAAAATTCTTAATCCACGCGTACGAAGTCGCGGGTATGGGCTAGTAAACTATAAAACGGATGTAGCCTTAATAGATACGACGAAAAATCAGAGGCACAACGCTTTTTTAACTCTTCATTCGTTCCTTCCCTTCCCTTTCCTTTGAATTAAGGATATTCGTGAATGTTTCAAACACAGTTGTTTCTAGCATCGCTTGAAAATGCCACTTCTTCTGAGAATTTTATTGCTGCAGATGACGCGCAGACGCACTTGAGAGTTGCTCAAAAATCATGTCTGTAAACAATATTTGAAGTGCCTGGTTCGTGCATGAACAGATTGTTCATGTCACTGACATCCAAGAGACCTACTACATACAGCTGGCCAAGAGAAAGGCAGCAAACGGCGAGGATTACGACCAAAACAAACAGCTTCTGCCCCAGCACCTCGTAACTACAGTGGTGATTTATTTGTAAGTACTACTAGCCAATACCCGCGCCTTCGTACGCGTGGACTTAGAATTTCATTGCCAGAATTGAATATAGAAAACTGTTAGTAACTTAGGATTGGTCCCAAACATCACCAAGTCGGCATAATATGAAAGGAAAGCCATCACTATATCATTCTATCGTCGAACCTGTCTCATAAAGAGAATCAGTTACCAACATATTTACAAACAGAAAATCAAACGAAGGTGCAGGGATGTGAAAAAAGGGGGGGGGGGTTAACTACGGGCAGCTTTATTTCAGATTGGTCTTTTCATCTTCAACACGAACATCCGATTCTTGGATTTTTTAATAACTTTAGCTGCTCATGCAACCACTTAGGCCAGGTTTATGCCTGCAAGGCATGTCAAAAAAGAACACAAAATACACTGGTGCCAGAAACATTTAGGCAGGCACAAAGTAATGGTGCAGTGCAGAGCAAATAGACATCTATACTAAAATACGTTTTGTCTCTAAACGAAATTGACTAACAAATCATACACTAACAGACTGCAAGAGAAGCACAGCTTGAGCAACCGACGTAACATTACAGATTAACACACGCATCCGTCCGTCCGTCATCATTCGATAAGTTCTCAAAACATCGTGACTAAAACTGTTATTCATGTCGTGTGTCCTTCCTACAAATATGAAGTATTTCCTTGTCATATTCCATCAATATCGGTATAGCCATTTAGACGACAAACCTTACAAAAAGACAAAGACTTACTTTTGCATATATAACATTATTAGTGTAGATCACACACACACACTGACGGCAACTGAAACAGTGGCTGAGTGATCAATGCAGCGTAAAAAGGTGTACACCTACAGCATTGTTAGACCGCGTACGATTTGCCAAGATTTCACCCCCAAATTTGTGATATCTACAGTTTAATATGGAATCTGAAAAACTGACAATCCAGGCATGGCTCATACGATCAAAAACAATTCTTAAAAGAACTTGCCTCCATCGGGATTTAAACCGGGAACTACGTTCCAAGCATTGGTAAACCAGCTCGTTAATCACTGGGCTACCAGGCAGCGATACTGTACGGTACTACAGAGTTTTACACATCCTTAGCGTCGATCTATGTTCGTGACGGTAATTTTTCGAAATTACATAACAATATGTACTATTTATACAGAAAAAGTATCCTATGTCCGTCCTAATGCCAAATTTCATCTCCTTATCAAATTTCATCACGATCAGATTAGCCGTTTAGCCCAAGAAACGTAACAAACAGATAGACAGAGTTACTTTCGCATTTACAATATTAGTATAGATAGTATAAAATCCATAGTTATAAGCAAAATCAATTTAATATAGTTTTTGCCATATGACCGTCGACATGGCGTACAAAAGCCTCTGTAGCCGCATGCTCTGCACTCTCATGTTCGCGGACCCAGCAGCTCTATTTGTGAAATTTTTCAAACATTCTAGAAGTGAGCCATGCCTAACTCTTACAAACCTGTGCTTCCTGGGACCCCTCTAGCATTTGCGCCCATTGGATGGGCGCTTTGTCGTTTGTCACAGTTTACCTAATCTGTGCTTCCAATCGCCATGTGATACGGCCTTTAGACAAACATTTAAGCGCTTTTATAAGGATTTGTTGCCTTACGAGCCGAGACAACACAGTAGTGATAACTTCTATAGTAATGTGTGGTTCCCGTGACTGCGTTGCTACGTAAATTCATACTTAAACCGGCATTATAGGGCTCTGTAAATTCGACTCTAATTTCCCCCTATGATTCTAACATTTTACTTAAGTTCCGTTATCTAATGCAATAATTGTTTAGATCCATTGTTCTTTCTTGAGCAGTCGACGCTCTGGCCTCGCATTCGGGAGGACGGTGGTTCGAATCCCCGTCCGGGCATCCAGATTTGGGTTTTTCCATGGTTTCCCCAAATCACTCCAGGCAAATGCCGGGATGCTTCCTTAAAAAGGCCATGGCCGAATTCCTACCCATTCCTTGTTCCCAGTTCCATTCCTCCTCAAATGGCCTCGAAGTCGACGAGGCATAAATCCATAAGTAAAAGGTAAAGATAAAGGTCACGGGGTTTCGACGTCTCCTGCCGCATCCCGTAGGATTCATGGAGGTAGAGCTCTGCACTCCCTGTACAACCTTCTGCACTAGAATGGATGTGACGAGGTCAACGCCACGCTCCGGCTGTTCTTTACCTTCCCGCGGTGTTTCCTCTACAGTACTCATTGGATAGCAGGCTGAGTGGGCCTGGGCAGCCGTTCCGGACGTTCAGCTTCGAGGAAAAATCCTCGGCTTCGTCGGGGATCGAAAATAAGTAATAAATAAATAAAAATTGAGCAGTCGAGGAAACTTATTTGGTGACTGAACCGCTTAACACAACTCGAACGAGTTTTTGCGGAACGCAGTAGTTGCTTTGACTCACTGAGTAGTTACCTTGTTCTTGAGATAGGAACAGACGAGATGTTTGATTGAGCATAGAGACTCGCCAGGGAATAGCCAAAGTCAGTAACGCACTGTTTTAGTTATTTGATTATCGTCCTCCAGTATGCACTGAACTCTTCACGGACCGCAGAAAGCACTTTACAGTATGCCTATGTTTCATCAAAGCGCGTGACTTGCTCGGTATCTGTGCTTAAGAAATGTAAGGAAAATTAGGACTGGTGTCCTTCCACGAATACATCCAAGGTACTAAAAATTCTTTTGGCACACGTTTCAATATTCATTTTGCGATAGAACTTGATAATTATGAATCGTGAGGAGTGAACTGACATTAAAATGTCGACTCCTAAATGATTTAAGACGTTTGGCTAGCTAGAACCATGTTGGATGAAGTGACTGATTCAACTGCTCGCAACACCAAATTTTTTTCAAAATTTCGTAGCTGTTAAACATTTTCTAGTTACCCGTTGAATTCTTTATCTTCCTTTGAACCAGCAATCTTCACAGTTTTTAAGTAACTATACCTTTCATTGTTAGGTACAAACTTTTTTCTGTATAATGTCCAGTAGCGACCTAATTAAATTGACACTTAATGAAGCTTTGTAATACTGGTAAAGTGACTTGTATTATTAGCAGATTTAATACTGATGAATCAGCCAACACCATAACAATAATTACTGTATTAAACAACAGCAATCAATTGAGGACTCCTAACTATCCTCACGAAAGCAGGGAAAAGTGTTTCATAAAATACTACATCGAATAACCTACAAGTACCATTGAAACAGAGAGGACACTATTAGGAAACTTAGATTACTTAGACTGCGGTAGGATGGCAATACATACACTGATGTACCAAACATTATAATAGCATGTTGGTCCACTTTTAGAATGCAATCAGCGATCAGGCGTGGCATGGATTCGACGAGTTCTTGATAGGTTTCCAGATGTCTACGTGCAGGTGACACATATCCTTTTAAAATATGGACCGGTGGTTTGTTGCCACGGAGTTGGCGGCAGATACTGTACCAGATGTGCTCTATAGGGTTGAGATAAGGGCAAGAAATCAACGTCAGTTCAATGTCGTGTTCCTCAAGCCATTGTAACACGAATCTGGCCTTGTGACACGAACAGTTAACCTGCTGGAAGATACCATGAAGATGATATGAAGCACGAAGAGATGCAGGGGGTTCTCAACAATTTTCACGTAGCCCATAGCTGTCACGGTGCCCTCGATCATTACCACAGGCCCCATGGTAGCACATTTGATCCCCCTGATCACAATATTGTGCCTACTGACCTGCGTCCGTGGCGCAATCCATGTTCCACGCAGCCGTTCGCCTGGAAGACACTACCATCGACCTGGTTTTATTCATCGGACCAGGCGACACGTTTCCATTGATCGACGGTCCAATCTCGATGATCTCTTGTCCAGTGCAATCGTAATTGACGATGTTGTTGGGTCAACATGGACACACGTTTGCAAAGGAGTCCCATGTTCAACAATGTACGGTGAACGGTGAGCTCCGAAACACTTGTGCCTGCAGCTGCGTTGTACTCTGCCTTCAGCTCTGTCACAAATCGCCTCCATCTATCTTTACAGAGGGGCAAGCATTCGCCTCTACGTTCTATTATATGGCGTGGACGTCCCCCATCTTGTAATCTTGTTGAACCGCGTCAATTTGTCGAAACCTAACGTTTCGGCAATCATTTTGTGGCCTTCTTCAGAAAAGTACTCTTAAGAAGGCCACAAAATGATGGCCGAAACGTTAGGTTTCGACAAATTGACGCGGTTCAACCCGGACAACCAAGATTACAACAACCGCGGAAGTCTGCGTCCCGCATCCTGTCGCCTACTACTGATTTCACCGTACAACCAGTTTCCGTAGATGATCACTACCCTAGCATGTGAGCAGTCACAAACCTCGCCGATTTCGAGATGCGAGTTCCCAGGCCATAATAATCTGCCCTTTGTCTAAGTCATTTGTCAGTCGATTCCCCCTTTTGTAACAGGTATTGTCGCTTGAATGACTCCCCATGAGTCTCTGCTCCACTTATAAACTTTCTTTGTTTTGGCTTATCAGTGTATGTTACTTTTCTTGTGTAACTGGGGACTTCGGTTGGGCTCTGCGACTATTTAGCCAGCTATTTTTTTTTTTTAGTAACTATTGTATCGGGCATCTTTATTGTAAATCAAGATACTATAGTGAGGACAACACAAAACAAACACAACACTTAATTAAAACAACCTATGCAAGAGGCCGCACTGTAACCGGTGACCTTTACAATGCGAGGCCAGTGTGCATGCACCAACACGCTTATGGCAGGCTAATTGGGGACTTAAAGAGCAGTACTAGATGAAAACACAGCTTCTTGAATTACAAAACAGTTGTAGAAGCAGAAATCTTCTTACATGAAAGAGTATTACTTTTTTTTTTTTTTTTTTTTTTTTTTTGCTTACGGTTTTACGCCTCGTCGACGGCTAATTCGGTCATGGCCTTTTTGAAGGAAGCATTCCAACATTCGCCTGGAGTGATTTGGGGAAACCATGGAAAATCCAAATCTGGATACCCGGACGGGGATTCGAATTGGCGTCTTCCAGAGTGCGAGACCAGAACGTTAACCGTTCACCCACCGTGCTCGGTGGGAGAGTATTTCCGACTCATACTGAAATATGGCGTGGATATCTGTAAAATGGCTAAAGAGAGATGAAATCAGTCTACAGGCAGTGAAGACGGAAGTATTGAGAGGGTTAGAAAATAGCATAAGAGAAAGTGATATGAAGAATGAAACCATTAGAGAGGACATAAGTGTACATATATTAGAAGAAATGCTGAGTAAGGAAAATTGAAATGTTTGGAGAATCAACCATGGAAGAATGGTATACATGACGTTATTTAACAAGTACAAGTAGAATAGGGATATCAGAACATTACGGACAAAAGAAACGGGTCTGATGGCCATGGTGGTGAAATATAGACAAGTGGTTGAGGAAGAAGTTTTGAGAGATCGATTTAAGTATCTGTTAACGCGAAGTGGGAGGGATGATTATGACTGTAACTTGGATGTAACATGCAACCGGAAGCGAATTGTGGAGTTTCCCCGTGGCAAGAGGAGCCTTTTTTTTATGGGTGAACGCCCTGGCAACTGTGGCTGTGGTCCAGATTGGCGCGTGCGCGCGCAGTTTGGTCGATGTGAGGTCAGCGGTAATTTGGGAAAGCGGTTCGGAAGACGCTTCTGCGTCGTCTGTTCTGTGCCCTACACTCGAAACAAACAAAGCAAACGAGCGTTGCCACACGACGCAGAGTGTAACACTGGCCGAGAGGTGGGGATTGGTTGATCAGTTAACCGACCCGCTGCAATCTTAATGCCTTCCTCCGGCTACTACACAAATACACTGTGCGGTCGTAAGCAAGGGACTCGGCGGAGCGGGATGGCTATAAAGCGCTTAGCCTTGCCCACAACATATAAGCCCAGTGGCCAAGGAAGCTAGAGGACTGTTTCGTGCTTGACGCCCAAAGGATGGAATTCTTGCAATCATATATTTTGTCAGCGATACACCAGAGGTAGAGTGACTTAATTTCTGACCAACAAAGTACTGTATTAAATATTTCCACTACTTATAAAGTGAGAGCATCCGTTCTTTATGATGATTCGTCCGGAGTATTTATTTATTCTTCTTATGATATGATTTCTTTTGATACGAGGGGCCATTCATTCAGCTAGATTCAGTATCTGTTTTCCATATTTTTACTTCGCAAACTTACTTTTTTCTTTTCAATTTATTGTAACTCAGATTTGGGTTGGTTTTACGAAGTTACTGACAAGGACGCTTATTTAAAACCACCCATTTCGTTGCCGTACTCATACCGGTAATTCGTCAGTGCGAGTAATACTAAGCGAGCCCAGAAGATTGATATTTAGGTTTTGACCAAATACCCGGCTGGCGTGAGTCACTGCTCTCTTCAGCATCAATAACGACTGGGAGAACAATACCAGATAATCATTCTCTATCACGCAATCAGCATAGAAGAACTCATTCTCAGGAGCCATCTTGTGCATTGAGATTAAAATTCGTCTGGTATCTCGAAACGTTGGCAGAGTTTCAACTTGCGACGTATTCCGCCTCTGTCGTGGTTGCATCGGCCATTTAACTTGGAATTCGAACCACTGAATGTCCTTTATGAATTAAACATCGAAAAAGTAAATCATTTCCATAACTGAAACGCAGGTTAAGAGCCAATAGAAATTCCTGTTTTTATAGGGATTCAAATTTTCAAAACGGGAGCTTTGTAAGAGGCCTTTTTCTGATTTTATGAAAATTTTACTGTAAAGATTTCCTGCGCTAACCTTGCTAAGGATTTCCGAACTTCCTCCTAAAACAGGCTTGATACATCTCACTGGCAACTTTCAAGAAGCAACGAATTACTTTTTCTCAACGAATTCAAATTAAAGACAGCAGAAATAAATTAGAATCGTAAGGACTTTGACGAATAAGGAATACTATTGAATTCGCAAATGGCAATAGGCAACAAGAATAAAGTTATCTTTATAAAAACCACCTGTCTTGTTTCAGATAGCCTCTGGTAGTTAAATTAATGAGGGAATATATATTCCATTGCTGTACGGGAAGTTTTTTAAAATAGATATTCTTTGGACAGAGTTTTTTGTATTGTTTACATAAAATTCTTCTTTTACAAACACTTAAGAGTAAACAGAAGCACTAGAGATAAATCGGATTCCTTTTTAAATTTCAAGGTTTAACATATTTGTCCTCATTTGTTTTTCAGCAAGTTACAAATATGATGAACTGACACATCTGACATGTGGAAAGCTAGCCTATTCTCCTTCAATCTCATGTCGTGACATAAAAAGATATGATAGTAAAACAGTGAGCATTGTTACGTTCATCACTACACAGCAAGAAGTGAACAGCAGACTCACAATAAGCAACTGAAACAGTGAATTTATTTATATGATCGTAGAGAAGTGAGCAAATTTTATTGTGAAGAACTGGTTTTCCTACCTCTTTTAACGGCTCACTAGTGTAAACCCGTACCGTGTTTGTTGCGTTTCGTCACGGGTCTAGAATAGTTCCAGTTTTTACTATGAAAGATTATGACAGGTTGATCTGATCTGGCCAAATATAAGCTTGACCTGTGTTTCACCCTTAGGATGAATAAAATCTCTTGAGCTTGAAGAACTCAGAAGCATTAATAGAGGTAGGTATTAAACACGGACAGGACCGATCTCGCTATCGTGTAACTGTTTCAAAGGTCATACACTCGAACTTACTTAAATACGAACTTGTATTTTACCTTGAAAGTCCACTCTGCAAAATTTAAAATAAATCCCTGTTTGCTTCGAAAGCATCACGTTGTTTATTATTGAGACTGGGCAAACACTCATAATGTAAACATTGGTCATAGTATCTGTGACGGCCAGATAACTTAATACACGTTCCATATTATGAAACAGTTGAGCAACTCCTCAGAAATAAGTTGCCAGAATAGTCGATACACATTTGGTCTGACGTCCACTTAAAATAACCTAATAACTCACACACAGCGAACATGAATAAAGACCAATAACGAAAGTGGTCAGTAAAATGCCTAAAAAGCAAATAAACCGTAATGCATAAATTTTGGTCAAGCAACAGCACTGGAGAAAGTTGTAATTAAACTGAAATTTATCCTAAGCCGAAATAACAATTGGCATTCGTGGTTACAGCAGAGACTATGAGTAATTTAATTTTAAAAAAAATATTAAACCATGAATTCCTTCTAATGGTATCTTTGGTCGCTGTTTTGTGTGCGAAGGCTGACACGTGACACCGTTCTCCAGCCAATAGCTATCGAGGTGAGTGGATGAGTGACCTTACGAAATTATATAGTAGATTATTCTAAATAATTCAATGTAACTATTCGTCCTTGAGATGTATATTTCATGTAATACGATTCATATCAAACAAACTCTCAGAAGGGAGTCGTTAACGATTTGAAGGTCAGCTATCTGATTACTTACATAAGACTCGGATAGTATATATATATCTGCGATCGAAACCACTAATGCAAGGTAAACAAGATAAAAATTATCACCATGCCGTTAACAAGCTGAACTCATGATCATCATCTCTGATCAGGATGCTGCTAGTTTCATTTAAGGTGGGTACCGCCATTTCTGCAAACGAAAACAAATCCACTTTGCGTTTTGATTTCACTAACTAAAATTAGATGGTTAAAAGTGTTGATTTTTCACAAGCCAAAATAATGTCCTAAGGTTGTTCTTTGACTGCCGCGTTTATAGCTGTTTCAGCATTAATAAACTATAGCAGAGTGAGGTAATTCTTTGTTGATTGCAGAGTTGAGCAATCCGATTGCGGGCGGAAGATTTGCGCGGATGTTTTGTCTGCTAGGGAGTCAAGCTATTTTAGCAGTTACTGCGCCACAGAACTTCAGTAAGACTAGCAGCTATGGCTCGCTCACATTAATTCGATTTACTACTCTTCTTCTTGAGACGTTGCTTCATTATTATCACAGCTGTCTAGAAGTATGCATTCGGTATGTACACAACCAGTTCCTCCATGACGTCACTGGACAATGCAATCAGAAGGTTTGTAGAGGCCCTTAAATAGTGCGCCAAATTTCTACAGTGGCGATATGTGTTCTATAAATGATTTGCTGCCGCTAAATGTCTCACGTGTTATTAAAAACAAGACTCTTGTTTAATAATCTTGACATCAGTAAGCCATGAGAACTAAAATCGAAAAAATTGTTTACTTTATTTTCTCAGCTTCCATAATATTTGCGCAGTCGTCTTAAGGCCAACTTAATTGATGGCTCCCTGTATAATCGCTATTCCATTTTCATGCTCAATACTGCTTCTTGATAATGTCTGACTCGAGCTGCTGCTTCTCTAAATTATAAGTTCCCAAACCGGGAGCCCAAACGGGGGGAAGGAGGGAGGTGCGAGATAGCTTCGACGCCATTGTGGAGATAGCCTAGATCTACTGGGAAGTACTATGTCTCCTTAACCGCCTATTAGAGTTGAAAACCTTTATTCTAAGATCACATACTTAGTGAGTTTTCTCTCAGACGCCAGTGTTAGTACATAGATGTTGGCATTTACCGTTTTAATAACAAAGATGTAGCGTGGGGGATTGAACTTCTTCGACGGAAAGGATACTTAAGGAATATCCAGTCTAAATTTTGCACTCTGGTTCAAATATCTTTGTATCTGACATTCGTATCAGGTGACACTACTCTTTACAGATATAGAAGAGAAAGAAGGGTACAACTGATCCCTGTATTCCTATATAAATTTACAAATTGTATCGTTCTCTGATAATAACTCCGCATCAACCCGAAAATTTTTAAAGTCACATTTGTAGTTTTGTAGGTTTCTTTTAGTCGTCTATCCACTTTAATAGTGCAATTTTACTGAGGAGTGCCAAATATTTGATCCGTGTTTTTTGTTAATCGCTAACTGTATACGTTTGCGTTGAAAACGATTATTTCAGTTGCCTGGCTTTGAGATTATTTGAGAGCAATGGAGGTAATCTAACTTGCTAGGGGCAATAACACTTGGAGACTACGGAACAGCGCTGATGAACAATCCACTCTTATCTGTGTCAAAGGTTTCATCTATCCATTCCATGCAAGTGATATACAAAAACATACGTTTGCACTGCTCTCTGTACTACAAAAAGAAAACCGAAACCGTCGATTGTCGCTGATATCGCCATTCGCTACAGTTATTCCTGTCGCGAGCATCATGGCATAACAGCTATGGTTTTGTAAACAATCCTTAGAGCAAGGTGCTGAAACCCTCAAGATGGGGCGGCAATCAGACGATTCAGTAGCTCTTTTATGTATTCCCACTCCAAAAATTCTACCAACTGCTTTACCCTAAAAGATTTTTTTTTTTTTTTTTTTTGGTAAAATTTGCCCAGCCGTAATCACGCTCTCTGCGTAAAGATTTTTCCGGTTTCCACTAATTTCAAACAATCTTCTCATATCAGAACCAAACAACAATAGAGCTGAACAAGATTTTCACTGGGACGAGAGCCAATGCCAGTGTGACAGGAGATTTAGGGACGCTGCGAGTGTTTAATGCCACAAAAACATCATCGTCGTTTGCAATCCAACTGACACTATTAGACTCGAGCATCATACCAAGAGTGACTCCCAGCCTACCTGTTGACAGCAAGACCGTTCCAGTTAATTAGAGGAGATTAATGTCGCATTTAGTGGATTGATTGTTCAACTAGCAGCCAATCTGTTGAATATATCATGGCATTCTGAATATCCTCGTGGAGCAGAGGCATGATCAATAAAGTAGTCCTTCCGTACACTGTGCCCTTGGTTTAGTCACAGAAAGTGTCAATACTACCGGTAGCACACCATAAATTTTGAATTTTCATGCTGCAACTCCTACTTCTTTTCTTTGGTTCCTTGAAAACGCTTGGTTATGAATTTTCTGATGATACATCCAATATTTTAACTTTATCCATAACAAAATGGATTAGTGAAAGTCTGCAACTGTTTCAAATTGAGGGTAAACAAATGAAAATCTGCGACACAGTTACTTTTGTTGCTTTAATTTATTTTGTGCATGACGCGTTTCGGGAATTTATTCCCATTTTCAAACGCACTATAAGTAGGTTTACATGTTTTAGTTATAGAAATATGAGGAGTCGTTGTGTTTGTTTCTGCTGGACGTTTGTACAGTTTTCATGTGATTTCTGGAAAAGAATTTTGGGATGCTGTACTATGGTATAAAGACTATGTAATAAAACATGAATGGAAACATTTTTCTTATCACTTACGTTTTTGAAGGTTTCTGACGAAAATGGCAACACAGAAACACACACAAATACATCCTTAAATTACACAAACGTTATGGATGATGAACACAGATTGAAAGTTTGTGTATTGTACACAAGGCAAAGATGATTTAAAGAGTTAACATTTATACAATTCAAAGATGATATGCTTGAAGCCTAGACATAATAAAGGATATTATTATTACATAAAAGAGTTTTTATATGATTTAGAAATGTGCTTAATATTAATAATTATTTATAATTACATAGGAGTTAGGATTTAGCGGATGATACATAATTTATAATAAGGCGTCAAAACATTTAAAAAAGGTTACAGATTCACTATCTAACTTTTCATTTAATATTGTATCCTTAGATGATTTATGATTTAAATAAATTTCGAATTCTTCCATTAAGTCCATATGGTGGCTTTTATTTATGTGGTGGAGTACCTTCAAATCTTTGTTAATGTCATTGAAGGGGTGGCTGGTGTTGTGTATATGTGTGGCTATTGCTGATTTTGTGTGTTGTCCCTTTTTGAAGGCATTGATGTGCTCTAAGTATCTTGTATGGAAATTTCTGCCAGTTTGACCTATATAGAATTTTGAGCATTGGTTACATGTTATTTTGTAAATGCCTGATTCTAGCATTGGGTCTGCGTTAGTGTTAATATTGTGTCTTAATTTTTGTTGTAATTTGTTTTTGGTTCTGAAACCTATTTTAATTTTGTGTGATTTAAGCACATTAGCAATTGTTTGGGATATTTTGCCTACATAAGGGATGCTGGAAACAAATTTTTCTGGTTGTTTTGCATCTTTAATGAAATTGGTATTCTTATTTTTGTTTATTTTCATTTCAATTTTGTCTATCATCTGGCTGGGGTATTGATTAGCTACAGCAATTTGTTTTATTATATCAAGCTCGTAATCATGGTTGGCTTTGTTTAAGGGGATATTATTGGCCCTGTGCACCATGGACCTGTAGGCTGCCTGTTTATGTGCATTGGGGTGGCAAGATGCTGATGGTATGGTGCAATCAGTCATTGTATTTTTTCTATAGATAGTGAAGTTGTGTTTCTTGTTGAAGTTTGAGATGCATAGGTCCAGGAAATTTATACTTTTTTCTTTTTCAAATTCTGCTGTGAATTTTATTTTTGGGTGTATGTTATTGAATATATTGAGAATATCTTCTATATCATTTGTGTTACCATGGATAAGCATTAGTGTGTCATCTACGTAACGTTTATAATATATGATCTTTTTGATACATGGGTCAGGGTTGCTTAGAATTTTTTGTTCAATGTGGTTGATGTAGATGTCAGCTATTGTGCCAGAGATACTGGAGCCCATTGCAAGGCCATCAGGTTGCTGGAAGATTTTGTTATTGAAAGTGAAATAGTTGTACTTTAGAACTAACTGGAGCAAATCAATGAGTTCAACCATTTCTGTTTGTGAGCATTTCTTGTGAATTATTAAATTATTTCTTATAACTTCTAGGGCTTCCTGTATGGGGACATTGGTATACAGGTTAGTTATGTCAAAGGAAGCAAGCTGAGCCCCTATTGGGATATTTGTGTCTTTAAGTGTATTAACCAGTTCAGAGCTGTTTTTGATTGAATGTACAGTTTCAAATGTGAAAAATTTTTTCAATAAATCATCTAGCTTTTTTGTTAGTCTGTATGCAGGGCTGTTCATTGAATTGACTATTGGTCTAATTGGGTTCCCTTCTTTATGCATTTTAGGCTGTGCTCGTAGTCGGGGGGCTTTGGGGTTCATGCAGAGGAGGGATTTCTTTTCAGTCTCTGTTAATAGGAAATAGGTTCTTTTTAACTGCTCTTTGATTTTGTTATGGAATTGTTTTGTGGGGTCTTTCTGTATCTGCTTTATGTTGTTTTCATTGAAAAATTTTAGTGTTTTCTCTATGTATTCATTTTCTTTCATTATTACAATTGTATTACCTTTATCTGCTTTGGTTATTATTGCTTCATTATTTTTGAGTTTTCTGTTGATGCTGTGCATTGTATTTTGGTCATTGAGTGTGTTTTTGGGTTTGTGTTTCTGTTTTTCCAATTCTCTTTCAAGTAGCTTATTGATTTTGTGCCCTATTGCAATTTTAGTATTGTTTTCTACTTTAGCAATATCAACAGCATTTTTTGTGTTAACTATTAATTCTTTAAGTGAGTTAGTGTTGAGGTCTTGCTTTAAGTTGTATTTCATCCCCATGTTCAGCAATGCAGTTTCTTTATTATTGAAATTAATATCTGTAGTATTTATAACTCTATTAAAGAAAGTGTGTGAGGGTTTGTTATCATTATTTTTTGTTTTATCTTGTATTTGTTTTGATACAAGCCACAACCTGGGACTTCATCTGGAACCACATCCATGATATTATTTGTAAGGAGTACCTAAAAATCACTAACACTCACAACAAAAAACTACACACACTAAAATCAAAACAAATACAAGATAAAACAAAAAATAATGATAACAAACCCTCACACACTTTCTTTAATAGAGTTATAAATACTACAGATATTAATTTCAATAATAAAGAAACTGCATTGCTGAACATGGGGATGAAATACAACTTAAAGCAAGACCTCAACACTAACTCACTTAAAGAATTAATAGTTAACACAAAAAATGCTGTTGATATTGCTAAAGTAGAAAACAATACTAAAATTGCAATAGGGCACAAAATCAATAAGCTACTTGAAAGAGAATTGGAAAAACAGAAACACAAACCCAAAAACACACTCAATGACCAAAATACAATGCACAGCATCAACAGAAAACTCAAAAATAATGAAGCAATAATAACCAAAGCAGATAAAGGTAATACAATTGTAATAATGAAAGAAAATGAATACATAGAGAAAACACTAAAATTTTTCAATGAAAACAACATAAAGCAGATACAGAAAGACCCCACAAAACAATTCCATAACAAAATCAAAGAGCAGTTAAAAAGAACCTATTTCCTATTAACAGAGACTGAAAAGAAATCCCTCCTCTGCATGAACCCCAAAGCCCCCCGACTACGAGCACAGCCTAAAATGCATAAAGAAGGGAACCCAATTAGACCAATAGTCAATTCAATGAACAGCCCTGCATACAGACTAACAAAAAAGCTAGATGATTTATTGAAAAAATTTTTCACATTTGAAACTGTACATTCAATCAAAAACAGCTCTGAACTGGTTAATACACTTAAAGACACAAATATCCCAATAGGGGCTCAGCTTGCTTCCTTTGACATAACTAACCTGTATACCAATGTCCCCATACAGGAAGCCCTAGAAGTTATAAGAAATAATTTAATAATTCACAAGAAATGCTCACAAACAGAAATGGTTGAACTCATTGATTTGCTCCAGTTAGTTCTAAAGTACAACTATTTCACTTTCAATAACAAAATCTTCCAGCAACCTGATGGCCTTGCAATGGGCTCCAGTATCTCTGGCACAATAGCTGACATCTACATCAACCACATTGAACAAAAAATTCTAAGCAACCCTGACCCATGTATCAAAAAGATCATATATTATAAACGTTACGTAGATGACACACTAATGCTTATCCATGGTAACACAAATGATATAGAAGATATTCTCAATATATTCAATAACATACACCCAAAAATAAAATTCACAGCAGAATTTGAAAAAGAAAAAAGTATAAATTTCCTGGACCTATGCATCTCAAACTTCAACAAGAAACACAACTTCACTATCTATAGAAAAAATACAATGACTGATTGCACCATACCATCAGCATCTTGCCACCCCAATGCACATAAACAGGCAGCCTACAGGTCCATGGTGCACAGGGCCAATAATATCCCCTTAAACAAAGCCAACCATGATTACGAGCTTGATATAATAAAACAAATTGCTGTAGCTAATCAATACCCCAGCCAGATGATAGACAAAATTGAAATGAAAATAAACAAAAATAAGAATACCAATTTCATTAAAGATGCAAAACAACCAGAAAAATTTGTTTCCAGCATCCCTTATGTAGGCAAAATATCCCAAACAATTGCTAATGTGCTTAAATCACACAAAATTAAAATAGGTTTCAGAACCAAAAACAAATTACAACAAAAATTAAGACACAATATTAACACTAACGCAGACCCAATGCTAGAATCAGGCATTTACAAAATAACATGTAACCAATGCTCAAAATTCTATATAGGTCAAACTGGCAGAAATTTCCATACAAGATACTTAGAGCACATCAATGCCTTCAAAAAGGGACAACACACAAAATCAGCAATAGCCACACATATACACAACACCAGCCACCCCTTCAATGACATTAACAAAGATTTGAAGGTACTCCACCACATAAATAAAAGCCACCATATGGACTTAATGGAAGAATTCGAAATTTATTTAAATCATAAATCATCTAAGGATACAATATTAAATGAAAAGTTAGATAGTGAATCTGTAACCTTTTTTAAATGTTTTGACGCCTTATTATAAATTATGTATCATCCGCTAAATCCTAACTCCTATGTAATTATTAATATTAAGCACATTTCTAAATCATATAAAAACTCTTTTATGTAATAATAATATCCTTTATTATGTCTAGGCTTCAAGCATATCATCTTTGAATTGTATAAATGTTAACTCTTTAAATCATCTTTGCCTTGTGTACAATACACAAACTTTCAATCTGTGTTCATCATCCATAACGTTTGTGTAATTTAAGGATGTATTTGTGTGTGTTTCTGTGTTGCCATTTTCGTCAGAAACCTTCAAAAACGTAAGTGATAAGAAAAAATGTTTCCATTCATGTTTTATTACATAGTCTTTATACCATAGTACAGCATCCCAAAATTCTTTTCCAGAAATCACATGAAAACTGTACAAACGTCCAGCAGAAACAAACACAACGACTCCTCATATTTCTATAACTAAAACATGTAAACCTACTTATAGTGCGTTTGAAAATGGGAATAAATTCCCGAAACGCGTCATGCACAAAATAAATTAAAGCAACAAAAGTAACTGTGTCGCAGATTTTCATTTGTTTACCCTCAACATCCAATATTGTCATTCTGAGGAGCGATACCCAGGAGTAGATCGCACACGAGAGCAGGAGTCCAGGTTATTCCCCCACGACATTCAGTTAGTGACCTATATACACTAGAGAACAAAGTTCAATCGAGTTTCTACTTACAAGGCCACAGACTAAAACCCAGATTTGTTTTGCATTATTTAAGCAATCAGCTTGCAATTAGTGACCTATATTAGTTAGGTAGTGTTTCCATCAATATGTTTTAACGATTATAAAGAAAGCTGTACGGTATCGAAGATCACAAGGTCCAATCCATAAATGGGCTTGGATTTTACAAGGCTCTTATTAGTACATCCTTCACATCAACATAGTAAGCTTCTTTAAATGAAGTTTAGAAACTGTGGCTCGGATTCCACTTAAAGCGTCAGATAGCCATCTGGTGGAATCGTCAATTCTTACGACAGAATCAAATGTAGACTACCCATACCACCTATATGCCTAGTGCCTACCTCTTTGTGTGTCGGTAGCCGTCTCTGTTATTGGGAATACGCTATTCCGTGTCAGCGTCATCAAGTGCTACGTGAAACGTCACTTGCTCCAATGTAAAAATTAATTATTGTATATATTCTGAATGTATGTGTAAGTGTTGTGCGATACAACTTGACTATTCACTGTTATCACCTGAATACAAAATTTTAATACCACCGCGATTCGAGCAAGCCTTTACAATAAAACTTGTTTCATACTACGAGAATTCTGTTTACTTCCCACATGTCTGAAAATGTAACCCATCATCTGATGACTTTTCCAAAGAATCAGTATGCCAAAGAAGCAAAGAAAAATAAACGGCTTCCTTCGGCAAGGGTAGAGTAATTATCTACAACAGCATGATACGATTAAGTTGAGAAAGAACCTTCCGTGTTATATAAACTTAGTTCGAAGAATTTTCCACCATCCAGAGAATTCTGTAAATTGGTCGTTCGGACCTCACTTCGAAAATTGTATTAATCTGTTCACCGTCAGGTCGCACACTTACAGCTCGTAGTCAATCACCCATCCTTTGAAAAAATAACATTGTGATCATTGCAAAATGATTTGAAGTCTTTCTACTGGCTGTTTCGCGACTGCTGATTCATTAGATTTTATCTGAGTTCTAAGAGTTTCTTGTACAGCATCAACTAGAAACCTATTATCCTACTTCCCTTAAGATAGTAGCTTGAGACATGAGAATTGAAAATATCTTGGCTTACAGTTAGTCATACCAAAAATATTAATTACAATACGGTTCTTGTAGTCTTAATTGTTTTATGTAAGAGCACCTAAGGTAGTGTGTTAAGCTATGTTTCGTGCTCTTGATTTACTTAGTCTAATACCTAAATTCAGATGACGTCATGACCTTAAAGTCAAAGTCGACTTTGTTATGTGACTTTGACCTCCTATTCTGGCTGTGTATTTTAACTACCTGAGTAACGTATGTCACGTTATCGTCTTGAAGCCCCATGGACCTATGTATTTAACGTTCGACCAATAAGGTATTTATAGTGGGAACCTTAACTTGAAATCCCCACCTATGCGTGTTTGTTACGTTATGATAAGCTATTTATGTCTGGAGAAAGCTCAATTTGTCTATCTTCATGGACATGCCGCTAATAATGAGTTTTCCGAAAGATACCAAGAGGTAATTAATTTTAATGTTCCATCCGGCAGACTATTAAACATCAAAAGTGCATGCCCTCATTCCATATTCACTATGAGTAGACTGATTCTGCACTACTGGTCATCTTCCATCTTGATTATTTTAGACTATATTTGATCACAATTTACTCGAATGCCAGAGGTGATTCAAATTGTATGGCTCAAAAGCCGATTTAACCCCTACACTAGTGGCTGTTAATATATGCCAGTGCTGAGTTATCGCTCTGCACTGTGTGCTCATAAGCAACCCAGACTTTCCTTAGGTTGACGGGTACTGTACACCTTGTGGAGGTGCAATCATACATACAAAATGTAATAGCTAGGGACCCCCGCAGCGTGCCTCCTTCTAAGGACACATTCGAAGTTCATCATCACCTGTATTTCCCTCAGTTATATCCTGGTAATATTACTCTATAGGTGACATAATTCAAGATCCAATCAATGAATTTATTTTCTAGAACTCAAACGTTAGCCACAGTATTGTACCCACAACTAATGTTACCTAAAGACCAGCAATGATATTCACTGAACTGAGGATGCGGCTATTGTGTCAATCATACTTGACGACAGCAAAGGTTAGTGTTTGTCCCTCAAAATTTCCAATAGCAATGTTTCAGAACGTACAATTTTTTATTTTTTTTGTACCTTTCACCATCACCACGGAATATGTCACTATTAAAAAAACAGTTTGTATCATGCATGGTAAATCGCAGTGCAATATTACCATACTTCATGCAGCATACCGATCGAAGTGGTTCTATTCTGTGTTCAAAGCTCACATATTTTAACGCAGGAAGTGGATAAAGTGGGCACAGGCTAAGTGTTTCTAAACCATGCTACCTACTGTATGTTGTAGAGACGTGATGGCAACAGTCTTAGAATTAATCGTTCTATGATCAAAAACAACTATACACTTCATTCAGTCGCCGTATATTCGTCCCTTTATCTATTCTGAGGAGCCTGTTTTTCGCAGAAACAATAGACTAAAATATGTAAAGAGCTGTGCCTCTTCTATATGCATCTACAAACCATTAACGTTACCGTGAATTATTATTAATTGAATTTAAGTGCTTGGACGGATTTAGCACATTTATGTTGTAGGTAGAAAACAGTTCTACCCGCGAGCAGCAAAGTATCTTCTATATCTGAGACCAAAGATGAAACCAGAAACTCTTCACCACTTCGTCACCCTACACGCCTTTCCTTACGCAGTTCATTTTGGAGCAGATAGGGAGCGTCCATAAACCACGTATCTCCATTTTGGCCTCCTGTGAACCCCCCCTCCCCCACGTAGCCCTACGTGGCCCTACGTGACTTTTGCTTCTACCCCCCCTCCCTCCAACACCACCCACGTGGAACGTAGCTTTTTCCCCTTTTGATTCCAGAAGACATTTTGTACTGTTTTCTCCTGTCAGACTATCGTAAATTACATACGGAGATAATTAACTGAGGGAAATATATATTCACATGCTGTTGTGAGTTCTGTTCCTATTTTAACTGTGAAAAATGTTATGAAAGGAAAGTCACGTGGCCTGGCCCGGAAACTCCCCCCACAGCTCAGCGTAGCCTTCCAGCCAACCCCTCCCCTCCTGGACCGAGCCACGTAGTTTGTGCACGCTCCCAGTGTGACATATTACGCATGAGCTTTAGCCAGTCCACTGCTGTATGGTTTAAAAACTTTGTATTCTGTGGCTGGAACAGAGAGTCACATTTTGCTGCTGAGTCGAAAGTAGTTCAGGCGAAGGGCACTAAGTTAGGAAGGAAATATATCTTGCAGACAAATGATGAGCCGATTTTGGCAGCGTAAACCAGTCTACTAAACTATGCAATTAATTGTTGTGTTAATGTGTATGGATTTGGCTCG
This sequence comes from Vandiemenella viatica, assembly GCA_031002005.1. Taxonomy (NCBI): domain Eukaryota; kingdom Metazoa; phylum Arthropoda; class Insecta; order Orthoptera; family Morabidae; genus Vandiemenella; species Vandiemenella viatica. The sequence continues at coordinate 165,269,002 of JARYHS010012519.1, forward strand.
ACAGTGGTAATATGCGATTCAGTATAACTACGGTGAACTTTTCCTCTTTCTGACGAAATAATTGCAGCAACAACATATGCCATTATGCGGACATTCAAGATAGTTTCACTGTACGTGACATTACAATGGTATAAAAGGAATCATCGAGCTAAAGTTCTATAAAGCTCTTAAACCTCACAGAAAATCTGGTGAATGAGCAGTCACAAAACAGCCACTAGAAAGGCTTCAAAACGTTTTGCAATGATCACGATGTTATTTGGTAAAATCATGGGCACTTGGCTAAAAGCTGAACGTATGAGATTTAACGGTAATGGGGCCGCTGAGCAAGGCGATATAATTATCGACGTGTGGTACGAATGACCCGCTTGTAAAGTTCTGTTGGCGGCGGAAAATTCGCCTACCTTAGATGACGGCAGGTATTAAAGACAGTCGTCTATCTCGACTTGAGCGTAACATATGATGTAATTAAAGCCATTGCCCTTTCTTTGTTTCTTTGGCACACCGTCATCTGATTCCTTGCAAAAGCCATCAAATTGTGGTTTAATTTTAAGACATGTCGAAAGAAAACAGATATCGTATGAAACTAGTCTCGTTGGGGAGCCCCCTCCCTTTTCTTCGAATTGCGGTAGAACAATAATTTTTCGTCTTCCGGTCTTAACAGCTAATAGTCCAGTGTTAACTTGGGATCACTTACACATACAGTCAAAATGTGTACATTAATTAATTTTTGCACCAGAGCACTAGAATTATCACGTAACACTTTATCAGACTTGATGGCACTGGAACAGAATAGTATTATTTCAGAGAGAGATGTTTACTCTCAAACTTGCAGAAAGATCGGTATATAGATAGGTGGTAACGGTTAATCTTCATACAATTCTGCCTAAAGAAATGACGGTATCCACTAGATTGGTATCTAAAACTTTACGTGGAATCTGAATCATGAAGGCTCCTAACGAACTAAACATAAAATACGCATACTATGTAGGTGTGAAGGACGGAACGGCCTCCAAAAATCCAAGTTGAGTTAGGGATGGAAACCTGGAATTTTTTGATCCCTGGACATCTTACTTCGCAGTCGCCGATCAGTCCTTATCGAACGAGCGCTAGCTACTTTATGCAGGTCATTAATTACCTGCCAATTGTTTGAATTGGTTTTTGTCCTGTGACCTTGAAGCTAGGAACAGAATTCGGCTTTGTTCTCAAATTTATGCGGGTCACTATTAACCCGAACGTACAGTACATGTGTTCGCTGGGCAGTATGTTGTATCATGAGGTTGGCGTATATTTATCTTCTGTACTCGGTAGCGATAACTTAACGATTGAAATCACAAACTCGCTGCATGCAGCCCCAACAGAAATACACGAAAAAAAGGCGGTCTGTTGAATCTGCAACCTGGCAGTGCGGGAGAAAGTGCATGCTGTCGGCCGAACCTGCTTTCGCGAAGTGTAGTCCGCCGGTAGAGTGGAACGAGGTCACTGTGTTTTTGCGGCTTATACTGTCAAGCTGACTTTGAGGGGCACAGGAATATCTTACCTTGTAGCTTTGTATTGAGTTCTTTCGGCGGTTTTTGCGCAATGTGCAAGGAAAACTAAAAGCCATGTATTTAATTTTGTCTTCGACCATATGGTGGAAACAGAGACTCCAACGAAATTACTGAAGCAGAATTTTAATGACAGTATTATTCACAAGACATCAGTGGTCACATAGCAGACAATATCCCAGTTCTAGTGCGAAAGTGAATGAGCAACGACGAATGTGAGAAAGAATATGACGTCTATAGGGCCTACTGCAATTTTTGCACTTATGACCATGCAACATATCCTAAACGAATCGGCCAGGAGAAATTACCTGAATATAAAATATGATCTCCTAACCAGTTACCGGTAAATATTACTTACTGTAAGTAAACAAAAATTCTTTGTTAAAAAACAATTGAAGCTTACGTATTGACATTAAGCAAAAAACATAAACTACACTAATAGCTTAATACTCAGTTGAAATTGCTTATCAGCTAAACTTGTGTCATAATTCAAAATATTTTAACAATTATCCTGGAAATAGATCCAGTAAATGAACAAAATTTATTAATCATGTGGCACATAAATCTCAAATTGTTCTATGTAAGATCTCAAAAACATTCTATCTACTAAGATACGTTGAGACAATTTATATTTTAATGAATCTATCGGGCGTTTTATTTTATCTCATTACTTGCATAGTTTGCGCCAGTCCTGACTTCAATTAAAAACGAGAAAATACATAGTTAAATCGTCTTCCTTAAAAGCTAGACTTGGTGTTGTGATATGAAAATCACTTTAACGATGTAGTTGCTTCCTATGAAACAACAATTAAGTTCGTCGACTGATGTTTCTGACAACAACTAAAACTATCTGTGTTTCGCAGTTTCTGCTAAATTGGTTCAAACAAGCGCCTTTAAGGCTTAAACGCTTCCTGTTGTTGAGACCATTTTAAACCTAATAAGTAACCACCTAAGATGTTTCATATTTTTTGTTTCTTGTATAGGTCTACAGCTCACAGGGCCGAAGAAATGAATACTCAATTTGAGTCATGAATCTGTATATAAATCAGCAAGCTCATCCACACACACAGATTCGGAACAAATGAATAATTTGGTAGTATACCGATGACGCGAAAGACTTTGAACCATATAACTAGCATAGAAACCTTTTCATTCGGCAGTAACTAGGATATTGTGGAAAGCCACTGCGATAAGAACAAACTTGGATGCACCCACACTGTGCTATAAAAACCAATCAATAACAGTCTTCCTCCATCATCTGATTGGCCGCTCACGATATCCGCTACTTTTACTTCGAATGATTTATCAAAACAAAGAATTCCTCACTGTTTCCCTTCTACCGTCACAACAGCACCACGTTACATATTCAACCCCATTGATGTCCTGATATTAATTAATCGGCTTAAAATCAATTACCCTGAAATTTATAGTGATAAATCAAGTTTATTCTAAATTTTTCAATACTTCAAAAAAATTTCTAGCAGTAAACCAGGAGATTCGCCAACAGGTCTCTTCATTTCACTTGTTTCTACACAAAAAAAGTAAAAAAGTTAACTAAGATTATTGTGTCCATAGAAACAGGAAACTACAGCTTTCTGTAGGATAAATACTTAAAGAAGGCTCCCCTGTTTTCTATGAAAGGTAATCATCAATTTTTTCAATTAATATCTCCGTTAGTAATGAAATTAGAACTAAATTATCTAAACAAAGAAAGATTAAAACGAGGTTGTAGATATTACTTATGTGCATTAAAAATAAAATTTCTCCCCTAGAATGTAAACACATACATGTGTATAGTGATTCCAAGATTCTTCACACAACAAACAAAAAACTTCAGAAGATGATTTAATTTTGTCAGAAATTGTTTATTTTTTATGCTCCCAGAACTGTGATTTCGCAACGCCATACCTAAACAGAATTTATCTAGGTTACCGGTATTATTCACTATCATAATCAGCTCGATAGTTCGAAGGTAGCACGCAAGTGCAGCGCGTATGAACTGAGAAGACCACCAGGTTTACGATCTCTGGCGGTTATACTTTTAATTCAGTGCGTATTAGTCACTTCACATAATTGCTCCCTACAGAGAAAGAAGACTAGTAGGCCTTAACCGGACATGGATTCACTTCGGCGGACACATCCTGCGGCAGTCGTTTGAGCGTCGAGGAGAGCTCACCTCTTGAAAACTTCTTCCTGAGCTGCGGAGTCTGCTTCGCCTCCAGACGACAGAACACTCACTGAGGAACTCGCAGCTTCCCGCGTCTGACGCCGGCAAATCTTCCGTTAGTCATGCTCGTATTTCTGCGATTCTGCGGATCGCGTGCGCGGCTGCAGCCCGCACCGTGCGCTGTCTTCTGCCTCTCTGATGGCTCGGGGAGGTGGCTATTCCTGGGAGAGTCGTTCCCTCCCGCCAGTGCCCGCGTGTAAACACCCACTTATCTCCCCCACCAACCGCACATGTCACGGCCGAATTTAATAACACACAAGCAACGCCAAACTCGTCAACCAGGTGACCATTACCTATGTAAACACACAACGGGTCACCGCTAAACTGCCAAATAGTCCACGCCGATGTCAAAATTCGTCGGATTTATAAGTTTTCCAAATCAGACGGAAAACGGAGCCCCCTTGACATCTGTCACAGGCTTGAATGAGAGTCAGACTTCAAATCTGAACATGTTACTTGTTTCATTGACGCAAAGCCGCATAACGCATTTTTTTTTTTTTTTCACCTGCTTTGGTTGAAACCTGTCAAGTAGAGGACTAAAACTTTTTTTTCGCTCTAAAATAAAAATGTAAGTGAAAGTAAAAGTTGTCTATTTTAAATAGTTTTAGTTGGCAGGTCTATTAAAAAATGCTGTTGCTTAGAAATTGAAATTTGTCCAAAACTTAGATAACAAATAACCAAAATAAGTATATCTTACTTACAAGAAAAACAAGCAACTAGTTTTATTTAATTTTTTAAGTAAAAACTTCTTTAGGCGCGCTGGGGGATTTCTGGATGGTTAAAAACTTATGAGTTCGCTTTACCAGCATGCTGCAATAGCAGAATATATGTAGCTTAACTGTGACTTGTTCCGCTTGGACAGCAGTGGAAGTATAGATTATACTTGTATATAATATACCTACTGGCGCACCCACCGCGGCCTGTGCACATGGTATCTTTATATATAAAGATGAATGTATGTTTGTTTATTTGTTGGTTTGTTTGTTTGTTAGTTTGTTCTTCATACAAATCCACAGTTTTCATCCGATCTCGATGAAACTTTGCACACTTATCCTTTGAAACAAGGAGAAAAATACTGTCTACATTTGGTTGACAAATTATGTGTATAAATAACACATTTTGTCTCATAACTTCGAAATACGGCGGTAAGACACGTTGGATGTGAACGTCAACTTACCATGTTTCTGTGTACTGGACTGCTAGCTCAGTGGTTAAAGCGCTTGCTTACGAACGTCGTGCTCTCCGGTTCAAATCTCCGTGGAGGCTAAGATTTTTAAAAATTGTTTTTTCATCGTAAGAGTCAGGCCTGAGCTGTAGGTTATTCGGATTGAATGTTAAACTGTAGATATTAGACAGTTAGGGGTGCAATGCGAGGCAAATCGTAGGTAGTCTTGCAATGTTGTAGGTGTACACTTTTTTACGTTATAATGATCCCTCAGGTGGTGTTCACACTCAGTGTGTGAGTGTGAACCACAGTAATATTGTTATAAATACGGAAGTAAGTCTGTCTTTTTGTTACGTTTTGACGACTAAATGGCTATATCGTTGTGATGGAATTTTATAAGGAAATCTGTATGAAGGGCACAGGATATATTTTCCAGTATGATTAACAGTTGTAGACACGAAATTTTGAGACCTTATCGAATGGTGACAGAAATATGTTGGTAATTGATTCTCTTCAAGAGACAGGTTCGACGGTACAATGATATAGTGATAGCTTTCCTGTCATATTATTCCGACTCTATATTTAATTCTGGCAAAAAATTTCTTAATCCACGCGTACGAAGTCGCGGGTACGGGCTAGTATATAATATATATTACCACGCGTCCTCAGTCCTCTTGAAAGGTTATACATTGTACCTATAATATCGTATCTATACAAAGTTTTTTTACTAACTTGACTACATTTTTTTTTTCTTCTGAAATTAGTCGTTCGAATTAGATCTTACAACTTCGCAGCAATTGGCGGCCCCGTTGGTGAAATGGTAAAGCGCTGTCCCGTAGAATGGAAGGTTACGGTATCGAATTCACAATCGGAGAAACTTTTTTAAAGTGAAAACTTCTTTAGGTGCATTGGACGATTTTTTTACCGGATATAATCTAATGAGTTCGCATCACCGACATGTTTTTTACGATCTCGCCTATAATTTTTATTATTGTATAATTTTATGAAATTACACTGTAGAGCCAAAGAAACTGGTATAGGAATGCCTATGCTAACACAGAGATATGTAAACACTCAGTGTACAGCGCTGCGGTCGGCAACGCCTATATAAGACAACAGGTGTCTGGCGCAGACGTTAGATCGGTTACTGCCGCTACAATGGCAGGTTATCACGATTTAAGTGATTCTGAACGTTGTGTTATAGTCGGCGCACGAGAGATGGAACACAGCATCTCCGAGGTAGCGATGAGGTGGGGATTTTCCCGTACGACCATTTCACGAGTGCACCGTGAATATCGGGAATCCGGTAAAACATCAAATCTCCGACATCGCTTCGGCCGGAAAAAGATCCTGCAAGAACGGGACCCACGACGACTGAAGAGAATCGTTCATCGTGGCCGAATTGCAACCCTTCCGCAAATTGCTGCGGTTTTCAATGCTGGGCCATCAAAAAGTGTCAGTGTGCGAACCATTCAACGAAACATCATCGATATGGGCTTTCGGAGCCGAAGGCCCACTCGTGTACCCTTGGTGAGTGCACGACAAAGAGCTTTACGCCTCGCCTGGGCCCGTCAACAGCGACATTGGACTGTTGCCTGGTCTGACGAATCTCATTTACAATTGTATCGAGTGGTATGGAGACAACCTCATGAATTCATCGACCCTGCATGTCAGCAGGGGACTGTTCAAGCTGGTGGAGGTTCTGTAATGGTGTGCGGCGTGTGCAGTTGGAGTGACATGGGACCCATGACACGTCTAGATACGACCTGACAGGTGACACGTACGTACGCATCCTAGCTGATCACCTGCATCCATTCATGTCCATTATGCATTCCGGCGGACTTCGGCAATTCTAGGAGGACAATGCTACTCCCCACACGTCCAGAATTGCTACAGAGTGGCTCCAGGAACACTCTTATGAGTTTAAACATCTCCGCTGGCCACCAAACTCCCCAGACATGAACATTATTGAGCGTATCTGGGATGCCTTGCAACGTGCCGTTCAGAAGATATCTCCAACCCCTCGTACTTTTACGGATTTATGGACAGCCCTGCAGGATGCATGGTGTCAATTCCCTCCAGCACTACTTCAGACATTAGTCGAGTCCATGTCACGTCGTGTTGCGGCACTTCTACGTGCTCGCGGGGGTCCTGCACGATATTAGGTAGGTGTACCAGTTTCTTTGGACGCATAACTTATTTCATACCACCCATGCCTGACGACTCACTCGAAACGGGAACTTACGAAAAATTGAAGCTAATGCTCTAACCAAAACGCTTAAGCAAATGTTCTGAAAGCAAAGTTTGAATAATACTGTATGAGACCAGTAGCAGTACCTTCTGTCAGAAATACGCTCCCATGATATTAAAATCAATGTTTTTTTCATCGAGAAGAATTTTATAGAATTAACTTATAAATTTCCTATTAATTTTGAAGTAATTCGGGTCATCCATAGTCCATGTGATCAATTCTCAGTAATTATTTTGATCTTCATATAGCAAGTACAAGAAGCCAAGAAGTTACTACGTATTTATCGTGCATTTTACAGCTAGAAACTTTATTCACCAGTCTAGTGTCACACAAGACTAATTCTCCAACAAAGATGCTTTTAGAAAGACTATCCCGCTGTGATCATTAAGGCGATCGAGGCGGTGGCTGCCCCAACTGTTCACACGAGGCGACTTCTAGAGCGGGCACCACCTTGACCAACACGTCATCATTATCGTTGTAGACCATCTCCAGTTTGCCGGGTGTGTTTACGAGCCTTGGTTGTTGTATACAATCGTTTCCCACTGTCTCCTATCCAGAAAAGTTCTTGGTCCGTGATATATTTCCAGTTCTGACCGACACGTGGACCGTAGATTTAGCGCGTATAGCTTAATTCTATGTAAAATAATGGCTAATGAAGACCAGAGTGATATGCTTCTGTGATTACTGTACCAATGGTGGAGCAGGAGAAAAAAAATATAATGAAAAGTAGAACCGCACTTTTGTAGCAATTATTTATTTGTTTAGTATTATAGTTACGCATGAAAATACTTACAGCATGTTACGAAACAGGTACGAAAATTTAAAACACACTGTATGTATGACAAACTGTCAGTGACCTCAACAGAATATAACCAACCTGAACAAAATGCACACAGCATATCAACAGCTCTGTGATATGTGTTGTTGTGCAAATAAAATGTTTACGTTGAAACTGTATAGCAAAACAGAAATGTTTCTGTAACAGAACTGGAAAGCTACTTATTGTATAAAAAACAGTTTATTGACAATTCTATGATATCTGCTGCTGCAATCTACGGATTTGGCACTGAATTATCTCATACGCGCGACATCTTTAAGCATCAACTTCCGAAAAATTCTTTCTTAATTTATGATTTTACCTAATTGGAGACATTAATCTTTAAAATGATATGTCATTTACCGATTTCGGTTAGGTATCGAAGGAGATTAATGGCTCGTAATTAAAAAAACACCTTGTAGAAATAATATTGATACTTTGGCCATTTAAGGGTCGAATTCAAAAAACTTTTTTTATAAAATATATTGATTCTAAAACTATATTTTATGGTTCAAAATTACGGATTAAGATAAAGTTTCGGTGCTGGATCAATAGAAAAGTATTAAGTTTCAATGTCTATAGAGTGTATTATTAAAAGAATATGAAATCTGGAAAATAATTACAAGAAAAGTAAAAAATTAAATTTGAGTTTTCATTATTTATTTAATGTAATTGTATATTTCGAGATTTAAATTTGAACACTAAAGTATAACGATTCAAAAAAGGGGAAAAAATTTCCATTTCTGATTCATTTTCTTCAGTCGGCCGTGTCGCTACGTCGCCTCCACGCCACGAGTTCAAAACGGACGATACGGGAGGATGCGGGTTCGAACCCCCGTCTGGGCATCCAGATTTGGTTTTTCCATGGTTTCACTAAATCACTCGAGGCGAATGTAAGGATGGTTCCTACAAAAGGCCATAGCCGAATTCCATTCCTCGCCCCTGTCCTTTCCTGCCTCTAATGACCTCGACGTAGACGCCTAAATGCGCGAGACTTAACTCACAGTCACCCGGTTTATTATTTCTGTAATTAGTCTCAATAGCTGATGACAAGTGATGGCCTTGCAGTGAACCGGAGAGCGGGAAAAACGCCATTCATTGAGAGAGAGCTTTCTGGAACTCAGTGGGCCTGCGTTTACCTTCTCACCACTCAAAGCCACGCTGCTATCGACCTCGCCTGAAACGCAGTAATTTTATCGTAACATATGAAGAATAGTTCACAGCAAAAAACCAATAGTATACACACGCATGAATCAGTGCTTATGATATTTTTGAAAGTTCATTCACATTTCATTGAATAAATAATTCGTTTCAGCATGTTTAACTGTTCAATCAAATCCTGAGCAAAGTCATTAATTTCATGTTGACCTGTTAAATTCCAGTTGATTAATTCATGTCAAAATACGTCACTCAAATAATATCGCCTTTTATACCAAAATAAATGTTGAAATATTTATAGAAATAAATCCAACCAACTAGTAAATAACCAAACTTGGACCTTGGTTCATAAGTCGGAATGCCTATGTATTACGCTTGGTTGGTGATGCATTCTGACACTATATATCTTAATGCGTAAATATTAGAATAAATACTGTGTTTTAAAGTTTTCAGAGTTGAGTAGAGACAAATATCCCGCCAGTTACGCTGTTAATGCATTAGTAGGGAGGGGATAAGAGTTCTGTATAGAAACCGGGAAAACCCATGAGTCACGAGGTGGTGGGGGGGCACCTCCCTCCCCTCCCT